>MU403115.1:0-366558 GCA_022695765.1 Annulohypoxylon moriforme
ATATTAAATATATATTTATTTATAAACTTATTAAATTTTATTTTTTTATTTTAATAATTAATTAATTAAATTAATAAAATATTTAAAAAAATAATGTAATGTATAATATAATATAATATTATTTTTATATATATATTTCTTATATTATTTAATATTATAATTATGTTATAACTTTATTATTTTAAATTTTTTAATTTTTTTTATTATAATAAAATATTAATAAATTTCATGTAAATTAAAATATATAATGTAACTTTTAATTTTAATTATATCTTTTCTTAAGTTATACGAAATTTATTAAAAATATTAATACACGAGTTAATTAACCGGGTTACATTAATTAAAGAATAATAATTAAAGTATATTTATATAAGTTTTAAAATTTAAAATTATATTTAATTTAACCTTATTATTATATTATAATATTAATATTAATATAAGGAAATATTTTTAAAAATAAAAAATAAAAATATAAAATTATTTATATATTATTTATTACCGTTTTTTATAATAATTTTTATAATATAATAATTTATGTAGTTTTATTATTATTATATTTTTTAATAAAGTTTTTATAATATTTATATTTAAATAATTTTAATGATTTACGGGTGTTATATTTAAGTTTTAATAAGTTTTTATTAATTTAAGAAATTAATATATTATAGTTTTTACATGATTAATTATTTTAATTATTTTTTATTATTAATTAAATATTTTAACTTTTCCGATACGTTATTAAATCCTTTTTATTTTTAAGATTAATAAAATTATAATTAATTTTTTATTTTTTAATATTTATTTTAAAATTTAATAAATAATTATTATAAAGATATATAAAAAATATTTTATAAAATGTATGATTACGATAATAATTATTATATTTTAAAGTTATGGTAATCCCGGTGGTAAAGTTTATATTTAAATTTAAGTTTTATTTTATTAAAAAGGATTTAATTTAATTAATTATATTTTATTATAATTTTAATAAATTAATATTATAAAAAAATAACGTATATTATTTAATTAAAACATTAATTATAAAGTTAAGCGTGTTATATTTTTTATATTTATTTTAAAATAATATATTAAGTTAAATATAATAATAAGTTTCGTTAAAAATGTTTTTAATTTAATAAAAATTAAATAATACGTTTACTTTAATAACGCGTGTTATATAAACGGGTAAAAATAAATAACTTTTAATTAATTTAATTAGTTTTTTTTTTTATATAAATTTTATTAAATTATTTTTAATTATTATATTATTATTTAATTTTAAATAAAAGTTAAGTTATTTTTTTTATATATTAAAAGTGGAAAAATTTAAAAATTTTAAATTAAACGATTCGGTAAAATTAATTTATTATTATAATATAAATGTTATAAAATATTTATTTAATATAAAGCTTTGTTTATAAATTATTAGCGATAAGTAAATTAAAAAAATAATTTAATAAAATTTATTATTTTAAAACATTTAAAAATATAAACGTTTAAAATATTATTTTATTTTAACGGGACGATACGTTATGTAACGGTTTTTAAGATTAATAATAATAAACTAAGTTTATTAAAAATATCTTTTTATAATATTTAATTCTTTATTAATAACGAGTTAAAATTAAAATTATTATAAATATATATAAGTTAATATTACATTAAGTTCGGAAATTTATTATTATTAAAAAGAAAATTATTTATTTCTTTTATAATAATTTTAAGTAATAATATAATAAAGGTTAAAATATAAAAGTTAATTTAAAGTTAAATACGTTTAAATTAACGTATTAAGTTTTAATATATAATTATAAAAGCTTTGAATATATTATTTTTTATATTAACTTTTAATTTATTTTAAAAATTTATTTTTTTTTAAATAAAACTTTTATTATTATTATTTTATAATTATTAATATTAATTATTAAATTAATAGTTTTATATTATTTTAATATAGTAATTTTTTTAATAAATTTAATATAATAACATTGTTTATAAGTTTTAAATTAATTTTTTTAATATTACGTTATAACATTTATAATAAATTAATTTTATAATATAATATTTATTTTTATAAAAAATATTAAAATATTAATTTATTTTAAATTATATATGTAAAAATAATTTTTAAATAAATTTAAATTAAACTTATAATCTTTTATTTATTTAATTATTATATATATTACTTTTATATTTTTTTTATTAATATAAAATTTATAAATAAAAATATATATTTATAAAACCATTTTATTTATTTTTTAATTATATAATAATATTTTAATTATAATATTTTTAATATATTTTTTTTTAATAATATATTACTTATTTAATATTTATATATAAATATTATTAATATAAATTAAAATATTATTATTTTAATTTTAATTATTAAATTTATATTTATTTTATTTAATAAAATTAAACCGAGGTTACACGTATTAAGTGGGGACCGTGGGGTTTTTTAATGTAAATTTTATAATAAAAAAAATGTTAAAATTATAATATATAATAAAATAAATAATTTATGGTAAATTTAATGTAAAGTCGGCGGGTTATAAGATTAAAAAGTTTATAAAGCTTTTACATTTTTTATTATTTTTATATTTATTTATAATGGATGAATAATAAAAATAATAATAAAAAAGGTAAGACTTTTAATTTTATTCCGACGATTATATGTAAATTTAATTATATAATAAATTTAAATTATTTTTATAAACCTTAAGTAATGCGTATTAAAAATCTTTTTTATATATATTTAACGGGTTTATTATAAATAATATAATTTTTAAGGTAATAAATTTTATAATGGTATAATATAAATTAATATTATATAATATATTTATATATTATATTAATATATAAAAAGTTATTTATAAAAAAATAAAACATTAAAAACTTATTTTTTATTTTAACGATTTTATTTTAAATCTTATTATAAAGTTAATAATTTTATGTGACTTTTATTTTATTATTATATTAATATCTTTATATAATTACTTATTACGTATTAATAATAACGAATAAAATTATTTAATATTAATTTAATTTTTTAACGGTTAAAATTTAATAAAAAAACTTATATATTTTTAATATAAACCGGTTTATATTAATTAATAAAAATATATTTGTTATATTATTATTAATAAACATTTAAAATAAATTTAAATAATATATAAATTAAAAAAAAAAATTTTTATTTATAAACTTTATTTTTATATAATAAATAATTAATGGAGTTTAATTTTTAATTATAATTATAATTAAAATTTAAAACATTTATAAACACTTATATTAAATTAAATATAAAGTTAAATAAAGTTAAATAAAACTATATAAAACTTTAAAATAAATAATATAAATAATTATTAAATATATTTATGAATTATAATTATATAAATGTTTTTTTAAATAATAATATTACATTATTTTTAATTATATTTTTTAAAATATATTAAAAGTATTTAATAAACTTTATATATATTTATAATAATTAAAATAATATAATAAAATAAGTGTAAAAATAAGTAAATAATGGTAATGCATTATTTTAATATATAAATATTTATGTAAATAAAAATAAAAAAAAATATCTTATTATTTAATAAACATATTTACTTATATTTATATATTAATAATTTAATACTTACTTAATAATTAACTTTATAATAAATTTTATTTATTTATAATTATAAAAAAGTTCATTTAAAATTTATTAATATAATAAATAATTAATATATTTAAAGTTTACATTAATTTAAAAACGTTAAAAAATTAAATTACTCGTTTATAATTAAAAAAATTTAATTTATAAGAAGAAATTTACGAGTATTTTTAAAATAAACATAATTTTAATATTAATTTATAAACATTTTAACGTTAACTTTAAAAATAAAACCTTTATAAAAATAAATTTAATATTAATATTATTAAAATAAAAGTTTATTAACTTTTTAAAATAAAGTTATTATATTTTTATATTATGAATTACTTTAATAAAAAACGGCTTAAAATTAATATATTAAAACAATGTTTAAAATAAAAATTAAATAAATAAAAAATAATTTATTATAAAAAAGTTAATTATATATTAAAACTTATAAATATTATATAAAAATACTTTTATAAGAAAAATTATCGTAATAACTTAATATTAATTTATTTATAACATAAATATAAATTAATAATTAACCGTATCCTTTTTACTTAAATTTAAATAAAAAATAAAATAAAAAAATAAATTAATAATCCGGTTTAACGATTATATATTATAATAAAAATAAATCAATTTATAAAAAATTATAAATAAACATTTAATATTTTCGAAAACTTAAGGAAAAATAACATTTAAAAATATATTTATAAATATATTTATATCTTTATTATAAAAAACAAATTATATAATGTATATTATTAATAATATTCGGAAGTTATATAATAACACCGTAATAATAAACCGGGTTATAATAAATAAAAAAGTAAAAAATTTATAATTTTAAAACTTAATTATATATAATTTATAAATAATTATATAAAACTTTATTTTATTAAATTTAAAATCTACGTTTATATTAATGCGTATTTACGTAAAATCTTTTAATATAACGTTAATAAATTTAATTTATTCTTTATAAACGTGTTAAATTAATATTTATTTATTATTAAAACTTTTAAATTCCAACCATAACTCACTTAAATAAATCACGGAATTAAAACATCGTTAATAATAATAACTTACTTTTAATTTACCATACATAATAAATTAATTATAATTATAAAAAATACGAATAATATAAATCGTAACCGCGTATAAAATTATATATTTTAAGATTCGCATAAATAAGGAATTAATAAACAAAATCGAAAAATCGAATAATAATAAAAATAACTACTTTAAAAAATTATATATTATTAAATTATAAATATATTAAATTTTTTTTTTTTCTTTTTTTAAAAGGTTTAAATTAATATTATTAAATATATTTTAAATCGTTCGTTAATACGGATAAGTTTAATAAAAATTATATACCGGATTAAATAATGTTATATATTATATATAAAAATATTTTATAATAAGAAATCATTAAATTTATTAAAAATTAAAATACTTATCGAATTAAATATTACTTAAATATAAACCACGTTATTATTAAATAAATAAACGAAATATAAAATAACTTTAAAAATATTAAAATATTAAATTATAAATAAAATATTTAAAATAATTTAAAACTATAATAATTAATAAACGATTTAAATATTTTATTAAATGGATATAATTTTAATAATTTTTTAACGCTTAAAATATAATATATTTATAATAAATAACTAATAAAACATTTATTAAAATATATGAAAGATTAAAAATATTTATACTTGGAAAATTACTTTAAATTAAAAGTTTATTTTAAACATTATAATTTTAAAAATAAAAAACTAAAGTTAAAATTTAATAAATTTCCTCGTAATAATCTTAAATAATATTAAAATTAATTAAATATTTATTAAAAATATATTAAAGAAACTTAAAAAAAAATATAAATACGAGGAAATGAAATGAATAAACTTATAAATTAATTTAAATAAAATGTTTATATTATATAATTATTTATATATACTTAATTAAATTAAAAAAAAAATTATATAAATGTAAATTATAAATTTATTTCATTAACTTATTAATTTTATTAACTTAATAATTAAAATGTTTATTATTACTTATTAACGATTAATATATTTTTTTTTTTAATATTTTCATACTTTATTTATACTTTTTTAATGTTTTTTTTTTATGAAATTTATTATAAATTATATAAATCTTTTTTTAAATACCGTTTATCTTTTTTAAAAAATTAATTTTAATAAATATAAATATATTAATTATTTATTTTCTTAATAAGTTTTTTTTTAAAAGGTTATTAAATTTATTTATAAATTTTAAACTTATCTTTTTATTATATATAAATAAATTAATAAAAATAATTTTTAATAATTAATTTATAACTTAATTAATAAAAGAAAATATATTTATAAAGTAATTATTATTTTTAATATTAATAATAAAAGGAAAAAGAATATTAATATATAAAGATTTTTTTAACTTAAAAATAACGTGTTAAAATTTAAAATTAACGTTTTTATATTTAAATATTATAATATAATTTTAAAAATAAATTATTATTATTAAATTTTTATTATTTAAAACTTTTTTTACTTTATAAAATTATTCCTTAAATATAATTTACATAATAAAAAATAAAATTTTAAAACCTTAATTAAAAAAACCATTTTTTAAATATAATTAATTCTTTTAAAACTTATTAATTATAATTTTAACTTTATTTAAATATTCTTTTTCCACATATTTATTTTTTTAAATAATATTTTATTATTAATTATTTTTTACTTTATACCGTTAAATTTTAATTATAAATATTATATTTTAATAAAATTTAATATTAAACATTAAAAAAATAAAAAAATATTAATTTAAACGTAATAAATTTACATATACGACTTTTTTTTATATATATTAATTATATAATAAATGTTAATTTATTAATTAAACCCGTTATAAATATTAATAATTTTTTTAATTAAAATATAATATTTATATTTAATAATTTTATAATATAATATTTTAAATATATAAATATATTTTTATTTAAATTTAATAATATAAAAATTAAGTTTATTATTAAAAAAATGTTATATTATATTTAAATTATATAAAAAATAAAAAAAAATTAAAAAATAAATTTTTTTTAAATTTAAATAAAATTAACGGAAAATATATTATTTTATTTAATTTTAAAATATTTATATAAAAAATTTTATTTTTTTATATAAAATTATTTATTTAATATATATATAATTATTAATATTAATAATTATTAATAAAAGTAAATAAAATTTAAATATTATAAAAATAATTTTAATTTTAATTATAAATTAACGTATAAAAATAAGTTTATAAAGTATAAAATTTATATATTAAATAAATATTTTAAAAATATTTTTAAATGATTTTATTATAATTATAAAAAACTTATAATTAAAATATATATTTAAGGTTAAATATATTAATTATTATTTATAAATAATATATTAAATTATTATATTCACTATAAATTATAATGTTATAACCATTATAAAATACAGTGCAAAGTGCGAATAATAATTTATATTATACGTCCTATACTGTATACATCTCAATACCTGAAATAAAATGGCGGGTTGGCGGATTTGGTACTACGGTCCGCTCTAGATACAGGTATGTTTGTTTAGTTCTAATATAAGTTCGCACAGGAAAGATCAGGGCTGGATACCATATTCACTACGAACATCGTACTGTCTCCTCTCTACCTACCTAATGCTAACTTAAATGTGCCCCAGTATCCCTTAGACGAGAAACTACCTACCTAGCAACCTCTCCACTAGGGCTTCTAGGGCTTCTAGGGCCTTGCAGAGGGGGGTCTAGTGGCTCATGCAGTGTCAGATCAGCTCGATCTACGCTAGCTTACAGGGAGATCACTGCTAACTACAAGTCTAAGCTTAAATGAACGAGTATTCGCGAATATTTTCCATTCCCTCTGCAAAACGGTACCTAGGTAGGGTACAGGATATATATGGAAGTATGAATATTTCGCTTAGTTCAGATGGTTTTACCCATTGAAAAGGTATCAGTTGTAAATTGACTATTGTGCGAAGTCAACAGTAGACCCCTGTTCTCAGTGCCTTGATTTTGAAAGTCACGTCGGCCCTAGCAATGCCTACGTTCCCAGTCTCTGGGTAACAATTGCGATATAGTCCATATCCTATTCAGGAGAATGCCCCTTGGTTAGTAGCACGAGATCCGAGATATTTCAGCCTCATCGTGCTTCCTTTGGTTGTATAGGGCATCCATTTGTCTCCGATAGTAGTCACACAGCATCATATCCTACAGGGACTTTCCATAGATATTTGATACATGATCGCTTAAGAAAGTATTAAAATCATCGGCGACCAATATATCTCAGAAGCGCTAGCGTATCCGCATATACCGCACATCCCCAGCGGGGTACCCGGTTACAGCTCCCAGTAGGGTAAAATAAGGCTACAACTATCATTTATAACCCCTATGTTTACCACCTAGACATTATTTCACGACAATTACATCCGTATTGCCATGCTAGGAGGCCTTCTTGCACTGCCCGCCTAACTCTTTAATAACTTTAAGTCATTCTATGTTGGTTTAGATTCTTCTAGTACAATTGGAGGTGTACATGTGAAATTGAAGGCTTCTAGAGTGAACTTGTATGGAGTTATGGCCGTTCAGCCGTAAAGGTACGCATGCTCCGACTAACTGAGCGATGATAAATAGATAGCTGCCTTGTTGGATATCCCCGAATCTAAGTAATTTCATGGGCAACCTCGACTCATGCGGTAACATTAGCACCAGAAGTTTTCAAGAAATAAGGTTAGCAATGTAAATATCGACCTTACCTATATTCCGAGCCTAGTCCAATTCACCCTACCTCGCGCGACTAGAGGCCCAACATTTCGTGTGCGACCGTCATACAAGCACAGAAAAATGTCCGATTACATCCGCAAGACATATTGAGGAATAAAAAGCGGAGTCCAAACAAACCCTTCTAGAACAACATGCACCTAGACTCGACTTGGCGACGGTGTAGACTATTGCAATGGAGTAGCCGTTGTTTAATGATTCGGAGTATGCGAGGCTTACTCTATTACTAGGCAAGAGAAGTCTCGGAGCTACTCTTCAGCTAGTAGTGGCTGGTAACGTCGCAAAGTTGTCTACTAGAGTCTGAGGGATATCTTCGTCTGGTTTCGCGGTTGAAACCATGGGTACAGTCCCGGAATGGTTGAAGGGGAGTCTGCGATTATAAAGGGGTACCGAACCCGGTGAATATCGTCTGGCTGAATATCGATCAATTCAACCACTTCGTTTACGCGTTAGAAGCACCGTGAGCTCGTTAGTTGTTACCTTCTATCCATTCTCTTGTTTGGCTATCTTTCGTTCCTGGACGTAAGAACGGTCACTATGAAAACCACCTACCTTTTTCTTGCGGCTCTAGCCCCCTTTGCTCTTGCTAAAGCACCTTTCATAAAAAGAGATGCCTCTGATGGTATTGCTGATAACTACATCGTGGTTATGAAAAAAGCGGATCCAAAGACGCTTCAAGCGCACTATAAGAAAATACACACTGCCTCTCAACGCTTCAATGACGGGAACCAGGGAGTTGTGAGAACTTACCAAGTTCAAGGGTTCAATGGTTACCACATCGAGTGTGGTAACACAACTCTTGAACATATTCGAAAGGATCCCGCTGTAAGTTGGTCGCTTCCCTTAGCTTGAATAATTCTAACAAGGGCAAGGTCGAATATGTCGCTCAGGATGGTCGAGTGACAGCACAAAGTGTCATTCCCAGCAACATTCCTAGGTCAGAACCGACCGCGAATACATGGGGTTTGGGCCGAATCTCCCATCGAGATGCTGGTATTCCAGCTTACGTCGACGAGAATGATGCCCCAACTTACGCGTACATGCTGGATACAGGAATACGCGTGACCCATCAGGTACACTCATTTCTCGTCAAGAATTGTATATGGACTAACCTGGGACAGGAATTTGGAGGTCGCGCGATATGGGGCCAGAACTTCATAAATGGATCTCAAGTAAGTCGTAGTAATGACTTATTTCGAATGCGCTAATGCGGGGTAGGACGTCGATGATAACGGACACGGAACCCATACGGCCGCTACGGTGGGAGGCAACACTGTTGGGGTCGATAACAGTACTAGACTCATCGCAGTGAAGGTTTTAGATGAAAACTCATCCGGAGCTTGGTCCGGAATGATTGCTGGGATACAATGGGGTGAGTTTGATTGTTAGGCTTGTTTGATATATACTGACGTTGATAGCGGTGAATGATGCTCAGTCGCAGGGCAGGATCATTCGATCCGTAATTAACATGTCGATAGGGGGCCCTAAATATCAGCCCCTAAACGACTGTGTTAAAAGTGCTGTGGAGGCTGGCATGACGGTAGTGGTGGCGGCTTGCAACTACGGTGTCGATGCATGTACCTACAGCCCCGCCTCCGCACCTGAGGCTATCACTGTAGCAGCTGTGGACGAATCCGATACCCGACCGAACTGGTCAAATTATGGCGCTTGTGTCGACATATTTGGTCCCGGCGAGAACATCTATTCGGCCTGGAACGACGGTGACGCATCATATCAAATCTTAAGCGGAACTAGCGTATGTCGCATTGAATATTCCATTTTCTCCCTTTTAACCTATCCTGAGAATAATAACTTCCTCAACGAGCCGTCCGAGGATTCATTGATCTCGGGACATGTTTAAAACTGCTGCAAATTTTTTCCCCGAGAAAGACATTGCTAACTCTTGTTGTAGATGGCAAGTCCACATGTTGCTGGGCTGGTAACATATCTGTTCTCGCGAGAATTCATATCGGGGCAGGAGGATGTGAATAACCGTCTCATCCAGCTTGGGACCCAGGACAAGGTGCAGAAGTCGAATGGAAGCCCGAACTTGATAGCCTTCAACGGTAATAAAGCTGAGCTATAATCGACAGTCGTAAACGCGCAAAAATATAAATAATCTTGTATAGAAGGGAAAAGGAGCATATATCCGATTGTATATTTGACATTGTTGGAATGATTATATAAATACAGCAATGAATTAAACGCCTAAAATAACGATGCGATGATGATGACCATTGAGAAGAAACTAATGGATCCATTACAGTTGTGAAGTTTTAGGGCTTCCATCTAAATTTCTAGTGGAGTTCTAGTGGGGTTTCCTTCAGATTCTGGGGTACGTACCCGTAACTTAGTGCAGCCCTGGAGACGGGGAGACGGGGCCGTCGCACCCCCTGTAGATGCACCCCTGGAGCTTCAATTGGTCCGTGCTAAACACTTAACGCGTCCACTAATTTCAGACGCGTTCAATTTCAGCTTCGAGCACATTCATCAATGAGCTCTACCCCCTAAAACACATTCCCGAGACGAGGTCTACTTACAAATTCGAATTACTAGTGACCTCCGTTCTTTTCACGATGGCAGGCCAGCCAAAAGAGAAAAAGCAACAATCCCTGACAAATTTCTTCACTCCGAAAACCGTTAACGGCCTATCCGCCTCTGCCCGAAAACCACCCTCCGACGATGCCGACACTCCCACTAAAACCCCAGAAAGCACCCGCAAGCGGCCGCTCCAAGAAGATACCGATAATGGAAACGACATACCACTAAGAAAGAAACCGAAGGGAAAGAAAATAGAGAATGATGATGAAGATATAGAAGAGCCAGCCCCTACCCTAGCTCTAAGTAGACCTGCTACTCGTACGGAACGCTATCTTTATAACAAATCGAGCTCCAACGATGATGCACAGGATGACGATGAGCAGCCTACCGCCGCTGAAAAGCGGAAGAAGGAAGAGCTGCACCGCAAGTTTGTGCAAAAACTTGGGCGACCAGATAGTCTAGCTTACGGTAGAAATCGAGGTGGCAAAGAAGATGATATACAGGCTATGGACGAAGACGCAGAAGATGGTGAAGAGGAGGAACCACCCCCACCGCCTACAAAAGGGAAAAAGAAGGGTGCCAAGACGGGCAAGCTCACACCAATGGAGATTCAGTTCCTCGGCATCAAGAGAAAACATATGGATACCATATTGATCGTCGAGGTCGGATACAAGTTCAAATTCTTTGGCGAAGATGCCCGTGTTGCTGCTAAGGAGCTTAGCATCGTATGCATACCGGGGAAATTCCGCTACGACGAGCACCCATCCGAAGCACATCTCGATAGATTCGCATCTGCCAGTATCCCCGTACATCGATTACCAGTCCATGCCAAGCGTTTAGTGGCAGCTGGTCACAAAGTCGGCGTTGTTCGCCAGGTAGAGACTGCGGCGTTGAAGAAAGTTGGAGATAATCGCAATGCCCCCTTTACAAGGAAGCTTACGAATGTCTACACCAAGGGCACATATGTCGATGAAATTGGCGAGTTAGATCAAGGCAGTTCAGGGGCGCCGGCAGGTGGATACCTGCTTTGCCTTACAGAAACGAAAGCCAAAGGCTGGGGTACCGACGAAAAAGTCGATGTTGGTATAATTGCAGTACAGCCTGCAACTGGTGATATCATCTATGATAACTTCGAGGACGGCTTCATGCGAAGTGAAATCGAAACGAGGTTGTTGCATATCTCGCCATGCGAATTTCTCATTGTCGGCGAGCTTTCCAAAGCTACAGACAAGCTCCTACAACATCTATCCGGTAGCGCCACCAATGTTTTCGGCGATAGAAGCAGAGTCGAAAGGATTCCAAAGTCCAAGACGATCGCCGCTGAAGCATACTCCCATGTCGCCCAATTCTACTCTGCTAAACTCAAGGAGGCTTCTGAGGGTAACAACGATCAAGCTAGTGCACTCCTAGACAAAGTTCTAAAGTTGCCAGAAGCTGTAACGATTTGCTTATCATCCATGATCAACCACCTAACAGAATACGGTTTAGAGCACATATTCGACCTAACCAAATACTTCCAATCCTTCAGTGCCCGCCAACACATGCTCATCAATGGCACTACCTTGGAGAGTCTAGAGGTATATCGGAACTCAACTGACCACACTGAAAAGGGCAGTCTCTTCTGGGCACTTGACAAAACCGTGACTCGTTTCGGGCAGAGACTCTTGCGTAAGTGGATCGGTCGACCTCTCTTAGACAAAGAACGTCTTGAAGAACGAGTAACTGCTGTCGAGGAACTTGTAGAGAATGCTTCGACTGCCAAGGTTGACCAATTGGAGCACCTGTTGAAGAATACCAAGACAGATCTCGAAAGAAGTCTAATCCGTATATACTACGGAAAATGTACACGTCCCGAGCTTCTATCAGTCCTCCAAACACTTCAGAGGATAGCAATGGAGTTCGGGCGGGTGAAGTCGGCGGAAGACACAGGTTTCAAAGCGGAGGCTATCAGCGCGGCCATCTTCTCGCTGCCGCAAATTTTACCAACCGTTCTGTCGTACCTTGAGCGCATCAATGCGGATGCTGCTCGAAAGGACGACAAATATTCATTCTTCAGGGAAAGTGAAGAGACAGACGATATCACAGAGCACAAACTGGGCATCGCGTCAGTAGAGCAAGAGCTCGATGCTCATCGCAAGGTAGCCGCCCAAACGCTCAGCAAGAAAACTCCCGTCCCCTACGTCACCGTCGCCGGCATCGAGTACCTCGTAGAAGTGCCCAACGCGGACCTCAAACGCGTCCCCGCCTCCTGGCTCAAGATCAGTGGCACGAAGAAGCTCTCACGTTTCCACACCCCCGAAGTCGTGCGCCTAATGTCCGAGCGCGACCAACACAAAGAAGCCCTCTCCGCCGCCTGCGACACGGCCTTCTCCTCCCTCCTCGACGACATCGCCGCGAACTACCAACCCCTGCGAGACGCCGTCTCCTCCCTCGCCACCCTAGACTGTCTGCTCTCCCTCTCCAAAGTCGCCTCCCTACCAGGCTACTCCAAACCGACCTTCCTCCCCGCCGACACACCCCCCACCATCTCCATAACCGGCGGCCGCCACCCCATCGCCGAGCAGACGCTAACAACATCCTACATCCCCTTCACCACGACCCTAACCTCCCCCTCGCCCCTCGCGCACCTAATAACCGGCCCCAACATGGGCGGCAAATCCTCCTTCGTCCGCGCCGTCGCCCTCCTCGTCCTCCTCGCGCAAATCGGCTCATTCGTCCCCGCCGACTCTTTCACCCTGACCCTCGCGGACGCGATATACACGCGTATGGGCGCGCGCGACAACCTATTCGCCGGCGAGTCCACCTTCATGGTCGAAGTAAGCGAAACGGCGCGGATCCTCCGCGCCGCTACCCCGCGCTCCCTCGTCGTGTTGGACGAGCTGGGGCGCGGCACCAGCACCCACGACGGCGCCGCCATCGCCCACGCCGTCCTTGAGCATGTTGTTGCCGAGACGAAATGTCTCACTCTTTTTATCACGCACTACCAGAACCTCTCCCGCGTCGCCGACGGCCTAGCCGGTCGCTGCAAAAACGTCCATATGCGCTTTACCGCCGCTAAACGCGACGGTGCTGACGGGGATGACGAGGAAGACGACGAGGAGATCACCTTCCTCTACGAAGTAGGCGAAGGCGTCGCCCACAGATCCTACGGCCTGAACGTAGCAAGGCTAGCGCGCATCCCGCGAAAAGTGTTAGACGTGGCGGCAAAGAAGTCCAGGGAACTAGAGGAAACGATCAAGATGCGCAGATTGAATGGTACGACAAGGCTCCTAGCCGACGTGTTGGGGAATAACACCCCTGATCAACTAGACCATCTTATATCGAACATCGAGCAACTATAGTGTCGGTTTAATTACCTACTTACCTGTAATAAAATACGGTGGTTTTCATGAAGAAACTCAATGCAATTGATGTAATAGAACGAAGCACCAGCCTAGATAATAGCCATGGACTAATGTACATACCCCGTGCTAAGATAAAGTCCAATCGTCAAAATAGCTAAAATGACGTAACTAAGCCCGATCCATTGATGTATGATTTGTTATCAGAAACCTTTACGCCATGCCAACCCCGTAAAATAACCCATGTAGTGCCGAATCAGAATAGGCACCCGGGCAGGTTGATGAATCCACGATATCCGATCCGAATGAAACCCGAATAAAATAGCAAGATAAAGAAAGCAAGCCAATAAGATGATAATGAATGGACTCCGACGAGTTCACCATTATCCGCGAGACTGTGTCTTAACCACTCAACCCACAGACCGAGATTATGCGGCCTTTTTTTCTCGAATCTCATCGTGTAATACCAAAGGTATTTTACTGTCTGAGAAGTCAAGAATAGACACTGAATCGTCGATGAGGATGTAGGTAAACGTTGGCCCGTGTCAATAGTAGGTCCAACCATGATGTAAACGCCAGTAAAGAAAGAACCTAAATCAGCCCATAACCGTGAAAAACGTAATGATGTGAGATAAGGATCTAAATATCCTCGTGGTAAACGCCAATCGGGTTGCAAACGAACCAAATCTTAATTCAGTCTGTCCATTGCCACAGCATGGCTTCCCCATGTATGACAGTTGCAAGATGTGAAATAAAGTCCTTCAGAGGTCGAAGTCGCTGCCCCCTTGGGTTGAAGGGTACGCGGCGTTATGCTGTGGTGCCATCTGTAGTGGACTGAATACACTCTGGCCGTTAATTGGCTGGAAGTTTGTGGCCATCGTCGGCTTCACGCCCTCATCGTACGAGTACATGTTAAATCCAAGCCCATCTCGCGGCTGGACATAAAGAGGGTTGTAATTCTCGCCCGGGGCAGAAGTAGCTGCCTGCAAGTAAGGGTTGGATGACGTGCTTGCTTGCTTTAACCCCAAGTTTTCGTTCTCCTTCCCGCCGAAGTTGGAAGAGGTCGGAGATCGTTTAGGACCGGCATTCGAGGACGTAAACGAAAGGTTCGGGTTACCCGGTCGCAGAGCGAGGCCCGGCAATCGGTCGTGACTGTCAGGATATGTGAGTCCATAATCCATGTGTGGGAAAGGTTGGACAGGCATTTGCCATAACTCACTGCCGTCTCCGTCTTCCGGAAGGACTTGTGGCAGGATCTGTTCAGTGTTAGCCGACATGTTTGTGGCGAAAGGTGGGAATGAATCCCAACCTAACGGGGTATCCATGCCCAACGGATCATGATAGATACCAATATCACCCTGGAATCCATGACCATGAAGTGGCAGTTGTGTCTGCGTCTGTGGCAGTGGACCATGAGTAAAGGCTGATCTGGTCATTCTGCTTCCAGTGTCTAAGGCTCGGCTGCGTTCTGGGGTGATGCCCTCTGGTAAAGGTGCGTATCTAAATTGCGCGCCCTGTGTTGCTGCTCGATTAGCACGCGCAGCACGAGTATCATGGGACATAGTGGTCTGTCTAGTCCTCTTAGCAGCCGATGCGGCACGGGTTTGAGGACCTCGGCGTTTAGGTCGAGTTTCGAGTTTCGTCTCGAGTTCGTCATCGTCGCCCTCGTCCTCATCGTCATCCTATATCCTAGTCAGTCCACCGTACCAAGTCAACTCTTTCCCTTTATTTCACTCACTTCACCCTCATCGGTAGATGGCTCATCGTAAACGTCGCGGGTTCGTTGATGGTCAAGGTTAACATCAAACACATTTTCATCCGTGCTTACTAAAGTTGAGTTAATCTCAAGCTGCTGAAGAACAGCGGGAGGTTTGCGTTGGTTTCGTTTGCGACGTTGCTCCTCTCCAGCCGCATCGAAGAGACCCATACCAGGATAGACTATGCCCTTCAGAGATGGAAGACCTATTATGTCCTCAAACAACTCAGTGTTGTCAGTAATGATATCTGAGGGACTCTCCTCTGATGATGCACGCTTTGGAGAGATATTTTCATCGCTGATGCTCTCGAAGTCTCCGTGGGATGCCATATCTAGGTCGCCCTCGTTAGGCATTAAACCGTTGAGTTGGTTCGGCCAAGATTGAATAGCAGGGTTTTCCACGCCATGGTAAGCGCCCATGTAACCCGTGGCTTCGTCTGGCTCGTACTTGATGTCTGCGATATCCTGGACTCTGCGACTACGAGCGCGACCGCGGGCGTTCTTTGAAAGAATATATGTCAGATTATCCTTAGATAAATATAGCATGATTGAGACTTACAGTACTGCCACGACGGCCACGACTGCCCCGGCCGCCACGGCTTCCACGACCACCGCGACGCGCTGCTGGGTGGCTCACTGGTGAATCTCTAGGGGTTTGGCTTCGTCGGCCTAGCTGCGCACCTTTCTCACCTCTTGCTTCCATGCGTTGCAGAACCAGTTGCTTGATGTTGTATGTCTTGTACCATATGTCGAACTGTCGGCATCGCATCTCGGCAGCTGCGTCAATCTGGCTCAAGATTTGCAGATTGTGCAGCTCCAACAAGTGTGCCTTGGAGCTAACATGGGTTAGAAGGTGAGAGAGGTCAGAGAATCTCTGCTGTTTCTCGCAAGAATAACAGACGAGAGGAATCTGCGTTGGATCTACTTGGTTTCCCTGGTGGACAAGGGGAGCGGGTTGTTCAATGGGCTCGCCTCGATCGCCAGTGATATAGGCATGGTCTATTTGCGAATAGGCCGCCATCTTCTATCAAATGAAATTGTTAGCAGCTAAGACATACTCAAATCAACAATTTGATACTTCAGATGAAATATGACGAAATGACCGGCTGATCAGATGACTCATAGTTCCGGGTCATTTACTAGGCTAGATAGCCCAGGACGAAAATTAGTGAGACCTTGGAGTACTCCAACCGCTTTATTTTTTTGGTCTTTCCATAGTAAACATTTATTCGACAAATCGAACAGGGAATCAGGAAATGGATTGGTGTAAGTGAAAGAGGGAGGGTTCAATGAAGTACCAAATACGAAAGCAATTGAGCCTCGTGAAGTAGAACTTCTTAAATATAGAAGGGGGAACGGTTGGACAAGAAAAAATACATACCGCTGAGCATCAGGATCACGTCCGTGAAAGAGTGACTACCTGAGTAAGTACTAAACGGAGATGGGCGTAATCTAGGACGCTCTAAATGGGAGAATTTCTTGAGGTAGTTGAAGGTGCGAATGCTAAAAGTTGGTGGGTTGACGGGATTGGGGGTTTAATATTATGGATCCTCGACACCGGTAGGTGTAGTCGTGAATATGGGATTCGGAGGGGTTGAAATCTCCTGATGGACTCCCAGAAGATGACCTAGAAAAAGAAGGTCAGAGTTGGATTGCAGGTAAAGGATTACGAAGGAGACAATTCAGGGCCATCAGATTTTTTAGGCCAGAGCCGTCAAATTTATAAGTGATATTTGGATATTCGTACCTTGATATTGATCCCCGGCCCGAAGCTCACTATTCCACAGGCTGTGGCTAGAACTAGGGCGTCTGATCGAAGTTGCCGACTAGATGTTCTTGCGGATTCCTTTCAGAATTCCTGAAGTTTCCTTGGTTAGTGAGGTAGGTCAGGAAAGTATGGATGCGATTGCCACATGACCCACGTAGCCTGATGAAATAGGTGGTGGAGAGTGGAATTGTTAGGTACTGGTGAGAGGTAAGAGTAAAAGTTGGTATAAATAAAATTTTGAGGGGGAAGGTATGAATGTAGAGATGTCAATACAATGAATATATCGACCCCGAAGATTTTTGTAACCGGTAGATTGATTTTTAAAGGTAAGAAGGGAAGGTATCATCAGGCCAATGTATTTTTGAAATCGGGGAAGAATGATGGAGTGAATTGTACGTGAAATGAAAATCAATTAGGATGTCATTTTGATACCCTTTAGGTCCTGAGGCTCGAGGACGAGAGGAATTTCTTTGGTATAAACATGAGAGCTGCGGTACAATGGCCAGAGGGGAGTTCTTGCAATTGAGGTCGTTTTAGACATTTCCTTAGAAACAGCCTCAGTGAGAGGCTCGATATCTCAAAAGCAATACAATAAAAATGGAGGTGATCTAGATGAATAGTATTGGGAATAAGCTCACGATATCGAGCAGGGACTTACTCGAGATACTGGAGATTCTTGCTGTGCGGATAGGTGCGAATGGGTTGTAGAGAAGTGTGAATGGAAAGAAGGGATTGACTCCTAAATCAATTCTTTGAAATTGAAGAAGATAGGGCCAACCGATATTTGAGTTGACAATTCATGAAGTTGGGAAGTAGAAAGTGGGTGATTGAAGGGGCTGAATTTTGATATATGGGAAGTTGAGGGGGTATTTGGTTCACATCTTGTTACTTCCAATTAGCAATATTTTATCAAATGATATCTTCAGTTCCTTCCTATTGTTAGTTTTTGAATGTCTGTATTTCTACATATGTATATCGTGTAGGTATCTAATACCATAGAATATAGGGGTATTTACTACTAAATGATGGCATTGAATACATGATAGTACCTGGGTGATAGTGGAATCGCACTAAGAAATTGAGTTTAAATAAAGTGCACTTTACTGTATGTAGAAATGGTACGTGCACCCTAATCGGAGCTGATTGGTGGATTATAAGTACGTATCTCAAACCCTTCAGTGTTGAATGATATATAATAACGAGCATGGAAATATTTCAATGTTCATAGGCAGGTATTTTTTAATCATTCCACTCGTGCAATATTATGGCAAGTTAAGGTACAAAATGAATTGAGCTTTAAATACTCACGTAATTGGTATAATTAAAGCTTACCGATTATCTTATTTTCTTCCCTTTGAGGGCTGGGTGAGTAGGAATACAGCATATTTTCAGCACATAGTCCGATCCATTAGGTGTTAAAATATTAACAAGTCCACATGATAGGGCGCTCTTTTGACGTCATTTCAGATGTGTTTTATACCGACACACCAATGATATCTATAAAATAATTTGAATGTCGGTAGTGATGGCTGCTTCCTAATATTTAATATTTCTTGAGAAATAAGGACATTAAAATGGCGTTAAACTCAAAATAGATGCACTAGTCTATTTCGGGGTGGATCACGGTAGCTTATATATTGTGGAATCTCCATGCCCCACCGATTGCAACTTCCAAATAATCTAAAACTTGAAGTCTGGGCAACTAGTTAAATACTTTCACAAATCGCAAAGTACAAATCTTCGATGTTTAATCATTCATTTTAAATGGCTTCAAGGCAGAATTGAAATTCCTAGATACCTCTCGGCTTGCCTATGTGATTATCGAGGAATGACTTCATGATAATAAAAAGGCGGGGTATATGTTCAAAAAGCTTCCATAGGTATATTTGAGCGCAGTATCTAAGCAGTCATCGGACCACACTCATTGCTATTCTAGAACGGTACGCATCCCCCTTTAATCTACCGGATTCTGACCCGGAAGGCTGGTCAACCCTGCGGAAAAACGTTTAGCTATCACGAAATCCATTGAGTGAATGAATAGATGGATACTTACAGCTGTCGATGTCCTCGTTCACCATGTCGGGAACCTTGCATTGGTTCTGTTGGGAAATGCTTTGGGTCTTGAGCATCGGGGCAGAGACATAGGTGTGGCCATCCATTGCCTTCTGGAGAGAATCGTCTTTCCATCCAAAGAGGTAGTCAGCGTGGCTAGAATAGCCGGTCGTATCACCAGTCGACCATACGAATGGTTGATTGCCGTCAGCGAAGTCTGCGGGGTCGTTGAACGCCCTGGTGTCCCACATGGTCTCAAGGAGGATTTGCGGGAGCTTGACGGGGTGAGTGGCAGGGCACGGGCCACCCGACTCGAAGGTTCCGGACTCTGGGTAAGCGACGTGATCTTGGTGATTAGGGGAGTCGAGGTTCTTGCCGTCCCAGCAGGTCGGGAATCTATGGTTGGCCATGATACCGCCGCGGCAGGCCTTCGGAGGAAACCCAATGTACTCCGGTGCTCGGGTACCTTGGTTCTCCATGCAGATGTATGTCAATTGTCGGAACTTCCTGGCCTGTTCACGGTCACGGAACACCGCATCGCCAACAAGCATACGGAAGCCAGGCTTAAAAGCCGTAACGGTCGATTTCTGAGCGGTGTCAAACAGCGCATCGCTCATGTAGTAGACGACCTTTCAACCAAGTTAGAACATCATTCTTTCGATTGAGTGGATATTCAGCCAAATCTTACCATGCCTCCCTGAGTACCCTCCATACCAGCTTGGTTGATTTGAGGGACTCTCTTAAAGGTACCATTCTTGGCACGGTAAAAGAGGACAGCCGTCCAATAATTGGAGAAATCCTCCGTGAATTGGCAACTCGTGCAGGTCGATAATCCGGGAAGGTCATGGTCTTCCGGAGGCATCGACGCGTTAAAAGAATTCTACAGGATGTTAGTTACAAGTATAGGTATTGAATACTCGTATAATTCATACTCCTCCGATGATCTGATGAAGATGAGCGGACGGGTTCATCCCCGGGTTGACCAAAGGGTCCAAACGTTGGACGGTCAGACTCGAACAACCGAATCGAAGCAACGCATTCGCGGGCGCAAACAGCCCTAAGGCGGTGATGAGAGCGTTTAGATGCATCTTGATGGGAATTCACGGAGAAATTAGTTTGGAGATTGGTGAATCTAGGAGAAGCAAGAGGTGGGAAGATTGTGGTGATAGTTATGATATTAGCATTGATGAGACTTCCCAACGCCGCAAACCACTGCCGTCTCTCCCACACCTCCAAAGAAGACAAGCTTGGTTTTCGGTCACGGATGATATCGGCCCTTAATATCAAAAGAGATTTCCATAGGCGAGCTGCTTGACCTTGAATCCGGTTAATGTGGGGAACATTTACTAGTTCGGGACTTGCACAGGAAGATGAGAACATCAGTGGATTGGATAGATGTCAAGAGTAGCCTCTCCTAGGTATTTGGCATCTATGACGTATCAATATAGTAAATATTAAGGTCTAATCGGTAGATGACTCTCTCTTCTAATCTCAAATCCTCTCCCATAATGTTTGTTGTTGCCATAAGGGCCTACCAGTTCCACACCGTGACTATTACGATTTCCATGCAGATAGGTACTTCATATATAAGTATATCACTGCAACTTGCAAGACACCAGGATATCTTTAACATTAACAGTCACATCCCTAACATGTAGACCGGCATTGAAATCCGGGGGCAAGGTATCATTGAAGTCGGAGCGTCAATATTCCTTGATATCATATCTGGTCTGTATACCATGGTGCCCCTATTAGAGCGGAGTGACTGACCCCGGTTTCCTTCTTCACCGTCCCCGCACTATAAGATATAAAATACTTGCCATTATTGGCAAATGAGAGTCGAAAATCAATTCTTGGTTATTACTTACACAAAACTGACATAATACGGGGAAATGTTATGTTTGCAGTGAGCATCCATCCCCGGCTAAAATCGTTAATTAAGGGACACTGAGAGTTGTTATCATCAACAATGCTAGAGCGAGTGAAGTATTATATTTCACTTATGTTATCTGGTCTATTTTAGAAATGCTTACGATCTTCGTTTGTGTGCTTGTCTCATAGAAAACTTTCATCGTGATTGCTTCACCTCAGACTATTACGACTGAACACACCCCATTAGAACACGATGAAGATATCATACGCATTCACTCTTCTTTGGGTTGGAATGGCTCTTGGCCAAGCCCAGGAATGCACTCGAGAGCTCGCAGAAACCGACGATTGCGCCGATGTTATCAATGCCAATGCCTGTTACAACCAATTCCGATTCCAGAACAACCAGACATTATCTTGCATTGGTGGCACAGACAATAACGACAGGGCTCTCAAGGTAAGACTTAGAAGATATGACATATCTAAAAAGGAGCTGGCTAACTTAATAATAAAGGCATGCAAATGCTGCAGCTGTGTCGGAAAAGTAATGTGCGATTGGGTTACGAAGCAGAGGTTCAATTGTTGAGATTTAAGATCATAAGCGTTAAGACTTTCATGGATGTAAAGATACAACTTTCTCTCCTTGGGACTACACATTCAAAACTGCGACTAGTACCCAAGAGTGTTAATTAGGATACCCGTCATCATAAAATCATAAATTCAAAACTCTTGATATCCAGGTTATGTGTCATTGTTTATGCTCCAAACTTTCTCTTGCCAGATTACTTGGTATGCTTCCGTTCTGCCTTTGATACTAGGTAGGCAAGTAAATTCCAAAATTTCGTGATAATATGATTGTTTCTGGAAGAGATATAGATTGTTTTCCTTGAGTTCTATTGGATAGACTCATAACAATTATACCAATGATTAATACCCGGGGACCTTCCTGGTTGGAGAATCCTGTACTCTCCATTTGAAGAAAGGAGAAAGGGGCCTTCAAAGGGTTCTGGGTTGCCAACGATGCGTAGACAAGCGATGCACCGTACATACCTAGGTATCTATATAAATGCGGATAGAGGTCTCTTGTATATAGATTCTTCGCAGTAGGTTTAATGTGCCCCCTTTAGTTGCCCGTTTTATCGGGAAGTGTGACTTCGTCCTGCATCACCAATCCGCGAATCTGGGAAATCAACGCTGCAATACTTTTTGTGGACAATGAAGATCATAGCCATGATTTCTAACGAACTCGTGCTTAAGTATCCAAAATCGCCGCGTGCTTATAGTCCTGGCAGTTGCTTAGGGTTAGATGAAGTCGGAAAGAAACAAAGAATGGGAACGAAGGATTCAACATGCGAAGGATGCTCGTTTTGGAGCAATGAGTTGCTACATTATTCACAACCGGGGAACGATCCCTAACCAATTGAATCTCGTACAAGTCCGCTCTGTAAGCAGATCCGCCCTAACATATCCACTACCAGACTCGTGGCACGGCATTACTCTGCAGTAGATCGCTGCAATGGCTCGGAGCCCGCATGGATCAACAGCGAATACCGTCAGCCGCAAGCTGAATTTCACCTATGTCGCTATCGTCTGACTGCATATACGCCGCAGACAGACATCGCAGTCAGCAATACCCCGCGCCTTGAGGTATATAGCGTATCCGAGTAAAACTAAACGAACAGGTCCGTCTTCCCTCTTTGCAATGAATCTCCTTTCACTTCTTTCCCCCAATCCGAGCCCTCCGAACTTGCAAGAGAGAGCATCTCCAGGATGAAGTTTCAAGCTCTCTTCTCGCTAGCGGCGAGCATTATCCCCCTTGCTCATCTCGGAGCCTCAGAGCCAGTCCAGTTCTGCAAATATGGCGCTGAGAATAACGAGATTGATTTCTGTATGAGCATGTTGACGCACTACAACACCTCTACCAGTGCCCACGATCTTTTCTTAACCATGAGCGTCCTTCGTCCGAATAGCACGGCTCTCGGATGGACCGCCATTGGCTTGGGTGAAGTTATGGAAGGGTCTCTTATGTTCATCGTCTACGGCGATCCGCTAGTATCTAAGCAACCGATTGTCAGCATCCGGAAGTCCACCGGTCATTCACAACCAACACTCATCACCGAAGAGGATACAAAAAGCGGAGCCGACCTACGTTTGCTACGTGCCGATTGGCAAGAATCTCCTTCCGACCGACGAACTGTATCGGCGGTGGTGTCTGTCGTCTGTTACTCATGCCATCTCTTCCCCGGAACGACGATATCTGCTACATCGAAGTCGCAGCCGTGGATGTGGGCGTGGAATGACAACCAAGAATTTGACGATTTCCTGGAAGATTCTCAATTGCAAGGGCACTCCCATCAGTCAGGAGCAGGTGGATGGGGAAACTTCTATGTTGATATGTCGCGGTCGTTAAATACATGGAAAAGTTCCCCGAGTCCGCCTTCAATCATATTGGGAATACAAGCCATCGGCGTTAGCGAGAGTCCGAACGGGTCACCAGCCTATGGGGTTGCATGGCTCAAGAATAATCCTATACTCCACGCTCATGGAATACTTATGGGAGTCGCATTTTTATTCGTCTTCCCTCTAGGGGTTTTAGCGATGCGGTCTGGTCGTGCGAAGGCTTTCAAATACCATTGGGTCTTGCAACTTGTTGCTTCTGGGCTCACAGTAGCGGGTTTTGTGTTAGGGCTCGTTCTTGGGCGCAAAGTCGATACGTTCCATCAAGTACTTGGCATCACACTTGTAGCCAGCCTCGGAGTGCAGGGCATTCTTGGTTGGCGTCACCATATGGTCTTCCTTCGGCTTCGTCGCCGTACTTGGCTATCCCATTCCCACATCTATCTTGGTAGACTCATGATGATTGGTGGATGGACCAACCTTATAACTGGGCTTGTCCTTCGCGGATACTCCCGTGTTAGTGTCGGAATAATGGGATGTGTCGTAGTATTGGAAGCAATTGGGCTCACAGCCTGGCTAGCCTGGAAAAGAATCAAAGCTGCTCGCGATGAAAGAATGAATAAGCACGGCTCCAATGGACACAAGGATGATTTGAGCAACTACTTTGCTTTGGATGACCTAGATGAGGATGAAGAGGAAGATGCTTTGCCTTCAGGAAACCCACAAGATGAGGAGTCCAAGCCCATGATGGGGAAGTCCGAGAAGGCGTAGCTGCTAGAGTACCTGGGTACTTGAACGATAATAGCCTGCAGGGTGAAATACACAAACTGGAGCCCTGCTGGAGCAATTGCATTCACTGTAAATCAATTGAGAATCACTGAAGCTACCCCTATTAGTGCGTAGGGACAGCGCTAACGGTCTGTGCCGTAGCAGTTAAATTTATTCAAAGAAAAAAGGAAATGTACCACCGGCTTCTTCGGAGATAGTATGGTTTAGGCGTCACTAGCTTCGGAGTTAACGGGATTATTACAGTGGAAATTCAATTGCACCCCAAGAAATTGCAGCCGATTGTCGCTTCTTTTTGAACATTGCTTTAATTTGACATGTAACCAATAACTTATCAATGAGAAACACAATATTGAATAAACAAACCCAAAAGGAACAGATCTAAACACCGGATCTATCCTCTCCCACCTGCCACCTTCGGCACCGTGATACTTCCAGAAGCAGCAGCGAAGTCTTCCAGCATCGCCGCCATTGTAGCATGCATACCCAGAGCCCTCGCTCTTCGCGTCCACTCACTTAGAGATAATTCCTCAACTTCTTCCCGCTGGCTACCATCACCTACATCTTCGAGCGCCCACCTCCCTAGATCATCCAAGGGAAGCTCCAACTCGCCAACATGATGGAGAAACCTCATTCCCCCCAATTCTCTAGCCTCAGCTAGAGCATCCATGATCCCTTTGACGACTACTCCGGGCGAAACCAGGTTAAATGATCCTTTTACTCTCCCACCCGGCACAACAGGCACAGCCCGTAACAGGGATGCGAAATGACGCACATTCTGCACAAACTCTAGGCCGGGAGACCCATCAGAACTCGTCGCCTCAGTTTCCTCGCGAGCAATCAGGCTCGGACGATGAATATAAATCGGCCAATCGGAAAACTTCTCATGAATACGTTCAAGAAAGCGCTCGCTAGCCCACTTGGACGCGATATACCCATGCGCGACATTTACAAAGCGATCCGCAGTTGAAGATACATCTACCGGCGTGTAGGCAGCTACGGAAACGGGACCTAGAACAAAACCTGCGTCCTCGCGGTGGGGTTGATCTGCAGCGTCCGAAACATCCACGGCGGCTTTGCCGTCCACAATGACATGTCCGACGGATAACGTGGAGATATAGTGGAAGGGTATCTTATACCGCGAGCCCATCACCGCAAGCTCCTTCGTAGATTGCATATTGCACGCACGGAGCGAGCTGTACGTCTTGGCGTACGACAAATCCGCGCCGTTGTGGATTATTGCGTCCGCTTCGCTAAAGATTGTTTCCGCGACTTCTTCCGATAATCCTAAACCCGGAAGAACAAGATCCCCTTCGTGAAGGATAATTTTATCCGAATGCAAGATGCTATGACGGCCTGCGATGCCTCGGACTGCGACACAGTGCACCTTCTCAATCTGTGGATGTGCAATCAATGCTTCTAAAATGCTGCGACCCAAAGATCCGGTTGCACCCGTCATTACGACTACTCTTAGATCCCTAGATTCTCTTGATTGAGGTGTTACCGTATCTAACAGGGCTGGAGGCAGACTTGTCTCCTCTTCCCAGTTGATCAAAGCTGGGGATTGCATGATGGTGTCGGGTATTTGCTTATTGTGGTTATCAATCCAACTTGCCATGGCACGCAGCTTGCTACACTCAAACATGCGTATAATTGGAATCTCGACGGAAAACGCTTCTTGAACTTTCTTCTGTAGGCCGAGTAGTAGCAGTGAATTGCCTCCTATTTGGAAGAAGTCCATTTCCGCACCAATCGGGCCGTGCAAGCTGAGGATCGGACTGGAGATGACCGCTTGCCAGATAGCTTTGAGACGAGTCTCTGTGTCTGTCATCGCGACATGTATTTCCGCATCGCCAATCGTTGTGATTTCTGGAAGAGGTAGTACTTTTATAGCCCTCCTATCAATTTTCGCAGAACTTGTTTTCGGGAGGGTCGATACGGGTATAATGACAGCTGGACACATATATTGGGGTAAGTGGGTGGTGAGTCGCTCCTGAATGAAGGTTGCGCAATTTTCATCGAAGTTCACCTCGTCTCCCTGCTTCAATACTACGTGGGCCACAAGGAACTCCGGGCCCGAAGGTGACTGTTGTCGTGTCGTTACGGCCGCCTCGGCAACGATCCCTTCTGCAGCAAGAATAATTCCTCGCTCGACTTCACCAAGATCTATGCGCAGGCCACGCAGTTTGACTTGGTGATCTCCAACTACACGACCTTCCACGAGCAAGGTTCCGTTCTCTTGCCATCGGCCAAGGTCACCTGTGCGATGGAGGGTAGTCCATCCTTTCTCACGCTCGTCGGGAGTAGCAAATATATCGGGAACAAATTTATCAGCTGTCAGGCTGGGCTGATTAATATACCCACCACCGACACCGAGTCCACCGATGTAAATCTCGCCTTGGATGCCTACAGGAACTGGACGCATGTCCCCGTCAACCACATAAACGGAGTAGCCAGGCAATGGCGTACCGACACTAATATATTCAGAAAAGCTTGGCACCTGGAGCTCGCTGTACGGGAGTTGTATGCATGTCGCACAAAGCGAAGTCTCTGTGGGGCCGTAACAGTTGTAAAAGCGCGGGGCTGTGGGCTCTAGAGACGCTAATTGCCCTAAAAGCGCCCTGGAAACAGCTTCCCCGCCACTGATAGCCGTCTTCCACTTGGTGCAGTGGAGGAGCTCACTTTTACCATAATTAATCCAAGACGAATATTCGGATGGCGTACCACCTGTCAAGGTGATTTCGTGTTCGACTATTAACTTTGAGATAGCACCGGCATCTCCACGAGCCTCTCTTGGGATAAGTGAAATGCTACCTCCGTTACAAAGAGGTAGAAGAATTTGGAGAAGCGACATATCAAACGTTGGCGATGTCTGTTGCAAGACTCTTTCTGCTTCAAGACCACAAAGCTGAATGATATCCTCGGTCCATGTCTTCAGCCCTTGATGCTTCAACATAATACCTTTTGGAGTGCCCGAAGACCCACTTGTATACATTATCGCAGCTGTTCCGTCTAAAGTCGCTGCGATCGGTAGTTCGCGATCGGTCGGGACGAGGGTTGATACGTCGATGATCCGAATGTCTCCTAACTCTAACTCGCTTGCACGCTGCCGAGTGCATTCATCCACGAGGATGACTGGGGCCTGGCAGTTCCTTACCATTTCCTGGAGGCGACGCCATGGCAGGTTCAAATCCAGGGGCAGGTACACTGCGCCGACACGAAATATGCCGAGAATAGAGGAAATCCAATGAGGAGTAGGCTCCTGCAACACTGCAATTGGAGAGCCGGGACCAGCACTAGCGGCCTTCAATGCAATGGATATTGCGTTCGCAAATCTTGACACATCTTGATATGTGTGCTGCAGTTGGTCGCTTTGGCGCACTGCAGGTTCGTATGCGTTCTGTTGAATCATCTGGTCGATTCTGTGGATTACCGTCTCTGGCCATGATGAATTGTATGATGGACCTGTAGGAAGGTTAGAGTCGCATTAATTTGCAAGTTTATAGTTAAGAGTAGGAGATTCTAACCTTTACTGAACTGGAGAGCGTCCTGAGAATCCGAAGGGTCGAAGATCTGTGGCGCATCTAGAGACACGCCGGGGTCTGCAGCGAACGCGTTCACTAGATGCCTGTAACTCTCCGAAAGCCACTTTGCCCCAGAGCCACCGTAAAGATCTTGTCGCACCTGAAGTATATGGACACATTCACCATTCGGGCTATCAATTATGTCAAGAGCGACATCATACGGCATTTTCGGATTCTCGAAGTCGAGCCATTGCAACTGGGTGTCTCCCCAATTAATCTTTTCCTGCTGGCCTTGTCTGTAATCGACAAAGCATTGAAAGATCGGAGTGCATGTTGCAGACCGTGGCACATTCAGCCTATCGCACCCAACTGTTAGCATTTGAAAGGTCAAGGTCACAGATGAGCTACATACTCGTTTAAGAGGACCGCAAATGGAAGCTTGGAGTTTGCCAATGCATCGTATGTTTTACATCGTGCATCTTCCAACAGCTTTTCGAATTTTGTAGACGACTCGGAACGAAGGCGAACAGGAAGTAAGTTCACGAAGGTGCCGATAACCTCCGACATTTCGTTATCGGAGCGATTGGCGTCTGCAATGCCGATCGAGACGTCATCTGCATCGCTGGCGTATCTCGATAAAAGGGCTCTGAAGGCCGCCAAATAAAAATGAAAAGGCGTTGCTCGGTAACGGCGACATACATCTTGTATCTTCCGCTTAGTGCCTACACTGATCCTGAACATGATTTGTTCGTTCGCATAAGTTGTCGAGATCGGCCGCGACACCGATTTTGACAAATTGAGGATTGGCAACGGCGGGGGTAGCTCAGCGAATTCAGCCTTCCAGAATTGCAACTCATTTTCGAAAGCACCCGCGGCAACCTTAGCGTGTTGCTCCTCGAAGTAATCTAAGGCCTGTCTCGTATTTCGCTTCAGATGCGGGGATGTGTAGTATCGCATGAGCTCTTCCAGGAAAACTTGAAAAGAAGTACCGTCCATCGCTAGAGAATGAACACAAAACACGAGAAAGTGTTTGGTTTCTGAGCGGGGAAGTAACAGCAGGCGCATTGTCTCCCCTCGGTACACATCGAAGACGTGTCCACGGAGCGCCTTTGCTATCTCGGATGCCTCACTATCTTCGTGTATCACTTGATGCTCTAGATGCAGAGTGCAGTGATCTAGAACTTGCTGCATTGGCTTGTCGTCTTTCTCGAAGAAGCTTGTCCTAAGGGATTCATGCTGCAGCCCTACAACGCGGACCGCTTCTTGCAGTCGTGCAACATTTATCTTACCCGTTACCTCAGCCATTCCAGTGTGGTTGATACTTGTTTTATCTTCCATAGAGGCCCAAATAAACCAGAATAGTTCCTGGCTATATGATAATGGGAATGAGCGTTGAGGGGCGGAGCTAGTATAACTACGAGGAGAAATACTACCGGTCATACTCTCTGACTGTGGCTCAGTAATTGAGAATTCTTTCTCATCGTAGCTACTAAGTATGCTGAGAGGTGTACTGGGTGTATCAATAGCATCCGTCTCACCGGAAGCGTCTTCTGAATCAGCTTCATGGAGTGAAGATTCGACCTTTCGAGATGGGACTAACCGTGATGGGATCTTTTCTGTTGTTATAGCGATTAATTCTCCCACAGTAGCGCCGTTGAGGATCTTGAGAACAGGGATGTTCACCTCAAACGCTTTTATAAACCAGGTGCGAATGTCGACAGCCGAAAGCGAGTCAATACCCATTTGATCTAAGCGCATACTGGTTAGATTATTTCCAGCGCCTTCCAGAGGATCAAGCTGGAATAACGTGAGGACTTTCGCCCGGAACGCATCTTCGATAATACTGTAAATCGCATCGTCTGTCTCAGCTTCCGCAAGGCGCGTTTTCAACGAAGATGTGGAATTGGAATTGGCGACGACATTTCCGAGATGTTCCTGGTTTCGCACGAAATGGCTCATGAGAGGTTCAGATTCCCACACGGGCTGGTCACGCTCCTGTGGGCCGACACTCCTAATACCACTTACGAACTCTGCTGATGTAGACGGGTTCGGTCGGCTTGCTACGATAGCTTCTGCGAGTAATTGGTGGAAGTCGGATTCGGAAGTCCGAAGATACCCTCCTGATTTGATGGTATTCTTGCGGAATCTACTATCATCTGCAACCTGAGCGATATAGCCGACTCCGAAGATGGGACCAATGTCAATAACAGAGGCGGCCAGTCCGTGACGTCGACGTTGTTGTGCCAAGCTGGACATAAATAAGTTGGCTGCGGAATAATTCGCCTGGCCGGGATTTCCAATAACGGACGTTGCCGAGGAGAAGAATACGAAGAAGTCCAATGTGTCTTCTTGGAAAAGGTCGTTCAAATGAACACTTCCCTGCACTTTGGGTTTCGTGACCTTTAGTAGGTTATCCAGGCTCATGTTTCGTATAGGTGTATCCTCCAATACCATCGCGCCTTGAGCAACACCCGCAATGGGCGGCATAGTTGAACGAATATCATCAAAAAGCGTGAGGACCTCGTACTTATTGGTAATGTCGCTAACGTGATTTCTGTTAGATTTTTCCTTTTAAAATGTGGGGTATCTAGGAAGTCTTACCAAGAAGCTATCTTAATCGTCGCACCACGAGATCGCGACTCATCTAGCCAGGCTTGGTCGATGTTTGGATTGCGGCTTGATATTACTACATACCTAGCCCCGTGTTGGATGAGCCAGTCGCATGTTGAGAGTCCAAGTCCCCCGCTCAGACCAACGAGCCAGTATGTCTTCTCACTAGAGAATGACACCTGAGGGTCTATGGGCATGACCTTTATGGGGGCATCACTATCCAGGGTCCAGTCAATAATCGTATCGAGAGTTAGTTCCTTGTCAGGCTCTGAGAGAACTTTTAATGTCGCTGTTGGTGGACTCGGTAGAAGTTCCTGGGTCTCTGCTAAAGAGTTCTGAGCACGAGCGACCGCCAGCTGTATGTAGTCGAAAACATTCTGGGCATAAGACCCAAAAGGCGTCCATGGATTCCTACCAAAAAGAGTTTCGACCGTCTCGAGTCGACAATATGGTGATATCTGGGAGCAGGCCCGGGAGATCACGGACTCCACACCCTTTTCCGCTGAAAAGTCGATGAACATAGAGATGCTGCCAGGAAGAAGTTGGAATAAAGAGCTTTCCGAAGCATTTCTATGAACTCTCAGCCAGTCATGATTGAAAGGGTCGATACTGCTTGCATGTGTGGTGAATGTGGTTTCCACTCCAGCGAGGGTCGCTTCATTAGAGAGAATTTTTGCGAAATATGGGTCAGGCTCGTGGACGACAATTCCATCGCCTTCAGATAGACCCGCGAGGATGAAAGACACTAGGATGTAATGCGCGAGTAACCTTAGGAAACCAGGACCAGAATCCTTTTTTATTTCAACAGGCACAGAGCATCCGCCGAAAGGAAGAATTGTCGATGCGTTCTTGGTAGACAGCGCTGCTACTTGGCGTCCAGAAGCGCTATATTTTCCGAGCACCAAAAACATACAACCGTGTTGAGCAACTCGGATAGCTGATAAGATGGAATGTTCAACATGGATTAGAGGTGTCATCTCGGAGGTTTGACTAGGCAGTGGTATGTTAGCGATATTCCAACCTTGACTATCTGCTTCAATGCACATATTGCGGGTTCGCTGTGGCGGCCGCGTCAAGATTGTACGCCGCGACGAGTTATATCGGTCATTCATCTCCCTATTATTCACCAGACGAGGGATTAAGGCTCTCCCTTCCGTGTCAATAACCAGCTCGGTTTCGACGATGAGGGGCATGTTGTCCCGCTTGCGCCAACGAGTTGCTGCTTGATGTCGTAGCAGCGATTCCGTTAGGACGTACTCGTCGATTTGTCTGCCATCTTCAAAATCCAGAAAGCAGTAATCCAGGGTGGGAATTTCTCGCACCGCGGAACGAACTAATCCAACTGTCATGTTTGCGTAAGGATTATCTGCCAAACGACCAACCGTAATCCAAAAGAGAGTGCCAGCATCTACAAGCAGTTTCTTCATTGCTTCCCACGCAGGATTGTCTAAGTTTTCGAAGAACACATCCTCGAGATCTATTAGGCTTAGGATTGTTGTCGAAGACTCAATCTCACAGGCAACAAGATCGGACAATGAACATATTGTCCGCAACCTGCCGCAGTATCCGGATAGTTGTGGCTTGATTCGACTTATTAGATCTGTTGTTTGAGCACCATTTCCGCCAATTATGAGTAGGTCCTCGATTATCCTGGAATGAGAAAGGTCGGGCTTGATTGAAAGAGGGCTTCGAAGAAAATCAATTTTATCATCAGTAGCCTGAGAGACAATTACTGCCAAGGGCATCAAAGGGTTATCTAGCTCTGGAGTAGTGCTGTCGCACCCCGAGAAGCCTGTATCACGGAGTAAATGGTTCCATTCGTCTACGCGAAGGCCTGGGGAGAATGTGCGTCCTTCACCATGGCCAAGCCACCAGCCAGGGAAGACACCAAACATAAGCCCGAAGAAAGATGGATGTGGAGGGATCACTTCCACCATAACCAGAAAACCACCAGGCTTCAGTAAGCGTCGAGCATTTTTCAACGTCTGTTTTAAGCATGGGGTGGCGTGTAGAACGTTGGACGCTACGACGAGGTCAAATGAATGTTCCACAAAGCCTTGCGTGCCGGGGGCTTGAGTGACATCAAAAGGTTTGAGTATCATCTTGTTGAGATAGGTACTAGGCCATGTCTGCGTCAAACTAAATACTCCAGTTGAGATATCGGTGAAAGTGTAGGATGCAAGCATATCCCCGACTTCGCGGAATACAGCTTGTGTGCACGCCCCCGTTCCAGCGCCTATTTCCATGATGTGCATACGAGGATATCGATGGGCAATCTGTTTTACCGTGCGGGCTAAGATGTTATGGAAAGTTGACGATGCTTCACCTTTCTCATAATATTGGCTTAGGAGGTTGTCTTTCATGGCGATCTCGAATGCCGATTCTTCGCCCTTTGCTATATGCAAGATGTTCTGACCGACCGCATGGAGAAGCCTTATATCAATCAAATCTTCGTATGGTTTACAGGCCGTGATTACCTGCTGGTACGTGTCCTGTTCCCATTCAGATTGCCAATGCTGGAGCTCTCCTGACCGGGATTGGTTAATGATATGTGACGCAAAATTGAACAACGATTTATAAGGGCCATCTGATCTTGCAGGGTGGTTGCTTGGCACGCCCCTATCTAAAACACGCAGGTAAAATCCAGCTATACGTTCAAGGAGACCAGCTAACTCAAGCTGCTTGGTTTCACCGGAGATATCGGAGGCTGCCAGCGGGACGTCCGGATTTAAAACATCCCAAACTACATTGGAAAACAACTCTTTATCATCCTTGCTTGTTGCCTCCGCAAAAGGGGTACACTCAAGACCTTGGATCTGAACCATAGCATGATTTGTATCCCTTGGGTAGATACTGATATCGGCGCTAACAACACTTCTGCTTGTATTTTGTAGACGTGTCGAATCGAAAGGTAGGGGGGTACCTTTAGTTAACTCCGCCAAACAGAGATCCGGATTGACACTTACTGCGCCTACCCGTCGGGGAACATGCAGTGACCAAAGCCCACCATCACCGGGAGCTGATTGGGTAAGAAGGGCCGTTTGGAACGCCACATCTAATATAGCAGGATGTACCAACAGTTTGGACGGTTCGAGGTTAGATATACAGCCAGTCACCGCCCCAAGTTTCCTCTCCAACTTATCTAGTGCCGCGAATGGTCCAGAATAGTCATATTCCAGCTCTCGAAGTGAAGAATAAAAGTCGCTCGCACGGACCTTGATCAGGTTAGGGGGGCGCGGCCGTCTAGTCGGAAGGGCATTTTCGGCATGCTGGCTGCTAAGTCTGATTCTTAAATTCCCACGAGCGACAATGCTAAGCGGATCACCCTTGCTCGATACAGAGTATTTGAAGTTTGCGTGGATGATGGGAGTAGGAACTTGCTGCCGTGAAACATCCGTCACTGAAAATATCGCTTCTACATTAGAATCGTCATCGAAAGTCAAAGCACGGCCAATATCAACGTTCAACACTTCAATAAGACTAGCCGAAAGTCCTTCACATAATGCGACAGAAGCTTCCAGAGCTAACACGATATATCCAGCAGCAGGGAAAACTATTTGACCCTGGAGTTTGTGGCCAGCTAACCAAGGAATCTCGGTGGGACGGAGGATATGGCGCCACTGAATATCCTCATTGGTGCTATTTGGTGTAACATGACCTAAGAGCTCATGGACAGGCCCGGGGCGTAAACGTATAGCTCGCGCATACCGAGACTCATGCCAATACTCTTTGTCGTGATTCCATGCATATGCTGGGAGGCCTTTTATCAGCTTGCAATTTGATCCGGTGATGGCCTCATTATATGCCTTCAAGTTGACCGAGTCTTTACCCAAATGGGTCCAAACAGAACCTAGACTGGCCGCGACAGATTCCACAGCAGATTTGCCGCGATTGAATACTCCTGCATATGGGATGACTTCGCCGGAATTATCTCCAATAGTCTCCAAAGCAGCACCCTTGAGCGCCGGATGAGGTCCAATTTCAATTACAAGATCGAACGGGCCTTTAGATGCGCAAGCACTTTCAATTGCTTTCATGAAAAGGACCGGTCGCACCATATTCTGATCCCAATATTGACCTTTCAGAATTTCTGGGTCATTGATGACATCACCATAAACGCTGGAGTGCCAGGCTGTCCGGTCGCACGGACGAACTTCGATGTTTAGTTCTTCCAGAGAACTCAAATATGCGTTCGAACAGGACAGCATATGGTGAGAGTGATATGCCTTGTTGACTTTGAGCATTCTAACAAATTTTCCTTCGTCCTCAAATATTATTTTGAGTTCCTCAATGGCGTCTGGATCGCCAGCAACTGTCACGCTAGTTGCTGAGTTTACTGCTGCAATACAAGCACGATTCTGGAACTCAGGGGCGTCACAAAGTTCCTGTACATCATCAGCAGAGGAGCCAACTGCCATCATCGCTCCTAATGGTGCCAATTGCGCGTGTAGGCCACGATAATACGCGATACAAATAGCACTTTCCGATGAGATGAGCCCCGCCGCGTAAGCAGCAGCAATCTCTCCAGACGAATGGCCGACAACTGCAGTGAAATTGATCCCTGCTGCGCGCATAAGTTCGACCTGAAGAATCTGAATAGCAGTGCATAATGGTTGCGAGATAGATGGCTCGTTGATGCGGGATGAATGTTTATCTTTCTGGAGCTCTTGCAGGAGCGACCATGACGGTCGGTCACGCTCAGGTAACCGGCTGAGTCTTTCCTCGAGATCCGTCATAATACGTCTTGCGAAAGGAGAGGCTTCAATTAGATCGGCCCCCATTTGTGCCCACTGCGCGCCCTGGCCGGTAAATATGCCGAGAATAGCAGGTTTCTCAGCATTCGAACTTCTACCAGAACTTCTAATTCCGATTGCTTGGTCTGGATTTACCCGTGCCACTTGAAGCTTCTCGCTCAACTTATCTATTAAATCATCAACGGTGGAAGCGGAAACTGATGTAACCACATCCAGGCGTGTTCGCCGACTATGGAGGGTGAAGGCTAGGTCGCGAAGATTGAGACGGGCTGCATTTTCTGTCAAATAATCGCGGAAACTAGCCAGGTATGTCCGTAGCGACGTTTCCGAGGCGGTAGAGAAGACGAATGGCACGGCAACCGGTCCCTCATAGTTTTCACGCGAGCGGTCCGGCTCGTAGCTCTCAAGAATGGCGTGGGCATTAGTACCTCCAAACCCGAAACTAGAGAGAGACCAGTCAGTATGTCGTAATAGGGAATGACAGGCGAATCTTAAGGTACCTACCTGTTTACACTCGCTCGGCGAGGATTCCCTGAACATACTGCCGGCCACGGGGATGCCGTCGTTGGGACTTCTAGGTTCGTATAAAATGGTAGGACGTTAGGGTTGAGTGTCTCAAATAACAGATTCGGTGGGATGGTAGAGTTTTGTAACGCTAAAGAAGCCTTCAGAATCCCCGCCAGTCCAGCGGTTCCTTCGGTATGGCCGACGACTGTCTTGATACTACCAACCGACAGCTGTCCTGAAGTGTCGCTTGTGCCCATTTCTGGTGGCCAAAAAGCTGAGCTAATGGCTTCGGCTTCAATTGGATCTCCAGCAGGTGTCCCAGTTCCATGAGCCTCAAAATATTGGGGCCTTTGGTCAGGATTTGATGGATCCAGGCCGGAGCGCGTGTAGCATTCTCGGATGAGCTGCGCCTGAGCGGCTGCGTTCGGCCTATTAAAACGAGTAAGTACAGTACGTACGGCGGTTTTCAGAACAATTACATTGTTATTCCGCGTGTTCTACCATCCTGGTTTACCCCTGTTTCTCGAATGATACACTCGATATGATCACCGTCTTTTAGAGCATCATCCAAGGTTTTTAACACCACAGCTGCAATGCCCTCACCTCGAGCGTATCCGTTGGCCCCTGCGTCCCACATGCGAGAGCGACCATCAGGAGACAACATGTGAAGCGTGCTTTCGACCACAAAGCACTGAGGATCAAAGATCAGATTCGCACCCGCTGCTATGGCTATGCGAGAATTTCCAGAGCGTAGTTGCTGGACAGCTTCGTGGAGAGCGACGAGGCTAGAGCTGCATGCTGTATCGATTGTCATAGATGGGCCACGCCAATCGAAGAAATAGGATACCCTGTTAGCTAAAAGCGCTCTAGAAGTCCCGGTAGCATGATACGTTCCCACGGAGTCAATGTCCCGTGACATGACCTGTTCGTAATCGGCTACCATCTGACCAGCATATACAGCCGTATTAGAACCTCGCAGCTCTTCCATCGTCAATCCTGCATATTCTAGAGCTTCGTATACGATCTCTAGAAGCAGGCGTGATTGGGGATCTATCACATTTGCCTCGGCGGGACTGATACCGAAGAAAGAGCAGTCAAACTGTCGATAAGTTCTATCACCAGCGAGGAAATAGGCCTCCTTGACATTTTCATGGCCGTGATATTTCCCGTTCTTGTGGTAAAAGCCCGGCGAACTGAATCGATCTGGCGGAATGGGCTGAGCGAGTTGACGCGGACTTTGGATGAGGTCCCATAATTTGGATGGATTAGTTACGTCGCCAGGGAGCCGGCAGCCGGTGCCAATGATTGCAATCTCTTGCCCTCTTGTATCCATCGCGATTGAACCATGAGCAAGAAAAAGGGACTAAGGACGCTGGAAATGCAATGGTATCTAATGCTCGTCTAGGATCTATTCGTCGTCAAGTACTTGACAATAGTCTGCACATCAACCACTATTCTAAGGCCAAGCAGGCGTCGAACGAGTGCTAAGCAGAAATATAACGGAGGTTTAGCTTGGATAGCTATTTGATGTTTCCAAAATAGGAAATAGATTGAGAGTGTACGGGTATATAAGACAGCAAGAAAGAAAAGGGGGCGTTAGCTATCCGGAGAACGGCTAGGTGGGAGCGGGTCACCGGAGAGACCTAGGGGACACCTCAAGCTATTGTACCACCAATCCCTTGGTGGTTTCTTACTACTCCATAATATGCCCTGATATGAGGCATTCGGACTTTGGTGTATGCCTCGTGTACTACCCAAGGCAACGGATATTCTTGTTGCAGATCGCCGGCACTGCCTGTGTGATCGGCCGAAGACAATCAACAACAACTTGAATTTGGCCGAAGACGAAGCTTCGTTATTCGAGTGCTGCTCCATGCGGCCCATGTTGGTGTAACGCGGATCCTAAATCGTAACCAGAAGCGGATCATATTGGCACGAATACGTGTGGCAAGCCGCCAGTACGACATTAAACAGCTTGGTAAAGCCAGTCATATTCCAATTCACAGTCCGGACAGGGTTGAGAGAAGTTGGCTTACCGGTAATCCATAATTATTAAGAATGCAGTACCGTAGGTTATTTAGTCTCGTACAAGGGACCGTGGAAGGGGCACAGCACAGCCCTACGATGACAGACTGCCAGGTGGGCATGTAAGCACTTACATCCCCCGGCATATCTGTTAAGTACCTGTACCTAATACCTAGTAAGATACTGTGCCTGCCCAACCGACAGATCGGTTCCACGGAGGCAACCTCCACCTACCTAACGGGTAACCAATCAACCAACCTCTTACGCATCCATCTAGTAAGTGCGTGACTTGCGAAGAGGTGGGGGCAGGTCTTAAGGTTAGCTCCCTGCAACCTAAATCTTAGCGGCTCCTTCCCGCTGAAAGTGCCGTGCGGCATAGACGCCTGTCGAGATCAATAAGCTTATAAACTTAATGCTTATATTATGAGGGAGTTATAGGTAATATGAGAAGGTAAGCTTCGGTCAACTTACCTAAGTCCAATATATAAGATATGATATGGAAAGTGCTGTCTAACAAGAAAAGATCAATGGGGATAGAACGATGTATTTGTTTGGTTAACTTCTGGACTAGAAGTCCGAAGTGAGATAATAGATACCCCTCCCAATATCCAGTGGTGCAACCCTTCTCCAACAATGCCCCAAATCACGTAGGTACAATTCGCGTACTAGCAAATACCGGTAGGTCGGTCATCTGTTCAGCTATTCAACACTAAAGACAGCGTCCTATGTCTTGGTGAGGACCAAACACTAGCGCGTGCGACTGGTGCTTATGTGCCGGAAAGGCGTAATTAGACGGTCCAATCCAGGTACTGCGCTCACAGGTACCTTAGCGAGAGCTGTAGGCAAGAAGCCCCGATCAAGATGGCGGTCAATCGGGCCTACATACACCTACTGTCGATCGCTCAATCGACCTTTGAAGTCCTTGAAATAGAGACCACGTAGTAGATGCGCAATGTACCCAGGCTGCCAGGTACCTGGTTTCAGATCACTTTACCGGATCCTTTTATAGATTCTGGAGATGTAACCTCTCCCTCGACGCCCCCGACGCCATAGACAAAAACCAAGATGGAAACTTCAACTCGCCCGAATCCGACCAAAGGAAATTTCGAAGCTGCCCGTCTCGAAATGTTCTAAACCCGTGATCATTCCAGACTGTCACCTCGCAAAGGATGACATTGGAACAGAAGAAATTACCTAGGGACTTCTTGGGGAATTAGAACTTCGGGATTAGTTACTTTACGAAGAAGACATTACACGACAGCTATCCAAGCTCATCAAACAGCTACCTAGTAGCTCAATCTAGAACACAGTAGACTGGCCGAGTAGGTTCCTTGAAATCCTTAGACATACACGTTATGACGGCCCAGCAGAGTAACGTCTCACTACCTAAGTTTTCTATCGTCTCTAATACCGTTGACGTGACTAAACCGTCAAAAGTCGCACTGATTTTACAATAGGCGACTCTTCCACTGTAACACGCGACTCCCTTACCTCCAGGGCTGTAGAGCTGAGATCAACAAGCCCCATTACGCTACCACAACCCGCAAAAAGCAACCTCCTAAGCGTGTATTTTAGCGCTTACATAGATGCCGTAGGTATGCGCAGGTAGTTACCTAACACTGGTTCGTTCATCCTACTTCTAGACCGAATTACTGTTTCGAACTTAGACACAATTCAGCTATGACTAACCAACAAATACTCCTTTGTCACGTTCTAAGGTAGTATTTTCATTTGGAATGATTGAAGTCTTGTTAGGATTGTCTCCTCAATTTCGCATGAATATCATGATTGCGAAGGGGGAAGCTGGAATTCCTAGCTGGGGGCCAAGAAAGTACTGGATTGCGACATAGCCTTTCTGTTGGGCGAACCGTTGCAGCAAAAAAGCAAGCCTTCTGTAGGTAAGCAAGTTGTTGTCCTATCAAGTCATTTTTCTTGCTAATGTTGGTGGACTCCAGCGCCCGCGGCCACTATCTGCGTAGTACTGGAGGATTTGGTGCAACCTAAGCCGTCGTATCCAGCGAATGAGACCTCGTTTTATTTCCGTCCCATTCAGGACGTATCTTTCTTCGTGCAGGCAGACTTGCTAACCAACTCGAATACGCAGATGACGTAACACACCATGTAAGCAATGGAAAAATCAAATATCTACAGGTGACGAATAAACTCGTGCGACACGATGCATGTTGGTTTCTCCGGTGCATCTCTGAGGATTTTCTGTTGGTTAGAGAAGTGGTGGGATTTAAGCGGGCCATCCACAGGACACGGCTGTGTCGTACGGTGGCATATCCACGCATCAACGCACATGGCGCAACTCATCTAGAATATTTCCCCGCCGGTCGCCGGCCTGCTGACAAGCATTGGTTCGACGAAGTTTGACATACTCTATCAATCGCAGGGTGAACTTCGTTGCCGGATTTGAAATTTGCACGTTCGGGAAGTCTCTTGCGCAAATGGCATTCCTCGTCTTTCAAAACTCCCTGGATGGAGCTTATTTCACTCTTGTCCTCATATTCATGCCCCTATGCATTGTAGCTACGGGCCTCCGGTTCCTTGCTACCAAGCGTAGCGGCCGAAAACCGGGCCTAGAAGATTGGTTCGCGTTGCTTGCCCTGGCTGCGTATATGGTTGGCAGTCTTATAACTGAAAAAAGTGAGTCGCAACACCCATTCCTGTACTCCCAATATCAGTCCCATTGACAATCGCTTGGTGAAGCTCTTGCCATAATAAATGGCGAGAACCAGTTGGTCATGGCCGTTCAGGATCCGGAACGTTTTGCTTATTTTCGTAAGGTATGGGAGTTATTTCGCAACGTTCCTATCACGGGCACACATCGTCACTAACAGCGGCTTATTTGGTTAGCTTACGTACACAAACATCATGTTCTTCCCAATCCAGATGTTCTTTTCCAAGCTTAGTATCATGACTTTATACTACCGGATTTTTGGTATAAACCGGGCATACGCAAGATGGATCTATGCCCTAGCTATTATACACGTTGTGTGGGTTATCTGGACAATTCTGTTTGGGGCCCTAGAGTGCAATCCCGTGAGGAAGTTCTGGAGGCCGTTCGTCGATGGCAAGTGTCTACCTGCAGGTATAATTGCCATTCCAACGGAAACCGTCAATTCTCTTCTCGACTTTGCCCTAGTCATTCTTGCCATGCATATGATTCAGTCTATCAATATGACAAGTGCAACGAAATGGAAACTAAGGGCCCTTTTCGGGGTTGGCGCCATGTGAGTTCCCTCATCCCGACCCTTCGTGATTAATTGTACGACAAACTAACCCCCTATTAGAGTTGGAGTCATAGGATTCATTAAAATCGGCATCCAGTATACTACCAATTCAATCTGTAAGGAAGCCGCCTCTTTAGCTACGTTACTCAGCTCAACAACTAATATCTATTGGTGGTGATTTAGATGTATTTACTTCCCTGGGAATAGGGGCGAACATCCAAATGACTGCTGCGATCATCTGTTGCTGCGCACCTGTCTATAAACCAATTCTTCCGGAAACGGGGTTTTGGGGGCGCCTAGCCTCGAAAATAAGCTTAAGCAGATTGAGGAGTAACCGAGGCTCTTCGAGAGGATCCTCCGCTAAGAGTCAGAAACATAACAACGATAGCCAACCTGAGGGTTGGACTCACTTAGACGAGTCCAGTACGAAAGGTCTCGCGTGGCCAGAACCCCACCTCGCCGAGACTTACGCCCTTAGTGATTATGGTCAAGCGGGAACCACTGAGCCAGATCCTCCACAGGGGACCATACAAGTGCATCGGAGGGTAGATGTGGTGTGACTTAGGTAGGTAGATAACGTACGAAATATCTTGAATTATCTAAGTAGCAAACATAAATAATGCAAGATCGCCGTTCAAAATAGTAGTGAAATACAGTCGCCTCAGAAATGATCTATAATCTGCAACCCATAAGTTAAGGGGCACTTACCTACCTAAAGTAAAGAAATCGCTGATGATGCATGTGAAATATCCGATAGCGTGGATCTACTCCTCTACTTTCATAACCTTGGTTAAACTAGAGGTACTATGCCACATACATGCATAAGTGCAAGTACTTCCTAGAAGGAGGTAGCTTTGTAATACGAGAACCCCAATTGATCTCGATCCCACTGAGAGCTTTCTCCCTTAGCTCCTTTTGTTCCTTTTATTCCCCACGCCTTCCCCATGATTCTAACATTACTTATATCTTATCTATACGCTATAACTCACCCATTTCTATTGTATTCATAGTCTTCACTATGGCTGTTGTTGAAATCTGGTCTCTAGCTATTGCCTGTGCTCGGGTTTTCCTTGCGCTGAGTATCGGAGTTACGGCCGTATATGCTCTAACGCGATGTATCTATCTCTTGTACTTCCATCCTTTAGCGAAGTATCCCGGTCCTAAAATCGCAGCCGTCTCCAATATCTGGTACGGTTACCACTGGTAAGGCCGTAATCGACCTGCAAATTCTCGTTTTGGTCACTGATCGAAGGCATTCTAGGATTTCTGGGCGATATCCTTGGGCAACCGAAAAGGTTCTAAGGAAATATGGTACATTTAAGACTCGAATCACTTTATATTGCCTCTAGTCTCTAATCCACTTTAGGGGACGTCGTGCGCGTGGCGCCTAACGAGCTTGTATTCATTAGACCACAAGCGTTCGCCGGTAATCGTCTACTTTCTGAAGAACCATCTCCAAGTACTCGCAATAACAGTCTTTAGATATTTACAGGCCACATGTGAAGAACCATGAGCTGTTTGTCAAGACAGAGATGAATGATCGTGGTGACGAGCATGGCGGTATTGCATTTGAGCGAGATCCTATTCGACACAGAAAGGTGTCCAAGCAGCTCTCCCCGGCGTTCAGTTCCCGCTCAATCACTGCCAAAGAACCAGCAATGCATAAGCATATTGACTTATTCATTGAAAGGATGAAGACGCTTGGCGCTGCCGAGGACGGCGTTGATCTTGCCTGTTGGTGTAGTTGGTTGGCTATGGATATTTCCGCCGATATAACTTACAACCGTGAAATGAACCAAATAAGAGATAGTGAGCTCCTATTTTCCAGAATTATCTCGCATACACCGTCGTCGCTCCATACATGCATAACTCCGTGTTTTGTCGTAAGCTGACGCATGCTTTTAGTGAAAAACTCGGCCTACATGAACGTTTTGTCAGGCTTCAACAAGTTTACCACAATCGAACAGGTCTCTCTCAGATTTCCACTCTTAAAACGGTTTAGAAAGCTATTCATCCCCGCCTCCGCCATGACTTCCATGCCGGAGATGGTTCAAAGTAGCAGAATTGAGCTTCAGCGGCGTCTATGTCAGAAAGGAAGCACACACCACCTCGACTTCTTTGATCAAATAGTGCCGGAGGACTTCGTACTTCCGAAGGATCCAAAGGAAATGAGACACTTCGAACAGCTAGCGGCTCAGCTCTTGTTTGGAGGGTATGAACCGGTCTCTTCTTGGTTCTATGGCACACTTATGAATCTACTTGACGAGCCCGAAATATACCGGATCCTGACCCAAGAGATTCGAGACAATTTTACGAATTACGACGACATCACACCTGGAAACCTAGCTTCACTTACATATTTAAATGCTTGCCTAGAGGAGTCGCTTCGTATTTTCCCAAGTAATAATTTAGGTTTGCCGCGCATCAGCCCAGGAGCGAAAGTGGATGGGATAGATATTCCCAAGGGGGTAGGTTAAGAGCCTTCTTTGTAACAGTCATTTATCGGATAACGATGTCTCATTCTCGTTGTTAGGTCTACTGCCAAACTAGCATGTTCGCAATGTGGCGGGACCCGCGCTTCTTCCACGAACCACTTAAGTTCCGACCGCAGCGATGGCTACCATCAAAGCATCCACTTTATGAGTCAAAGTATTCCAAGGACAGCCTCGAAGGCTTCTTCCCGATGGGTCAAGGCCCGCGAGCTTGCATCGGTAAGGAAGTGGCATGGAGGATAACTAGACTGTTTGTTGCTAAAGTTCTTTGGACATTTGATCTCGTCAATGTTCCCGGACAGAAGGTAGACTTCGAGAAGGATTTCGTGACGTATGGGTTTTGGGTCAAGCCAGAGCTCAGAGCCCGCTTTGTACAGTGGTAAGAGTTAGGTACCTAACAGCCTTACCGATTGAAATTACTGCGGCTATTTTAGGTCTTACATGCAGCTGTCTCTTCCATAGGACTTCGTATTTCAGGGGGCTTCAGTTCGCACCTACCTACCCCAGGTACCTGCCTAGAAAAAGAGTTCCACTAGCGCAATACCAATAGCGCCGATAGGAACCAACCTTGGAAACCTGAATGCCCTAATAGCTGCACGTTGGGAAGGCATCCTGGTGTAAGTTAGTACGGCGGCAGTGCGGGTAAATCCCCACCCTATCAGCCTACCTTCTACCTAAGAAACGATTTCTAAATATTTTTCACCAACATCATCACATGCAGTCACATACACAATATGGTACACAACATGGATCAGAATGTCACCATGCTTACTCTATTGGAGATTTGAGGCTACGGTGTTTCCCGTTCAAATTCAGCTACCAGGGCTACAATTCTAAGCCGTAGTTCAATCAAGTCTGGCAGATCAAATCAATTTCAATGTTAGCGTCAGACATACGCTAACTGGTGCCTATCTAAACATTAAGGGGGCACTGGTTAGGCGGTACATTCCCTCACTTTTACAGCGCCCTGAGACCCCGCCTCGGTCGGCTCATCGCTCTGACTCTCAGTGCTGACGGACTGCTCTTCTTTCTGCTCCAAGCCGTACTCCGTCTCTAGTTCCTTGCGCAATGGCACATCCTTCTCGAACAACACCAGCAGTAATGCTAGACCTATAAATGCAAAGCTAACCACAAATACTCGTACAATGGCCTGTCGATAGACGGCGCGAATCTGCGTTTGCGTAGCGGGTGAAAACTGTTCTACAAAGTCGGCTGATGCATATTGATATGCACCACCATTCCCAAGGAGTTTATTGGCCAGCGGGTCCTCCACAGCGCTTTCCGCTATGAGGACGTCTACGCGATTGGAAAATACGGCAGCCGGAATTGCAACTCCCCAGACACTACCCAGCGTCCGAATAAAATTCCAGGATGCCGTCGCTGCAGCCTGATCTGACTCTGCCAGAGGTGCCTGGAAAGCTGGAAGAAGCGTGTTCAGTAATAGTCCAGCACCTATGCCTGAGAGAAGCTGGTACACAGCCCACTCTCCAATTGGGGTAGTCTCGTCTAACAGCGTATATAAGCCCCTTCCGATAATAAAGAAGGAAAATCCAATGACATGAATTATTTTGTATTTGCCCAAGCGACTTAGCAGAGCGGCTCCCGCTGCTGCGCTTGGAATGGTGAATAACGCCAAGGGGATCAAGCAGACGCCAGCGCGACTCGGACTAGCTAACTGTACCGATTGGAAATATACCGGCAAGAAAAATAAACTCCAGTATACGAGAGCCGAATTGAGGAAAGTGTTGATCGCAACGATAGTAGACGTGCGGTTCGTGAACAAGCGTGCGGGGATCACTGGTTCTGATGGTGCCCAACGGCTGGTTTCGAATATGAAGAAGAGGCAGAATCCCGCGAGGCCTAGAAGCAGCGGGACAAGCGTGTGCCACGACGACCATGCATACCGCGTCCCCGCGTAAGTCAGCGCAATGAGAATTGCGGCGCTACTAGCAACGAGGATTCCATTACCCAGATAGTCAATGCGCTTCAGTCGGGTCAACCAATCCTGTTCACGACTATACTTAACATGTAGGAAGCAAAATAAGGTCGCGAACGAGATTCCGCCAACGGGTAGGTTTATGTAGAAAACCCAGCGCCAGTTGCCCGTGTCGGCAATGGCACCTCCGATGAAAGGGCCTAGTGTCGTCCCGATGCTATATATGATCAATATGACGGCGATGTAGTTTCCCCGTCGTCGTAAGGGTACCAAGTCGGAAACGATGATATCTAATATCCATTCTTATGTTAGATCATTCTTTGGGAGACGAACATGAACTCCTCGGCTTACCAAATACCATAGCGATTCCCCCTGATCCGACTCCCTGGACAGCCCGCCCGGCAATCAGCATATCGCCGTTCTTCGCACCACCGCATATGCCACTTCCGAGGATGAAGATAGCAACGATGCATAGCGTAACCCATCGTCGACCGAATATGTTACAGAGCTGGCCGAGAAAGGGTTGAAAGGCGGCACTACAGAGAAAGAAGGCATTCGTAACCCATACCCAATCATCACCAAGTGGTAATTCGGCCAATATAGATGGCGCTGCCGTCACAAGCACCGTGTTCTCTAGTGCTCCTAGAAGCGTCGTGATCCCGAGCCCAACAATGATAGCCCAGAATCTGAAGCCGTGCTCTGTTTTCTCAGTTGGTGGCGCTACTAGTCCGGCTTCTACTTCTAGCGCTGTGTCATCTCCATTAGTTCTTTTAGGGATAGAAGAAGCACCCGTCGTCTCTTGCTCCATTATTGGCAAAGAATGAATGGCAATATTCATAGCACAAATCTATTAGGGCGGGCGACGGATAGCCTCGATGCCGCCCTGAGATATAGGACCTTTGAAAACTTGCCATCCATGATGCTTGATCACCAAAATAGGTGATTTACCTAGGGGGGTTACTTACGTACCTAACCAATTGGAATGATAGGTGCCTACCAACCATTAGTAGATGCCGCTATAAGCCCAGCGCATGCTGTGAAACGTGATGACAGCGCCAGTCAGCAGGCAAGTACCGGTACATGGCACGTACCCAAGCCCTGTAACCGGGGTTGGTCGATTGTTGGTACGAAGATCACCAAAGGTTGCAATCGTATTTTAACAAGTTGGGGGCGAAGCGGCGAGCTGATAGGACTTTAGTACCCCAACTTTAGGGGACCACTGCCTGCACTGAAACCTCAGTGGATGATGCGCAAATATAGTATCTGATAAATGATGGCCGTGACTCCGAACACACCGCTAGCACGTTGCCGAATTCCATTCGCTACTACCCAAAAATGTCATCTGCTAACTCGCCAATGCGTACCCCGAATTTCCAGCGTGCCATCACCCAAGATGCGAACGGCAAACCAAAACTCGCCGACGCCGTCGTTGTGCCACCGTTACAGCAGGGCTCGGTCTTGGTGAAGACAGTTGCTGTAGCACTCAATCCCAGCGATTATAAAATGGGCGCTGCGTTCCCGGTTAAAGACGCGATTATCGGGTTCGATTTCGCGGGTATCGTGCACTCTGTCGGCGACGGCGCGGAATCGCTTTTTCAGCCCGGCGATCGCGTCTGCGGCGCCGTGCACGGCTCTAACCCGGCGGAACCTGGGAACGGCGCGTTCGCGGAATACGTTCGCGTGCAAGCGGGCCTCCTCTTACGCATCCCGGAGTCGTTAGATTGGGCTGGGGCCGCGACGCTAGGAACTGGTCTCGCGACTAGCCTTTTAGCGTTCTGGGGTCCCGGGGCTCTAGGGCTTCCTGCGTCGCCGGACAACCCGGCGGCAGACCCGCTGCCGGTTTTGGTGTATGGAGGAAGCACGGCGACTGGGATGTTGGCGATACAACTACTGAAGTTATCGGGCTTGGACCCGATCGCGACGTGTTCGCCGCATAACTTCGACCTCGTGCGCTCGTATGGGGCGAGCGCTGTTTTTGATTATGCGGCGAAGGACACGCCGGATGCGATTCGGAAATATACGGGTGCGCGACTGAAGTACGTAATGGACTGCATCGCGGATGAGACGAGTGTTGCGTGCTGCTACGCTGCTGTGCAGAGGGCTGGTGGGTTCTACACGGCTCTAGAACTTGTGCCCGAGGAAAGTCTGCGCAAGCGTAGGGCTGTTAAGGCGTCATTTATCATGGCGCCGGAGGTTTTTGGGAAAGAGGTGAAGTTGTCTGGGGGGTACGAACGTCCAGCTAGTGAGGAGAAACATCAGGTTGCGGTGCGCATGTTTGGTGTGGTTCAGAAGTTGCTGGATGAGGGGAAGCTTAAGGCGCATCCGATACAGATGTTGGAGCCGGGTTTGGAAGGGATTTTGGATGGTTTGGCGTTGTTGAAATCGGGTTCGGTGTCCGGGAAGAAATTGGTTGCTATAGTTGATCCACATGTATAATAGGTAACTGTCGTTATACGGGCAAGTTTGTGTTGAGATAGGCGCAGGTTATGGGTATCATGGGGTGGTGCGGGTATTAGAGGATTGTTAAAAAGGTTATTAAGGGCTGGTAGAGGTTTGTGGATAATGCAAATGTGCCCTTACAACAGCTTCCAGTCATTGTCCAATATTCAATATACCTAAATGAACTAAAAGTGCAATGAGCAATTCTCGCCTCTATGGTCCAGGTGTCAAGTTATAGATTATCAGCATAATGTATTCAATTTTATGAACATACTAAAATACAATACCATGACAAGAGGTGGTACGAGGCTTAGTCTTCATCGCCGTTCGCGGGGTTAGGTAAACGAGTGCGTGGTGGTCCTGACAAGAAGCGATAAGTATTTAGAGTTTGGCAGCTTTTAATCTGACCAGAGCTTCTTGCTCAGTTGTCATAACAAGACGGCCGCTCTTCATGTCCCACATCCGTTGATGTACAAGTACTCTCCCGTCCGCGCCCCAACTCGTCTTTCGCACGCATACCATCCATTCGTCAACCTTGACATTTGGATCGTGAAATGATATGTTATGGTTGAGACTTGCGACCATTGCCACATTGCGACCTCCTTTACCCACGTGTAAAGGGTTAGAGACGATTGCTACTCCCAGAAGATTTTCGTCCGATGCATAACCCAGTCCTGCTAGGTGGACCGACGCTGACCTGGTAGACAATGGGCGTGCTTTGACGAACCCGCGCAGGCAAGATTCAGTCGGGTCGTCATCTAGGATGTGTCCAGAGGGACGCCAATCAAAAGGTTTTTCTTCCTGGGCGAAGGCTTGTAGTACTCCGCCGGATTGATTTGTCTGCGATGAATTAAACTTCTTGCCTATCTCTTGTGAAATCTCCTCCGGGTTATCGTCTAGTTCAGGCATCGGGATTTTGTAATCCAAGGCACTGCCCGCTGGAGTCTTAGCGCTTTGGAAAGAGATAATGGCGATATAGACACAAACGCCATCCGCTACGGCGCGGACTAGGCGGGTGGCGTAAGTACGTCCATCTGCGGTGCGCTCGACATGGTAATTGACTCTCCCTTCAGCTTTATCGCTGATGGGACGCACGAAGGAAGATTGGGATGAATAAACGTGAAAATCCGGCGAGACCGTAGCATTGGCTGCCGATATGGCTTGAGAGACTAATAATCCGCCAAAGACTGTACGCCCGCCATGTCGCGTAGCTGGAAACCTGTACCGATTGTAAGCGAGGTGCATATGTATAGAAAAATGTCTTGCATTTCAATAAAACATACTTCTTGTCATTAGTATAAACATCAGTGCCTAAATCAGGAGCTGGGTTGACAGCGATGTAAGACTCCACAGGAGATGGAGATGTCGGCCCCATCATTACAAGGTGTGAACATTGAAGATAGAAGATGGGAACTAAAGTGCAGAGGCTCTAGGCAAGGAGAAACAAGAGGGTTTTACGGTTTTAGGCCCCTCCTCGTCACATGACACCATCAGTGAGAAGCTTCTTTTAATTGTATGCCTGACTGCGTAGCATGTATGTGTGTAACAGCCGATCATTATTCTATGGGCCGAGGCATCGAATGTAAGGGTTGTCGTGTCGCTGCCTTCTTAAAAGTTCCCAGAAAGACATTCAAGAATTGTATTTTGTACCTGATTAGTGCCCTGGTTATGCAATACACTTGAGTGGTGCAGATCGAAGAATAATGGGGCTCAGGCATTTCAGATTACTTAACATCCTGCATTGGATTTAATTGACATTACTTAAAGTCATCCGTGAAGCTATGAATCAATTTCCATTGAGGAAAACAACCACATATTCTAGTTTCCTTTCCGTAGCATTTTTCTACCCAATTTGCATGTGGCAAGTAAAAGGGCAAGGCAAGCATCTAGGATATTATATAAAAAGTTACAACGGACCTCCCGAACAGAAATACCAGCCTCGGTTTGACCTCGGATCCGACGAGCGTTGTGGCTTTCTACGCTACGTTTCCGCCTAAGAGATCGAAGAGAGATTATGGACGGCTTCCATACAATAACGTGCAGATACTCAAATCAATCAGTGCACTTATTCAAGCTTAACTTCCAAAATGTAAGACTACTACTTTTTCAAGTCTTCAATGCAGTCATAGGCCATAGAGAACATACCTAGTGAATGCAAGACCGACGCCACTTCTTGCCTCCGCAATTTTATACGCCCGTTCTCTTGAGGCACAAGAGAGCCCCTCAAATAAAACCTGCATCCATTCCACCAAGTTACCTACTATATGGTTTAGGACGCAAAGTTGAGGAATAGGTGCCTAGCTACCTAGGTACTAAGGTAGGTAGTTATGTCACAGTCTCTTAGTTAGGCTGGGAGTTCAATCTGAACTAGAAATAACGAACACAGAAAAGAGATTCTGGACTGCTGCATGATGAGAATTAATGCCTCAAAAGTATGACGTAGCCTTCTCTATACCTCTAATCTGCCTTGGCTGAATCGCTCGAGGCGGGGGATAGGTACTCACAAGGCATAAAAAGCAAGCCGATTTACATTAAATTCCTATTGTTGCGCCGAACAATCCCAAAAGCATCATCGGCCATCAGACGCATACAATAGTAAATTAATCCACTCGAGCAACTGGTTATTTTACTACTTCAACACACGCATTTAATAAATAAAATCACGGGGGTGGAAATACTACCAGTATTTATTTTACCACCATGCCTCGGCCTATTTCGCCAGAACTGTATGTGGTCACCGATTGGAAAATCACTTGCTGTATATGTGACACAACAGATTATTTCGAACATTCAGGCGACCCAGCTAGTTCCTTGTGCAAACATTGCGGGCACCAGATCTGTGCGGATTGTACTGAACAGAGTGCTGGTAAAGACTATTTGGAGCCAATTTCTCTACGGCGTTCAAAAGAGCTTGAGTTAGTAACACTACCTAGTATTCCTCGATATATTATAATAACCAAGAAACAGTGTCACCAGTATGTTACCCTCTAGCGAACGTACGCAATTCTAAACCAATGCTCAAAAAGGTCATCAGATCACGAGGGTAGCAAGGAAAAGGGGCGTGATCCCCCTTTTGCGAATGATAAAAGTCCACAAACTCCAGCAATAAAAATCATCACGTCTGGTTCATCAAAACCTACAAACACATTTAATGATAGAAGCGCATATATAACAGCAATATCTCAGGACTTATGTAATAGGATAGAGGTATACAATCCGAATAACGAGGCGGTTAGAAGAATGGCAAATACCCTCCCTATACTTCTAGGGTCGCTAGCATTCAACTTTGAAGCTCCATCTCAAGAACATAAAGACATAATGGTATTCATCTATAGATATAGAAGGCAAGTGAATGTCTATGAAACACAGGTATGTACCAGATACAATTGCAGCTAACAAAAGGTTTTAGTGCAATTGCCGAGGCTTTCACTAATAAACTAAGAGAATCATTACGTCCCCGATCGTATATGTTGTCTGGTATTATGTCGTCATCCATGAATCTGTTTCCTCAAGAAAAACCACGATTGAATCACGATATTGCTTTCGAGGAATTTTGTTCGCTGAATAATCTAGTCCACCAGATTGAAGCTTTAGATCTCCCTGAAATCGAAGAATACAAGCGATTCATCTTTTCCAACTTTGTTTACCAATGGCTTCTTGGTCGATTGCGAAGAGAAATAACTCTATCTCAGTCAAATACTAAGCCGCATATTCTGGAAGGGATAGGAAACAAGATACGACGAGCCATCCACCAGAAATCACACATTAGTCGATCGATATCCCCGGAATATATAAGAATTACTTATATCCTTGACTGGGATATCTTGCTGTTCCTCCATGCTCAGGAATATGACTTGCCCGGTGCCGATGCCGTCGCCAATGTCGTCACTCTCACAGGATCCAGTGTAGATGCACAGGCTCTTAGTTGCCGTGATTATTTGGCCCAAATGTGGCCCCATACGGGACATAAAACACTTAAACTGCTTCAAAACACGTTGAGGGCTAACGGAAGTTATAGTGAGATCTGTCAGTGAATTTATTTCGTAACGTTTAATTTACAGCCGCCTATTGACAGATGCTTACCTGCTCGCAGTCACTTCGCCGAGTCCCATGTCTATTTCAATTGAAATCAAAGGTCCTTCAGTTTCTGTTAACGTCTCAGGAATCCAAGAGTTCGTCGTGGAAATAGCAGAACAACTTGCGTGGCTAGGTGCCGCTTTACGATCTTCACCATTCGACGTTGGAGTAGCCCACAGTACTCCCAATATGTATCCTACCGATTCTACTGTTGGCGCCAACGAAGATTTAAGATTTGCTATCAACTACCTGATCGATGACGGTGTGATGGAATCACTGAATAGGAATGGACAATGCTGGCATAGTTTGTTCGTTAATCCTATCATTGTCCACGGTTTTCCTATCCTGAATAGACTTGAACTAAATACAGGATTGGAATCCCCTCTAGCGATGTTAGTTACGTTGGCGAGAGCACGATATGTTGATACATTCAAGTCCAAGGTCTTCATCAAGGGATTCTCTACTATGTTGGTGCCAACCAAACAATCGAAAGACTTACTCATATGGCACTTACTTTATAACCAAGACCCTAACGAGCGAATATCGTACCTAGATTGTGGTCTTGAGCATGCCGATATTGACATTAATGCCTTGGAACATTACCGTCATGTATTAGGATGGTGCTCTAATGCGATCCCTATTGCCGGTAAGTTTACTACCTATGTACTTCGCTACTAGGTATCTATATAGGCCTTAAAACTAACTAAATGATAGGAACAACTCGAGCGAACTATAAAATCGAGAAATCTAGGCTGCCCGAACCTCACCCTGGTTGTTCTTTCGAAAAGGTCTCAATATCAGGAGGTAAATTTGTCACGGGCACAGCGTCCTTCAGCTTAGGGAATAGAGAAAAGCCGGTTCATATCTCCAGATTCGGCTACCTGACCAAACTCCAATAGATGTCATCTAAGCATTTCGTTTTCTGGGACGAGGAAGAGAAGAGAGGCTGGCTAGTCAACGGAGCCTGCGCCTTGCTCCACGTCCTTCGAGCGTCTTTGGAGTATAGCCAACGGAAATTCCAGTCTGCCTGGCTTTTAGATCCAAACGCCCTAAGGGATGCACCCGAGGGGCTAAGATCTGGCTCGGCTCTTGATATTTTGATTAGCGAGAAGAATCGCAATCTCACGCTTTACGTAGACAAGACTGAAGTATACGACGAAGTGACGAATGACCAACAGATAAACCATAAAGTATCGAAGAAAAAGACTACATACTATCAGCTGGAGAATCGAATCGAACACATATACAGTATCCTAGAAAAGCTGATAGATCATCAGACTGATGTTGAACGACGATCAGGATTGGATATTAAAATTCAACCACGCCGCCAACTCGAGGGCTGGGACTTCAAAGACTTGGCTACAGATGGGGACCCGTTCTTTGCTCGGGTTACTCATCTTCAGACCATTGGAAAAGGTCGGGTCGATTTCACTCGAGCCCTCCACGCAGTGACTTTGTTCGGACGAGGGTTCGGAGATTTGATTCAACCACAATTCGGTAAAGGGAAAGCAACGTCTTGTCCCCTCTGGTCCATAGTACCAAAGGATAAGTACTATCTCACCGCGTGTATTTCAGATCTACAAGAGATCATGGAAAATAGCGGAGATCTAGGATGTAATCCAAGAATATTATGCGAAAATATCGTTTGGCACATGAAGCAAACAACATTTGACTTATGTCCCTGCAACAAAGGAGGCACAAACGGGCACCATGACCCAGTTCAAGTCCTATTTCCGCTGAAATTCATGAAGAATCTCAAAAAGAAGCCTCAAGTCGAACTAGAAACCCAGGGAGCAGTCATATTCGGCCACAACATGAACATTCATTGGCATTGGAAAGATCACGGCGATCCTGTGAAGGGCGATCCTCCGCAAGAACTAGAAAATATCACAAATACGTTTAGCAGCAGCAGCGGATCTGGTTCAAGTCCCGAGTCACCCAATAGCCACTCTACTTCTGATCCTAATAGCTCTCGTTCAGAAGCAACAAATTCAACCCCTGTTCACACCTCAGAGTCTCCTCTGAGTGATCCAGGAAATACGATACCGAACCCCACCAAACGTCGTTTTCAAGGCATGTTATCGTCAAGCTTCAAGAGGGCAAGGATTTCCCACTCCAATAGATAGGTCAGTTTTAGTTATAGTTCATTCGACGTGAAATTCTCACGAAATTCTTCATCTATGAGAAAGGTGTTATAATGGCTTTTATCAAACAGAACTACCTCCCTCATAAGTAATAATCTCTCAGGGCTTCGGTTCCCCAATGCGAATCTGTCTCTTAATCTCAGCCCTCCTCTTCTCCTTCTTCGCCTCCTCAGAGCTCATCCCAATCCCCAACCCATGTCCCATACTCATCTGCCTCGCCCTCTCCAAGAAATTCTTCATCTTCGGCAACGGCGACGCGGTTCCCTCTTTTTCCATCTTCTTCGCATCCTCGCTCTGTTTCCTTTTCTGCAGTTGCTTCTCCCTCTCCTTTTCCCTTTCCTTCTCCCGCTCCCTCTCCCGCAGCGCCACAAGCCCTTCCCCACCGCCAGCTCCACCGGCGACCCCCATCGTTGAGTTCCTTCTCAAGCTCTTCGTGAACCCGAACCCAGGTAAACTCGAAACTCGATTCAACTTCCTCATCATCCCATCAACCCCAACACCAAACCCAACACCCTCCTTATCCTCCGACGCCATCCGCGTCCGTTGCGTCGGATTCGACATCCCCCTCTGCAACATCGGCACCTTACCCAAACCCGCAGGAGCAGGAGCCGGCACAGGTACAGGTGGAAACGGGGTCTTCACATACGCGTCCGCGATCGGGCGTTCGCTAAGCTTCAGCGGCGGGGGTGGCGGCGCAGTCCTCTTGCTATTCGCCCTCGCACGCTTGAACCCCTCACTTACCGCCCCACCGACCCCGGGCCCCGCGAACGCAACACGCATTCCCGTCCCTCCCCCTCCCCCGCTAGTCGGACTATCCTCCTCCCTCAACCCCCCCTCCGGGGACTCCGGCCTAATCGGCAACCCCCCCTCCATCGCCTCACTCAGCGTGAAAATCTGCCCCGAAGCCTGACTCGGAAACGGCGTCAACGGCACAACACCACCACCAGGTGAAATCGGCGTGACGGAAACCCCATCTCTAACATCCACATGTCGGGAGACGCTTAAATCGGGGTCCGACGGAAACGACGTCGGTGGGTGTATCACGGCCCCGCTGATCGGACTTCCCGGGTCGCTGTACCGGCCGTCGATCTGTTGGAATTGGGAGTGCGGGGAGGCGAGGCGGGCGGCGGCGAGGTCGTCGGAGGAGTGGGCTGTGTGGGTTCCTGGGTATACGAAAGTTGCGTTTCGGTGGCCCTTATTATTGTTGTTGTTGTTATTGTTACTGGTGGTGCTTCCGGCGTTGCTGTCCGTGTTGCTTGGACTTAAGGCGAGGATTAGGTCGCCGGTTGTGGGGGAGGAGATGCGTTTTAGGCCTTCCGGCGTTGAGGTGGAGGGGAAGCTGTGTTGGGACGCGGTTGGGGAGAGGGGTGAGACTTCGTATTCTCGGAGGTTCGTATTCATTGTGTTCCCGGTTAACGGGGCTGAGACTGGACTGATGATGTTGACGTCTTGGGCTTGCGTGTCGAGGATGATGGGGGCTGGGTATATCGGTTGCGGAGCGGCTATTTCTAGGGACTTTTTCTGAGATTGTAGTTGTAGAGGTGCTGAGGTTATTTGTTGGGGGTGTATCATAGCCATACCGGCTTCGTTCACGATACCCGCGGGACTTGGGCTTAGATTGTCATGCTTAAGATGGCTTATAGGTAAAGGGGGCTCCGGAATTGGAGCTCGTTTAGTAGCTTCGTCAAGGCTGTCGTAGGCGGATGAAGTATTCGAATCGGGTCGCGGCGGGAGTGCTCGGTTGACATAATCCGGCAATGCTGCCGGTGGAGGGAATTTACGTGACCTTCCGATGATCGACCCTGTTCTTCGCGGTTTGCTGCCATTATCTTGGCCTCCTAAAATATGAGATGAGGCCATCCCGGTAATATGTTAACTTTTATCATATCTTATCGGGTGCTGTGATTTATGATGAGAAGCCGTAAATGCCGTACTTCCCAGGAATCGAGAGTCTACTCCCTCGTCTCAATATCCAAACAAAGAACCTCGAAACTCGGGCTTCTCTTGTTTTCGGTCCAGTCCGCGCGTTCCAGCTCTGGATTGCTTTGTCTTCGGCAACGAACAAAGGGGGTTACTTGAAGGGTTATAACATGAATGTATTCGAAACCCGTATACTAGTACTAGAAAATCACATATGTATAGGTAGATCCTATATTGTCCACTTTATGATGTAAATTAAACAAAAATAACTGCGATAGAACCAAGAGGGCGGAATTAGATCTAGTTGAGGGGAGAGACTATCTATGCTAGTAGACTTGAAGCGTAAGGTAATATCGTATTGCTGATGCGTTTACGTTGTATGATGACTCAACTACTCAAAATAAACTGTCTATGATGTCGATGCAGTAGGAAAATATTAGGGGCGGGTGAAGACATCCTAGGGACGATAGGCGTACTAGGCTGGGCTAGTGAAATCTTAGGAGATGTCGACATAAAGTAAACATCACCATTCACTTGATTTAATAATCTTTAAAATGTGCTCTTAATTAGTAACTGCTAAAACTCTTGGATAGAGTAACGTATAGTATAGTTGGTACCTTATCTGGTATAATGGGATGCGAATTGTGAGAAAAAACCCCTCTCCCCTTTTTTAAGTCCGAAATAAACCTCAACTATGAGACGCCGGCTTGATGCACACCCACAAACAAAAAATCAGCCCATCTTCGCGGACGGAATGAAGAAAATCCTCCCAAGGCTGACAATATATGTGACTAACAAGTATGAGCGCTCGCAAGCTCATGTAACCGCCATATGCCGTCACCTCCGCAGGATGAACGCCCGATAGATCGTCTAGACACGTTGAACAATGATATTTTCCCACCATCTCATTTCATCCTATGTCGCATCGTGCTGAATTATCTTCCCGACTTTCCCTTACCCTTGCCCTTCGCCTTGTTCCCCTTTGCCGCAGCAGCCTCGGGCTTGGAGTAGAAACTTGCTTCGTCATTGGCAAATAGCTCCTGATCGCCCTTTCCACCCATTTCCATAAACTCCTTTGTGCCTCTCTGATCCGCAGGTCGAGCCTCTGCCGGTGCTGCCTTGCTCTTATCTGCTGTCGGATTCTTATTGAACACCTTGACCTGACCCTTCTTCGCGTCCGGGGTAATCGGGACTTTGTTGGCGACTTGCACAGAGTTTATAGAGCTCAGCAGTGTTCGCTCGCGAACCGCACCTCTTCGTTGTACTTCGAGGCCTCCAATCCCCGCCACTAGGCCATCTGTACTGTCATTAACACCCAATGTCTTCTCGGTGATCCAAGGGTGTGTAAGGCATTGGTCAATTGTGAAGCGCTTCTCTGGCTCGACAATCAACATTCGATCGATGAGATCCACTATTATATCGATATTAGTTTTCAAAGCTAACATGCGAGTTCGGAATGATGATGACTCACATGCTGGGTCCCCCACTGAGTCCCAATAAGGGGAAGGATAGTCAAATCGACCGCTCTTGATCTGTTGCGAAAGGGTGTAAGGGAATTCACGGCTGTACAGTTCGTCTGAAAAGGGTGGGAATCCACATAGACAGATATATAGCACCACTCCGAGTGACCAAATATCGACGGCCTTGGTATATTTTCTGTGTTTGACTTCTGCCAATATTTCTGGGGCGACGTAGCTTGGTGTACCGCACAAGGTAGTTGTAAATGACTCTTCGCCGATGATCTTAGCAAGTCCAAAATCGGCGAGCTTGACGTGGAGATCCTTGTCGGTAAGCAAGATATTTTCGGGCTTGACGTCTCGGTGAACAATGTTTCGGTCGTGCTATTCTACTTGTTAGTTGGACCGGGGCAAAGGGAGACGAAGAGTCATACCAAATATTTGATACCCTGGAACAATTGGATGAACAGTTTCCTCGTTTCCGCCTCGCTCAATTTCTGCTTCATCACAATGTAGTTGAACAATTCGCCTTCTGGGGCAAGTTCCAGAACCAAGTACACCGCATTCTTCTCGTTGAAGGTGTCCTTTAAGCACAGAACGTTAGGATGGCTTACTCCCATCAACACAGCGATTTCCTGTTGTAGCCCATCCGTCTTGGACTTTTCGTCCATGCCGGGGTTCTTCGTAAAGATCTTAACGGCATAGCGTTGGCCGGTAGATTTCTCTACGCACAGGTATACTTCAGCGAAGTGGCCTTTGCCTAGGCGATCGAGTAGAGTGTACTGCTGCAGGAAAGCGCTGGAAGATCGGCTTCGTGGATAGCGAAAGATGAATCGAGCTTTGTCCATAACAGCAATTTCATCTTGTTCTTGCAACTCACGACGTTGATTCCTGCCAACGATAGCTTCGTTCACAAAAGTCCCATTGCTAGACAGGTCTTCAATGATCGCGATCGTGTCATCGCTATTATTCTCGGTAAATATCAAGCAGTGACGGTTGGAGACCATTGGGTCGTCGACAATGACGTCTATTAAAGTTAGTATTGAGACCATGCATCCCAAAACCTTGGGATGATAGATGCTAGAGACGTACCACACTCGGGATGTCGTCCAATTAGGTACCCGCCAGACGGGACGCCCTTAACTTTGGACTTTTCGAAGCTTTCCTCCTGCTTTAGTGCAGTACCACCTTGTTGCTTCTTCGGTATTGCGCTTGCAACCTCGTCTGGCTTTGGGCAAGTAGATCGCTTCTTCAATACCACACACCTCCCTCCATATGAGGTATTAAGTGGGAATAGGTATCCCCATACTCCTTCTTTCTCTTCATCCTCGACTTCGTCGGATAGAGCGGCGTTTCCGTCGACATATTGAGATGTCGGGAAAGCTTGGGTGTCTTGTAATGGAGATGAAAAGGCTTGTGCTTGAGAGAAGGTCTCTTCGGGAGTGCGATGGGTCACCTGACTAGGTCTTCCGTCTGGTGGCTCAGCTGTAGGTTCTTTATATATTCCATCGCTGTCGTTTGGGTAAGTGACTGGCGATGGTAGGTTCTGTTTGTTGGTGATGACAGGGGTCTTCTGCTGTTCGGCATTCTCAGTTTTTTGCGACAGTCGGCCGGATCGACGTGGTTTCTTCGCAAGGTCATTATCATGCTTAGAGGGAGGAGATTCCTATGAAGATACATTAATTATCCGGTGCAAACCAATAAGGGTTGCGGCAAGTACCCGTCCTCTCTTCAGCTGGCTTTTCTCGCGTGGAGCCATGGTTGGCTGCCTTGAGCAAGGGCGCTGGGATGCCTTTTCGTTCGTGGCAGATTTAATAAGGGGGCCAAAGGTGGTACGGAGGAACAACGGAAGAACGGAGCAAACACAAGTTATTATTATGCCTGACGCGATAATGTATGACAGCGAAATACGGAACGCCGCGTCAAATTGGAATAGCAAGTATTGTAGATTAGTAGTCGAGGGAGTAAGTAAGCGTTGGATGAGACGGGAGTGGAAAATTGTTATGTTAGTCTGGGTGCTAAGGTAGTAGCAGGTAGCAGGTAGCAGGTAGCAGAGTAGCAGCAGCAAAGGTCGAAAAAGCTTAGTTAGTACAGAATGGCCCCCAACTCGTAGATATGGATATACATGGTTTAATAAGGGTCGCAAGGTCGATCCGACTCGACAAACGGGGATTGGCGGCCGCAGTTGACGAGGGTTCCTCCCCAAAAGACTTCGAACACTATCACCCTTCACCTACCGTCCGATATATAATGACTCACTAAAAGCAATTATTCAGCGCCGTTGAAATGGAAAGAATGTTTGTGGGTATGGATAGAGTCATTTACCGCGTGATTCTCAATGTTTCTAATAAGAAAAGTTAAGAAAAAGTATAGAAAGTCTCAAACGTTGACATCGGCAGCTGATAGTGCCAAAGGTCATCCCCAGTTTCCCATAACTGCACCTGTAATCGGCAAGTGGGGATCATTGCGAGCTTGTAGGGCTGTGCAATAATTTCCAAGCTTTAAGGTCGTACCTTGTAGAAGCTCCACCCCTTGGTGATTTCGGTGCTCTGCCATTCCGTCATACTTTCCTATTCTCCATCGATCCTCCCTTCTCATGGAACCAGATCGCCGTTAGCTATGCAATTGGAAAGTCTGTGTTTCTTATGTTTTTTAACGTTTATCAGCTAAAATAATCACGTAAGAATATTGTTAAAATGGTTAAAGTCCATAATGGCTTCTATTTCATGTGAGGCTAAGCAGCGGTCACGCGCGGTTTTGCTCTCTCACACTCGAGCTTCAGGTGATAATCGTTAGAGAGCACCTGCAATGGCTCACATGCGTTACGCTACTCAACATTCACGGGATTGTACACCCTAAATATATTGTGCAAAGCCTCCATCACAAGTATCGTGTTCTATTCACGAGATGCCACCCTTCTTCTATGGAGGAAGGTATATTGTGTAGTATCTAGGTGGATTACCTAGTACTTAAGTACCTATATATAGGTACCTATCTGTCTGTCGGAGTATCTAAATATTCTCGCGATAACTTCATCATCCGTTAACAATAGTAAATAAATGATCATATCATATCATAGATAGTACCCACCCAGTATTCACAACTTTGACTTAAGGCACGTCCAAGGGTCACTTGGTGGCGTTTTCTCCAGCCTATTATGTAAAAGCACACCTAATTGCCATCAACGTTATACACGATTAAAATTATGAGTGTATCAGTACATGTCTGTCCTCGCCAATGGACTTCATCCTTGTCCAGGATCCAAAGCTATGTCCTAGTTTCAACTTGGAAAGCCGGCCTGGTATTTTCAACTGTTGTCTAGATATGGTGTGGACGTCATAACGCAACAAGAGACTTAGGTCCACTTTGGTATTCCCCTTGGTAATGCTCCATAACGCCCGGAACGAAGGAGATTCACGCACTCCTTTCTACCTGAATCCCCAAAAATACTCTTTACCAATACCATTGTATCTAATGCATCCCCAACTACTATCATCATATAGATTTGTTTTCATCAGTTCGTGGAGTAAGAATCGTCATAGAGCCGATCGTATATCGGGGCGAGGGAGGTGGTGTTGTCACGGGTCTCAGCGGAGGACAGAGGATCGATGAGCGACAGAAGGGCGGTAAGGTTATGGAGAGATCCAAATGGGGCATCTGGAAGAAGGAGCGATTCGATCGCCGTTTCTACCGTCCGGAAGTGGATGAGGAGTTTGAACCTGTAATATTCGACTTCCGTCGACTGAGCCGATTCTTCTGTGAAAATGACGAGGAGGGAGATGAAGACGAGAGAGAGGCGTTCGACTTCCGCCGTTTCTACCGTTCGGGAATAGGCGATTTCGCCAGGCGTCCGCCGGCGCTGATGCGTTTCTGTAGGCGCGCGTCCTTATCGCGCTGAAGTCGCTCGCTCGGACTCGGACTAAGACTGCCCGGAAGTGACACGCCCGACGCCTCGATGGCGGCACTTCGGCCACGCTTTTGTTCGATATACATCTGGGCGCTCCGACTCAGCGGAAAAGCAGGCATCACAGCAGGTATTTCAGCCCCGTTCTGTATCAACATTTCCGCAACCGGAAATGGAACGACCCGAGAATCAGTCTCCGGTCGTCCAGTTACGGGAGTTGTTGGCGATGGTGATGCCGGGTCAGCAGCTGCAAGAGCCAGAAAAACAGGATGAGTTCCACGGCTTTTATCCAGTGTGTTAGGGTTGGCCTTCAACGCTAGCGCGTATATAACCTGTTGAATTTCGTTACGCTTTATAGCCGCTAGAAGTGTTTCGTCAGCGGTCGGATACCGCGAGAGAGTTGCTGATATCGGCTCTACATAAGCCCTGTCCACGTATTTTGCCGTTATAAATTTCAGACGTTGTTCCCGCGTGGCTTGCGGGCCTGGCTTGAGATTTGGGTCAAGTTTCGCTTCCCAGACCATGTTTGAGACTCTGTTTCCAACGAGAAGTAACAACTCGATAATATCGGGCGTAAATGACGTGATATCGAGCGTGAGCGATCGAACTTTGCTGATATGCGTACCAAGAGATCGATGAATGCCGCTACACTCAATACAAAGAATGATAGCTAAGTTGATCGAAACCCACTCAACCTTAGACCCGCTGCCGCAATCAGCACACCAACAGTTGCCCTGGTCGTTATCACGGAGCATCTGGAGTAGTTTATCTGGATGTTCATCGTAAGTACTGCTCGGCGCTCGTGCGTTTGCAGGTCGCGCTCCGACTGTAGTCCGGCGAGACGGTGGAGCAGAGTTGGCGTTGCCATGAGAACCATGATGAGAACCGTGATTCAAAGAGCTACTCTTTCCAGTCAAAATCGAACCAATATCACGCTTAAGGCTAGTGGTCGACTCCCCCGGGGATAACGGCTTCTCTTTAAGACCACGGCCTTCAACTGCGCTTTGGAGGGCGTTGTTAATGGAAAGGATCCAGCTGTTCATATCCTCGCCCGACGTTGCCTGATACACTCTCTTGTAGTGTGGTGTGATTACTTCGAAGCAGAATCTTCGTTCCGCATTTCTCGCCTCACGGACAGATGCCATGCGAAGGTCGATAGGATCCATATGGAGATCGAGCTTTTGCTTCCAGTTACTGTATTCTGACAGCTTCCCCTGATCTAGGACAACCCAAAATCTGCAAATGTATTTGTTAGTAGATAGCAACATGAATTCAGTCAATGTTGATTTTACATACTTGTGCCAACCCTGCTTATTCAATGAGAGGGGATCTACGTGGGTACCCGGCCGATTTAGAGCCCAGAGAAGACCTTCTTTCCGATGTGTTGAGTTCTTATCGGCAATGGCCAACTGGCTGAAATCTCTCTCTTCTAGGTCACGTATTCCTTTGAATTTTGATGTTTGCGCAGGACTGTGTAGAGAAGCATGTCCTACACTTCCTGGTGATCTTGAAAGGTCCGTGCCTGTCGAAGCCATGGCTCCTGAGTTGCCTGTAGGTATAGGTTTAAGCTGAGAACTGGTGCTATCCGCTCGACCAAGTTCTGAATCAGAGGTGTGCTGATTGCCATTCGAATTGAAATTGGCGGCTGTGTGGACCGTCGTGGTCACACCCTCTGGCTCGTTGTACTGGAGATTGCTCTTCTCCAATACACGTCTCTTTTCCTCCCTTTCGCGTCTTTGATATTGGAACTCCTTATCGGCTTCTTGTACCTCGTTTGCGAGAGCCTCAAGTTGTGGCAACAGATTTTCAATTCTCTGTGCGGTGGTTAAAAAGCCCCTTGCTTGAATATCGGCGTATTTAGTTAAATGTGATAAGACTTCTTGTTCTTTGCGACCGCCATGGAGATCCTGCATAAACGATGAATAATCAAAGCGCTTGAGTTCGAAGTTCCTCCTTTTCGTTTGGTATTTGTTATCGCTCTCGGCAAGCTTTTTAGTCTTCACCGAGTCTTGTCGTTGGCCAAGATACCGAGATACGTAAGAATAGTAATCCTTACTCTCCTCCTCAAAGTCTCGTCTTTTTGATTCCGCTTGTTTGATGTCATACGTATAGAGTTTGCTTATAGGTTCGATAATAATCTTCTGTAAATTAACGGTATTTTGCCTTTCGTAGTTGAGGATTTCTCTCGAGATTTTATCGAAGTAGTGATCGATAGCAGGCTGAACCGCATTGGCGTTCGTTCCTGACGCTTCTCGAAGGGCATCCGTAAAGCTCACGAAAGCCTCGTTTGCCTCGGTCTGTGTGGCATATGCATGTTCGGCTTTCTTTAATACTTTCTTCATCTGCGTTCTCATATTTCCAGTCTTTTGCTCGAGCGCCTTGATCGTGGCTCTAAAAACCGGTCCATCATCGCTCACAGTCATGTCTTCGCCTGGTCGGGGACATGATATATCAAGCTTAACAGAATCCCGTGAGTTCGGTACGATCGTAGGCGCGATAGATAATGCATCGCTCTGGGGGTGTACAGGAGAGCTTGGCTCGTCTTGTTCACTAATACGAGAATCAACGGACTGGGATGACGGCACTCGAATCCTAGGAGGTACTGCTAGTTGGAAGGCCGGGGACGGTGAATTGGGATGGCTTGGGAAAGGCGAGGTGTCTGGATAGTTCGTTTAGTATAACTAGATTGACAGCCGTGGGCTCTTGGAAGACTCACTAGTGACCCAGAAGGAGAACCTAGCAAGGGTATCTAGGCGGTGTGCTCTTTGATCGTACTCGACAAACTACACCAACATTATTTAGCCAAAATCGCTGTAGATTTCCAGAGGCACTTACACTGCAAACATTTCTCCATCCACCCCCTCCATCTTCTGTCCCCTTTGGCGGTTTCCACTTCCACGACCATTCGAAGGTCACCGAAGCGCTTCCACCGGTGGTGTAGTCGCCTACTAATTCGACATTTGCATTTTTATGTAGATTCGGATCGGCGTGAAACTCGCGAGTAACAAGGTTCTCGAGGTCTCGATTGGTCGAGGCATATACATATGTTAGTCCGTTGATGTGCGTATCGATATTGGCCCCACCCTCTTCCTGGCGGATAACGAAGGTAAAATTGAATATGAGTTCGTCGTCATTATTGAGTTTGAGAAGGAAATTTGGGATGGTCGAAGGTTCAATATCCTAAAGTAGTAATGTTAGAAACATGGGATAACTTCCAAGCTAAGGAATTTCGGTCTCTTGTTCCAAAACTTACCTGGATAAACTCGACCAAGCCAGAGTCGCCTGGCGACCGCGTAGCCGTAACCCGGGTAGCGGGGAATGCATTAGGAACTATAGTGGTTGAAATGCGCTTGCGAGGACAGGTAATAACTAATGAGGCGATTGAGACTAAATGGGGTCAGCTCCGGTTGCGCGAATCGCAAAAGGGGGGAAGTAGACGAACGTCGATTTTGGTCTCTCAAATAGATGGCAGCGCCATCATCAAGTCTACTACTCACGATACCCATTGTGAGAAGAGCTAGCCAGATGAATGGCCGCGCAAAAAAAGAGTACGAATATCAATCAGATCAACTATATGATAATCGTAAGAAAAAAGAGTAGACGAGCGTAATGGATGCAAGGTGGATATATTAACTAGTGACGTTGTAAGAGAGATATGTATCAAATTGGAGAAAAGCTGGAGTGGTGTCGCAACGGTCGCAGCGACCGCAGGTGCTTGAACGGTTTGCGGGCAGCCAATCCGGTTGGGACGAAACGATTTGCGCAGTGGATTTTGGCGGGGTCAACTCATTAAGGGTTGCGGTGGTCGCGGTACTATAGGCACCAAGGGGCGCTGTTGCAGAGCCGTCGTGTCGCCTTACGCCGAATATAGCCAAGCTTGCAGGAGCAAAAGAGCCCCCAGGTGACTTCGAGTTATACCGACGAGGCAGAATATACTAAATATACCAGCATATGTAATCAGTTGCGACGTTTGACCGAAATGGCGCAAGCAGTGATTCGTAGTATTCAAGTTCACCATACGAACAAGACCAAAAAGAGATACCAACAGAAACACGAGCGCGGCAGAGCAAAAGAGCAAAAGGGCAAGAAGGTAGGAGGGCAAAAGGAGGCAAATACAGGGGTGTACTAGGATGTGGTGAAAGACAATGGACAGGAGATCCTTTTAGCTGAAACAGATGGGTTGGTAGGCTGGTAGGCTGAAGAATGTCCGTACCTTTTTACCAGGCACACGCAAACGCAACACCGAGCTGTATAAATCCAGGAGTCACTCGTGGACAGCGAGGCTGAGCGAAAACCTGTTCAAGGCAGCATGTGATGTCAAGGCCAGCAAGACCAGTGATCCAGTGGATATCCAATGCCAATCCGTAGACCTTATTTGTCGCGTGCCCTTCGGAAATGTGGTTTGTTCAATTGAGTACTAAGCATGTGTAAAATGCGCTGTAAAGGAAACATTTGTTTGTTGTATACTTCATATGCCTAGTAGTGTAAATCCCGTACAGCAATGTGGCAACGGGGATGAGATGAAAATTTGTGAATGGACTATGAAGTATGAAGTGTTCACGGGGTGAGGCAAGGCGCGAAAATAGCCAAGCAAGTGACGAAAGACGAAAGTGAAGGTACGGGCAGGTAACACCTGAAAGCTTGGCTGCTGAGAACGCAGTTACCTCGCCTTAACGCTTACCTAGGATGCCTAGAGGTAGGTACTAGGTACTAGGCACCCTGGACCTACACCTAGACAGCCGCTCAGCCGGGGTAAGTGCCCAGTGCTCCATCTTATCTAATAGGAATCTATGGATGTAACTTTGAAGTTGCGATGGACTCATCCAGAGTTGGAACGAGCTGATTGAAAAATTACATAAGCGAGATATAGTAGGGGCCTAGTAGCACAATACGAAACCACTATAATCTCACATGTTTATAAAATCCGTATATGTAGGTAGGTGTCTTGGAATTCTTTATTGTCGTATGCATACACCTACATCCTACCTAGTACCTAAGACTACGTCTATACACCTTGCAAAGTCGAGCGCTCATACATACATGCACACGAACGATCAAGAATAAAACTTACGTACATAACGTTGTCAGCTTTGCCCAATGATGACCGATCATCTGACCTCCTTAGTTGGTTGGAATATTTGTGCGATGATACTATGAGGATATAAGGTCGCATCCAATGAGCTCAAAATAGGGTAGCTCGTTGAGACCATGCTCGTCGAGAGATATAGACTAATCGTTTCAAAGGTCGCCCCCTTTACAGTACTTATCCTACCTGGTTATAGCCCCACCTTCGTTCACCACACACTCTAACGGGGACATTCCAATTCCATATAAGGGAACTTAGAAAACCTTGATTGTGCTCCTCCACGCGAGTGTGTTACCAGTAGGTTCCCGCTAAACTTTAGGTACTAGGTAGGTATTCAAATAGGTCTTATTTAGCCCAATAACGGATATCATCTTCGCATCGGGTGAGACAGCCTTGAGATGAATGTGTGGCAGGCATTAAATACCTAGGTATCGTCATAGACGCTCAGGTACACGATCCCAAACATGTTTGATATAAGAGTTGGTTTCTTCTGATTCATACTTCTTCTATACCTAGGTAAACAGCAAATCTGACTTGTATTACACGATGAGGTATGAAAAGAGATAGTTACGGTCGCAAGGTGTTGCACCATTGAAAAAAGCTGCAGGTAGTATGCGGAGAGGAGTAAAGGCCCTAGAGGTCACTGGTGCGAAGGGACTAATGAAAGAAAAGCAGCTAGGGACAGGGTCCTAAGATGGTCCATGATGGCCCCACTATCGATAAATTTATATCGTCATCATTGGGTAGATATTGGGTAGTCACCCCCTCTTCATTCAATAAAATGATAACTCTCCTATTTGTATTGCATTGAAAGGGATACTACTCGACCGAATGACGTTGCTGCACTTTCGTAAAGGGAAAAGCCTAAGTACCGGAGCCGCCCAGGTCAATTCAATTTCTATTTCTAGACAACCAAAACGTTAGTTTCAATTGCCGGCGGCGTCACCTTGTAACCTCCGTACCTAACCTAATATTATCGCCTGACCGATCAACCTACCTCAACATCTCACAAACCTCACAACGTACATACATCTCTCAACCTCACCATATTCACAAATACATACACACGCACAACCTAGAGCCTACAACCTAGAAACCTAACCTTTCAATCGAATTTCCTACGAACACCACGAATACCACGAACCTCTTTCCGATTGTGATACTACGAACATGCGTCGCAGGTAGTTTATGGGACATGACTTTATAAGACCGACTTATACTCATCCTGCACCATGTCGTCGGTGTCGAGGAAAGCGGTGCCCAATCGCCGCGTAGACAGCGTGCAAAATAGCGATAGAAGAAGTCGCGCCGGTTCTTTAGCTAGGCAGTTGGCTGTGAGCCATGACGATGCCTATACATACGCTCTACGAGTTGCCTACCTACATTACATTCTCCAACCCAAGACTAAACGAAAGCAATGGGTTCCTGCGCCGAAGCCGCCACCTCGGACTCATACGTCTAATATAGGAGATTTGGTCAAGGAATTTGTTCCGGGAAACTCTAGTAGTGTTAAGCTTCCCCATGGATTTCGAGGCCATTTGGAGAAAAGAATAGAACGTGTTATAATGGGTGCTGAAAGATTGCCTGGTTATAACGACGCTGCTGTTAAAAAAACATTTGCGCAAGCATACACTGCTTTTACTGAGCAGGCATTTCGAAAGAATGTCGACAAGGAACGTAAGGTTGAGCCGTTGGTGTTAATTTTCTATTCGGCCGCCACCAAGGCGTGTATGCTTGGTCATGAACCAGGCGACGATTCCTGGAAGCTTCTTGTCGACAGACACGTCGCCCTCTTCGTCAGACTTCTGACAAACATATTACGGGATCAGGGCCACGAGCGAGACAAGCCGGAGCTCCTAAGCAGATTAAGCACTCTTGAAAACAAGCTCCTGACCAACGACCAGAATCTTTATATCGATACAGGTCAGAGCTCTGGTAATACGATTGAGGTGATTGTGCCGCTTACCTACGACGTCAAGGATATGCCTATGGTCCAAGTCGTCGCCAAGATATTTGGTCTCTCCCATTCTGATGTCCAGACTCACATTGATGCCCAGCGACAAAACTGGACTGAAGAATCTGCTCTAAGGGATCTCAAGGCATATCAGCATAGACTAAATTCCAATGCGAGCGGCGCCCTGAGGAGCCAAGATTTCGGTACTGATGAGGCATATCAAGAGTGGAAAAAGGCAGAAGCACCTTTCCTCTCACAAATGATGATGGAGATCTTGACAGCTCAGCCGGAATTAGCTAGGAGATCCACAACCGTCAGTCTCTCTTATGATAAAGCATTGCCAGGAAGTCCTTCTTCAGCACATCCAGATGATAGAAGAGCGTCGTTTAGTCCAGAAAGAGCTTCCATATATGGTATTGACAGCGTGATGAGCCTTGGATCCATGTCGCTGGATGAAAATAGCAGCATCAGAGCTGTTGATGATGCCAATTACACCAATTACACCTTCATTCCCCCTGAACCCCGCGAGTTTTTGAAAGTTATTGCAAAGTATGCCGTCGAGTTTGATGCCATGCATGACGAGGAGGCCGAGGAGTCTAGTTTGTTCTCCAAACAATCAATGGATCTCCTTACAGAGCTGTGCGTACGCTGGCGAATTCCCCAATTTACTCGCCTAGTCGTCTTTCTCGAAGTGGCGGCTCGCAGATTCACAGATACGCTGTTTACAGTGATCGATTTAGATAACGCTTTCGAGCTAGTGAAGCTTCCACAGCCGGAGCCCAAAAAGCCACCTCACATCTATCTCCACAACGAAACCCTTGAAACCATGGACCGAAGCAAATGGACAATCACAGATTACAATGTATTTCGGCAAACCCTTCAGACAGTGAACGATGCGCTCTTGCGCGACCTTTACGATACTTTAATGCACTGCTACGAACCAAAGCCCCCGTCCGCTGGTCCGGCAGTGCATGTATTAACGAATCATATCTTTAACGATCCTGATTTCTCTCGAAATGAGGGAGATGCACAGGATTACACGCGTCTTCTTACGGCTGGCTTACAAGAGCAGGCAGCTGTCGTCTACCGCGGATTCCTAGACACTGAGGTCCCCCGAAGTCAACATGATTGGGATTTTAGCCATGTAGTTCAGCTTGGCAAATCAGTCGTGAAACTCTGCGAAAGGATCCAAAAGCGCTATAAGAAAAATCCAGAAATCATGGGTGTCAACCCCTTAACCGTCCTTGTCGAGACGATGTTTCCCAACTTTGAAGACGATGCTCATGACTTGATAAAAAGAATTGTTCAAGTTGCTCAAGATAAGGGGGTGGAGTTACCTCTTCAAGACGGATTTGACTTGTATAAGGAATTGGTAGAAATTCGACGCATTCATAGATCATCTCTCCCTGGCCGGCCGTTTACATTCGATGTCGAGGAGTTACTCGTAGACTTTGTCTGGCGTTGGATCCAGAACACGGAAGCCCGAGCAGAGGAGTTCGTCGAAGGAGCTATCAATCAAGACCAATTTCAAGTACGAGGTAACGGACCGGGTCATATATCGTTAGATTCGGAACGTCACAGTCATTCGATTATCGATATGTTCCAGCTATTCCACCAAACCGCCGACCAGGTCTTCCAACTAGAATGGGACAACGATGTTCACCACGCTCGATTTATGACTGCGCTGTCGAAGATTTTCGCTAATAGCATTGCCCGATACTGCGAAATTGTAGACCAACGGTTTATAAAAGAAATGGATACACCAAGACCAAATGAGAAGGAAGCAGCGGAAGCGGCTCAAACGACACAAGGAAGGTTCATGCAATATGCCAAGGATGCTTGGAACACGAAGGACAAGATTGAACCATTTCAATTCTACCCCGAGGTATGATTAATCTTCAGTATCTTCTTACTTGACTTGATGTTAACATATTTTAAAGTCCTTGGTAAAACTTAACAATGTCGAATGGGCGATGCAAGAGCTTGATAAGCTCGAGAGGACTATGAACGTAGATGCTTGCGCCGACATTCTCGAAAGGGTTGATGGGCCTAAAAAGCAAGTCAAGCGGCCGGCTAAGTATGTCTTTACTATCAAGATCGTTGAGGCCGAGGAAATCAAGGCATGTGATCCGAACGGAACAAGCGATCCGTATGTGGTACTTGTGGACGAATACCAAAAACGGCTACACAAGACACGAATTGTCATGAGAACTCTAAGTCCTCGGTGGGATGAATCCGTAGACGTTACAGTCTCAGGGCCTCTTAACATCGTCGCTACAATCTGGGACTACGACACCTTCGGCGACCACGATTTTGTTGGCAGAACTTCTCTAAAACTAGATCCAATACATTTCAGTGACTACCTCCCGAGGGAGTTCTGGCTTGAACTTGACACCCAAGGAAGGATTCTATTAAGAATAAGTATGGAAGGGGAACGAGACGACATACAATTTTACTTTGGCAAATCATTCCGTCATCTCAAGAGAACAGAGCGCGACATGGTCCGGAAAATCACAGACAAGGTATGTTTTCATAACCCTAATACTTCTAAACGAATAGCTAATTAAAATTTACGTCAAGCTTTCGCGCCATATCAACGCGACTCTTTCCTACGATGCCTTACGAACTCTTCTTGGACGAAACGTAACTTCGCAGGTTACCTCGTTCTTTAAACGACAATCTACAATCCCGCAAATCACCGATACCGAAATCGAAAATGCACTGCAATCGCTTTTCACGTACTTTGACGAAAACTTCGCCATCATGAAAGAGACGTTAACAGACGCGACCATGGTTGCGGTTATGACACGTCTTTGGAAGGAAGTGCTTATGGCCATAGAAGCGCTCCTCGTGCCGCCTCTGTCAGAGAAGCCGTCTAATCAACGGCCTCTCACTCAGCGCGAGCTCGACGTTGTTTTCAAGTGGCTAGGGCTCTTGTTCGACTTCTTCAATGCACGAGACGAGGACGGGGAGGTCCTCGGTGTTCCCGCTGAAGTCCTAAAGTCGCCTAAGTATCACGAGCTCGCTTCGCTCAACTTCTTCTACTTCGATACTACCGAAAACCTGATCCGCACGTCGGAACGTATAGCCGCAGCAACGGCGCAACGACAGCAACAGCAACTCCAGGGGCATATGAGCTCCAACCGCCTCTCCGCTCCTGCATCATTGGGCTCGTCACTCAATGTCCCGCACGCTGGCCCGGCTTTCGCAAGCATGGGCACGATTCGTCGGGGCAAGAGTATTATGATGAGTCGCAACTTAGGCACTATGCGCCGAGCGAAAGAGGAAAAACGAAAGGAAGCTCAGGCCGACCCATCCGATGATATGATCCTCCGGATATTACGCATGAGGCCCGAAGCGGTTGGATACCTTAAGGAGAGGCATCGTCAAAAGGAGCGCATGGCTGCTGCCGCCGCCGCTGCGATGATCGTGAAGCAAAGCGTCACTCAAGGCTGGAATTCAGCGGGTGGCGGCTTCGGTCGGGGCGGTGTTCCGATTCGACGGTAAATTCGTGTCGACGGGATTGTTTTCAATTTGATATCGAGTCGAGAAAGTCGTTGAGCGATGTTTTAAGAGCTTGGATTTAAGGAACTTCAGAAGTGGGACAGAGTATACCAGCGTTTTAGGGGGTCAGAGCCAACTAGCTCTAAGTCATCGATATCCTTACCTTTACAGGTGCTATTTTCAAACGCGTCTCGCAAGTATTTTTAATCCAGTGGGTGTGAATATGAAAGGCGTTATCAGGCAACTAGTTCAAGTGGCATTTGGCATTCGATAGATACCCTCACGAAGCAAGCTTTGGAGGTTGTTCCACGGGCGCTTGTTGTTGTTGTTGTTCTTTGTCTTCGCGTTGTCCTTTTGATTCGAGGGAGAGAACGGGAACACCTTTCAACCTTTTTTTTATTTTCTTCTCTTCTCTTGCTTTCGCTTTTCTTTTACGGCCATGGCCGAGGAATCTATCTAATGTAGCTAGCGTACCAGAATGAAGCTATCGAGTAAACACGAAATGATGACTGATGATGAAAATATGTACGTATTTGTCCTGGCTTGTGCGACGAAGCGTGATGCTGTCATTGTCACGCAGGTCTTTTATCCACGAGACCTACTTCGGATGCAAGTACAATTAATGGGTATGTAATCTGAGGCGACCGAGGCGACACAGGACCGGGATATTCGTATATAAATTGGGGAAACACGAGCTGTGTTGTACCTGCGCCCGGCTGTGAATGAACGGATTCTCCATCGCTTATTGCCACTGCTCTGGGAGGGCTGGCTGGCTGCTCGTAAGCACCATATCCCATCCGGATCGGATCGTAATCGACGACTCACGTATCTCGATGGAGAACGTGATCGGCGGGCGAAACATGTAGCGATATATTATACGGTATCACTCCCGCTACACATTTAGCTAGATGGCTACCTAACAATTTAATAAAAATCTCGGTCAAGACTGAATCCTGCCAGCCCTCGTAGCACGAATAGTCCTTTTTGGGGGTCTCTTCTTGCATCTTATTTCGCCTTGTACTGTCACATATTGATAGCCGCCGTAAACGACCACCAAATTATCAATAGTGTAAATCCATGTGTGTGTGAACCTAGTAGCATGCGATAATAAGCGACTGCCAGCCTTCCTACTTACCGTACCCATTTAATAATAATAGTAATAATTGTGAAAAATGACAGAATTAAAACTTGAAATAAGAAAGAAAAAAACTAAAACGTGCAGATATGTTCCAACTTTTAAGGCATGAGGAATCAGTTATTTCCGCCCTAAGGCTCTGGGGCGGCGAAGCGTTCCGTTGTCGGCCGGGGGGTATATTCGGTTGCTGGCTCCGTCCAGGGCAGCAGGGTTAGGCGAGAGGCAGAGAAAAAAAAAGGGCATCACATGAACGTCCGGTTACTTTGGGGGGCAGGTTGTGGTGGTGGGAGCACTGAGGGTTGATCGTCGAGGATCATCCCCCCTCAAAGGTTGCGCGCGCAGCAGAGCAAAGCAAACCTTGGGAACTTGGCCCGTCGATGATCTCGACCCCGGAATTTCCACCCAAAGAAATACCTAGGTAATTTGCCCCCCGCCATTCCAACCCCAAGATTCGGGCGTCTAGGTTTAAAGAGGCACGTTCGGATTAGGTACCTAAACGCTTCCCTAGGTAATCTACAACGCAAGGCATTTTGCAGATTTTTTTGGGGGGGTAGGTAAGCCAAAAAAGGGGGCCGATCTGCTCAGCCTGAAACACTGAGATTTTGACAGTTCAGATGAAGATTGGGGCAAAAACTCTTATTTCTTTCTAGATCGGCACATAATAAATATTTCTAGCTCGGCATTTTCCTTTGTAAAAGGACAAACGTACGTACCTAGGTATGTATGTAGACCATATTTTGATGGATCCGGATTAAAGAAGTTATTCAGCAGGTGGTTGTTGTAAGTCATCTTACGCAAGATTCCGCTCCGGGCGGGAGAGCCGCCTTCAATAGCGGAGATGGGATTCGTCGTCAGGCACTGTTTCTAGCCACAATGCCGGGCATACTAGATAGGTAGGCGCTACGCACACAGTAATGGGGCCGTGCTGGCGTGCACGATGCGATTTGGCCGGAGAACAGCCTTCTCGCGTGTCAATGGAGCCTTGCATTCTGGCGGTGTCGAGTCTCTCGACGACCCGGCCCCCTGATAGGATAGTCCTAGAGGTATGCTTAATACAGGCTAACTGGAACGGCGTGGTTCGTCGATGGACCTAAGGGTCCGCGGCACGGCTTGATAATCAGAAAGATCTACCGTGGTATATACTGAGTTGGACATTGACCTGCAAATTTTAATCCTTCATTTTCTTAATGGAAAGACGACCGGTGCACCTAGTAGACGTCTGGCCCCGATTAGATTCTTCTTGTTCTGGAGGATCGATGGGCGAGTTCCACGATGCGAAACGCTAGCGCGTGCAGCTCTCACCTCAACTCTTCGCCTGTTCGCGTGAGTTCGGGTCCTGGCTTACCTGGTCCAATGTCCAATGTAACGATGCCTCTGGGCAAGACGCTAAAGGTGTCCAAAGGTGACCTATGCCCGACGAGGGGCATTCGGGATGATTTGATCATGAGGTGCCGACCAACGTACGTGAAATGAAGGAGAAATGAGAAATAAGAAATAAGATCAGTCAGTGAATGGTAGACTAGAACCGACTAGACTAAGTGGACTCTTTCTCGGCCACTCCTTTTAACCTATGAGCCGAACCTTTCGACATCTCGACGGTGAAGCGCTTGAATTGTGCCCCTCTGTGGGGTTTTGACATACGATAGACGAAGAGTCTTGAAAGGTTTGAAAGGTCTAAAAAGGACCCTCGCCTTCTCGCTACCCGTCTTTGTTGAATGGTTTTGTGGCAACCGAATAATCCCGTCGTCGTCTAGGTTTCGCCCAGGTCATTCAGGTCGCCCAGGGCTACCAGGTCGTCCTGGTCGTCTAGACTTGCTAGGTATTCCACTTACATAGTAAAGATGGGTGACGGGATGCAATAATCCCTATATTCGCTAGATTATCGTGTGTTCCGTTGCTAGAAATCCTTGAAATCCCTGAAATTCGGCGCTAGCGTCTGATAGCCCTACGAATCCGGACCAATTCGTGATCGCTTCGTGAGCCGATCATCCGGAAGTCCATCCTGTAGAATGACCGAATGAGTTACGCTGTCAGGCTGTATAACTAGTATAGCTAGTACAGTTTATACAGTCTACACAGTCTTATACAGTATGGGAACTTTACCAGCTTTCCCATATTTTGCTTGCTTTGTAGGAGACAGAGGAGAGCAATAGTTGCTTCGCGTTTCCCTTTTAGGGATAAGACAACGGTACGGGAAGAGGACCCTAGGTACGTAAACCCTAGGGAGATTCCTTGTTGGGATGCAGATTTGCAGATTTTGTGACGTCACCTGGCATAGAATGGGGGGAAGATAAGTAGCGACCCTGTAGCGACCCTTCGATAGGGGCTTCCATCACAATTGGAAGCCGGTTCCCAAAAGGTTGTCTAACGAAGCTAGAACATAGTATGACAAGAAATATTTCGCGATGAAACATCTTACAAAAAGATAAACTACTTATCATCATAAGTCGCAACACATTGGTACAATAAATACCGTAGTGTACCTGTCGATCAAACATAAGACGGACAGGACAAAATAAGAAAAAGCGAATAAAATAGAAAAATTTTATCTGGATAGCTAAAAAGGAGTCGCAAAACTTGCCACCTTCAAATAAGACATAGCCGCTGTAGGTACATACTTCTTCCAGCTATCACCTAGACACTCGGTGCTGCTAGAGGCTAGGTACCTAGTAATAGCAGAGAGGCAGAGATACAGGGTATGTATCAACCCCGGCACGTAAAGTCGCTTCCAGGTTGTCAGTTCTGTACCCAGGTAGCTTTGTATGGCCTGTATGGCTTGTAACTGGAAGCAACCTTGAATTTGTGAGATCCTACAAAAATGCAAATCTGGAGAAGGCTGCTTTTCCTCTACGGAAGAAACGCACGAATAAGATGCGATTTCGAAATCCAGACAAATGGAGAGGGGCATGGCCGTAAATGTGACAGGCAGAAGGCCGCGATCTTTTGGCCTGTCTGCTACAGGCGAAAGTACACGTACCAGGTTCTGTGGGGAACCGGCATGTTGGCGAACAGGGTTTAGAGCCAATTGTCGATGATGTCGACCATGCGCTTGTATGGATTGTATGGGATAAGATGGGATGGTAAGACAAAGCGGAATGACGATTCTTGACTTCTTGGGGTTGGCTAGGTTGAAATCTCGTTGTATATCTTGTGTATCTCATATCTCATAAGGTATGGGATATCCCACCCTACCTTAGCCATTTGAAGGTGCGACACGATGCCGTCAAGGCAGGTAGTACTTAGAGTACCTAGCCTGCTGCTAGGAAATATGCGCGACTTGCGGTCCAGACCATTTGGGGAAATCTAATTGCTTGAATCCGAGTGGCCCGTGGCTGTGACCGCGCCTACGATCAACGGCGAGAGCGAGCAAGGCTTGAGTCAGTAATCGAGTCGAGGAGCGCCTAGGTGAGTCCACCGGTCCATGCGTGCGATAAAAGAACTGCAAAGGAGCTGCAAGTGACAACTGCAAAAGAGAGACGATAGACGACAGACAATGCGACAATGAAACCAGAGATCTTAAAATAAGTTAATATTACCACATGACGTCAGCTGGATTGTTTAGTTTGAAGATAGGAAATGTTTAGGAACCTTGGAAGTGTCCAACGTTCCAACGTCCAGCATCCGGGAAGTCAAATAAATCAGGGTAACAAGCTTAGCGCGACCGGTCGGGTGTGTTAAAATACGGCATATGAAGCATTAGTTTATGTCTATCCGTTTCTTCTTTCCCATGAGCGGCGGCTGAAATACGAGAATACTTACATGGTACATACATATACTACCTCAATCATATGTGATATGTATGTAGTATGAATGTCGTGTACTATACACAATACTTTCTCAATTCGAGCTTACAGCGTACCAGCTTACGCACATGTAATATACATGATATACGCATGGTACATACATACAGTTCACATCTTAACAGTCAAGAGTCCCTGACCTCGCAAGCTTGCACCTAGGTGACTCTCTATACTTTCTACGACTTAGTAAAAACCCATCTGGGTGGAACGTTTAACTATCGGCCACCAAGTTACAAGCTTTGACCCTGTTCGATTACTTCAAGACTCGTGGGTGCCCTGGAGGTTAATTGATACTAACCTCCCTTAGTAAAATGTTAGCTAAGTGTTAGCTACATGGTAATGGCGTTACCCCCCACAAACGCTCCAAGGCCTTGCGCTTGCTCCGAAGATGTGAATTAGATTTCATTACAGGCCGGTATTAGGTACGTAAGGTAGCCCCTTCGTTAACCAGAACAGCTAGGAAAGAGCCGATCACTTATTTCCTCCCGTACGTAGCACTTGTTAAACGATATGTACCGTAATACTGCATACAACGCATGGCAGATTCAGAAAAATACTTGGACATTGATAGTAGTGACTTGGTTGTCAGTCAACCCCTTCGTACCTCATTAAATTGCACATGTGGAGGTAATAAATATTCGCCGTTTTGAAGGGTAAAGAAAAGCCCTTGGACTGCCTAGAATTCGATATGTGTGTGTGTGCCTCTTCCCCTACCTTAGATCCGATAAGTTACCCCATCATGCCCATCTTGAAAAAGTCTCCTAGGAGAAGCGTAGTACTCAGTACCTAGTACTTGAAGATCGCAAATATACGCCTAGCTGAAAGTTCTGTTAGCGTAGTAGGTTAATTTACCAGCTAGCCTGTGGTAAGTAAAATAATATGTACCAGGTACCTGAATACACAAGGGCTAAACATCGGGGTCCCCTCTACTAGCATTTTTCCTTACATCTTATATTTGGAGACAATGAGAAGAACCGGTTGATAAAGACGGGTACACACTAACGATAGAAGAGAAGAAAAAAATACGATAAAAAAAGAACATCACAATAATCATTCCGGACTGTTGGAGCCCGAATCTATGTTGGATCTAGAATAAAAAAAATACATAATTTTTAAGAGTTGTCCTGATGATTTCCTTGTCAAGCGTGGCTGGTTGTTTCACCCCGGCTATTTCCTTTCCTTTCCTTCCCTCCTCCCAAGCCGTAAGTTAAGTTGTAGCGACCTAGCAACCTAGCGACCACCTGGGCAATAGCGACCAGTCAGAAAATTGCAAAAGTGGCTAGCACGTAGCGTGGTCCGCACAGCGTACTGGCACTTTTTGGACCTCCCATCCTTCAGCAATCCAACAACCCCCCGACCCATACAGCCATCAATTGATAGACCCAAGTCATTCTCCGCCTAATCTTCTTCATTCCCTTATTGCATCGCTTTCGTATGTCAGGGTTCCTATTGGAAAGTTAAGTAGGTCCACCCGCTCAGTTAGGTTAAGTCACCTAGTAGCGGTCCTTGACATACATAGAGCCTGGAGTGTACTATAAGTACATTCTCAGTTGTATACACCCACTAGTATATTGTATCCTCGTACCCTTGTACTTTGTACCGTCAGTACGCTGTACATCCCATACCTACACCTCCTCTCCCAAGCCCGAGCCCTCGTCTCTCCACCCGCTCGCTTTCAAGCAGGGTCTCTCCTTATTGAATCGACAAGAGAAGAGGCCTCTTCCCTTTCAGATCGAATTCCCATCTCATCCAAGTTAACCACACAACAAATCGTCCTATTCGACGACGGCGAAGACGAATATCGTCAAACTTGTATGAGTTGAGCGTTCTCGTTGCTTGTAATTATATATTCCGAACGTTACTGTTATTAATCCGACCCTTAACACGGTTACCAAATCGCTCCCTTTCCCCCGACCGCCGTTGAGGCGGTTCCGCCGCGACAATCCGCGATATCGATTTACGTGCTTAACTATTCTATTTTTTTGCATTGTTGTATCATCGACATCGGCATCGCCTTGCTCCATGCGTTCTTCGTAAGCCTATCCAGCGCCTAACGAACGCTGGCCCGCCCCCCGTTATCATTCCCATCGTTTGATGATCAACAACCCGCCACTATTAAAAACGATTTGAATCCCGAGTACCGTAATCATGAGAGTGATGGCCGATGAGGAGACTTTGGTGGCTACGGCAGCCATCATTAGATCTCTAGCCGCCTCGCCGAAAGACCCTGCGTATGCTACTGTCCCCATTGGCACCAATTCTGGTATCAAGTTGCCCGGTCGCGAAAGCCACGCCAAGGAGTCTGTCGAACGTGAGCTATCAGCCCTCGTAGTCAGGATCCAACAACTTGAAGCCAGAGCCAACCTCGGCAATGGCGCGACCTTTCCGGATACACCCAACGAGACGGCTGAATCTCTATTCGGTGAAGAGTCTCCTAGTTCTCTAAAGTCATCAACGCGATCTCGACACCCCGTCCTTCCTCCAACCCGAAATGGATCCGGTGAAGAACGAGCAATTAAGGTCCTTCCACTCACCAATGAAGACCTCGAAGGGCTTCATGAGCACGTGATAGATCAATCCAAGATACTCGACAATCAACGCCAGGAATTGACAAATGTTAATGCTCAGCTCATCGAGCAGAAGCAACTACAGGAGAAAGCGCTTGAACTTATGGAAAAAGAACGAGTTGCCGCCTTGGAACGAGAATTGTGGAAACACCAAAAAGCTAACGAAGCCTTCCAAAAAGCTCTACGAGAGATTGGCGCCATTGTTAGTGCCGTCGCTCGAGGTGATCTGACTATGAAGGTTCGGATGAACACTGTAGAAATGGACCCTGAAATCACGACTTTCAAACGGACTATAAACACTATGATGGATCAGCTTCAAGTCTTCGCTAGCGAGGTTTCCCGTGTCGCGCGTGAAGTCGGTACCGACGGAATACTAGGTGGCCAAGCTATGATCGAAGGTGTAGACGGAACTTGGAAAGAACTCACGGACAATGGTAGAGTACTACGTAAACTTGATTATTGGGACTTTCTGACACTGGTATAGTTAACGTTATGGCTCAAAATCTCACCGACCAAGGTTCGTTAAGATGATTTATTATCTTATATATATAAACTGTTGCTAATAAGTGTCTAGTGCGAGAAATCGCATCAGTAACAACTGCTGTCGCTCACGGAGACCTCACTAAGAAAATCGAGAGACCAGCTAATGGTGAAATTCTTCAGCTTCAACAAACTATCAATACTATGGTTGAACAACTGCGTACATTTGCTTCAGAAGTCAGTCGCGTCGCCCGAGATGTCGGTACCGAAGGTATATTAGGAGGTCAAGCCGACGTAATGGGAGTCCAAGGTATATGGAATGAATTAACGGTCAATGTGAACGCCATGGCAAACAACCTTACCACCCAAGTGCGCGATATAGCAAAGGTCACCACTGCTGTCGCCAAGGGAGACCTCACTCAAAAGATTCAAGCCGAATGTAGGGGCGAAATTTTCGAACTAAAGTCAACTATCAATTCTATGGTTGAACAACTGTCGCAATTCGCACGGGAAGTCAGCAAGATCGCGAGGGAAGTCGGAACCGAAGGTCGCCTAGGTGGCCAGGCTACTGTGAACGACGTTGAAGGCACTTGGCGTGACCTCACCGACAACGTGAACGGCATGGCCATGAACTTAACAACGCAAGTGCGAGAGATTTCTAAGGTTACTACTGCTGTAGCAGCTGGTGACCTATCCCAAAAGATCACTGTCGAAGTCAAGGGTGAAATGCTCAGACTGAAGCTCACAATAAACTCCATGGTGGACCGCCTAGGTAAATTCGCTTTCGAGGTCAGCAAAGTCGCCAGGGAAGTCGGAACCGACGGAACCTTAGGTGGCCAAGCTCGAGTTGACGATGTGGAAGGGAAATGGAAAGACCTCACCGAAAATGTCAACACAATGGCCTTAAACCTGACGTCCCAAGTGCGGGGTATATCGACCGTTACTCAAGCCATCGCTGATGGTGACATGAGCCAGAAGATCGACGTCCAAGCAAAGGGCGAGATACTAGTTCTAAAGGAAACCATCAATAACATGGTTGACCGTTTGTCGGTATTTTGTAATGAAGTTCAGCGTGTAGCAAAGGATGTCGGAGTTGACGGTAAGATGGGAGGCCAAGCCGATGTTGGAGGTCTCAAGGGACGATGGAAGGAAATTACAGCTGACGTCAACACTATGGCGACAAATTTGGTGAGCATTTCCTTTGTATTTGGCTTCTTGAGACATCGTATCAGGCTAACAGTACTTTTTAAAGACCACTCAGGTGCGAGCTTTCGGCGATATAACTAACGCTGCTACCGATGGAAACTTCACCAAATTGGTCGACGTGGAAGCTTCCGGTGAGATGGACGAACTCAAACGCAAGATCAACCAGATGGTGTACAACTTGCGGGACAGTATTCAAAGAAATACGCAGGCAAGAGAAGCGGCCGAACAGGCGAACAAGACCAAATCCGAATTTTTGGCCAACATGTCTCACGAGATCCGAACGCCTATGAACGGTATCATTGGGATGACCCAGCTAACTCTCGATACCGACCTCACACAATATCAGAGGGAGATGCTGAATATTGTGAACAATTTGGCCAACAGTCTGTTGACTATTATCGACGACATATTGGATCTCTCGAAGATTGAGGCTCGGAGAATGGTTATAGAAGAGATCCCGTATACTTTACGGGGTACCGTCTTCAACGCCTTAAAGACGCTGGCTGTCAAGGCGAACGAGAAGTTCCTCGATCTCACATATCGGGTTGACAGCTCCGTGCCTGATTACGTGGTCGGCGATTCCTTCCGTTTACGACAAATCATTCTCAATCTTGTAGGCAATGCCATAAAGTTTACGGAGCACGGCGAGGTGAGCTTGACGATTCGAAAAGCCGAAGGCGCCCCACCGAAGGATCCGCGAGAATACGCGATCGAGTTTGTCGTTTCGGATACGGGCATAGGAATACCGCCGGATAAACTCGATTTGATTTTCGACACATTCCAGCAAGCGGACGGGTCGATGACTCGTAAGTTTGGTGGTACTGGTTTAGGTCTGTCAATCTCGAAGAGGTTGGTTAACCTAATGGGCGGTGATGTTTGGGTCAAGAGCGAGTTTGGAAAGGGTAGCTCGTTCTATTTCACCTGCGTGGTCAAGCTTGCAGATGGCGAGGTTGCTTCCATCGAGAAACAACTGAAACCTTACAAAGGACACCAAGTTCTATTTATTGATAAGGGACGTACCCAATACGGTAGGGAAATTGTCATTATGTTACAGAGGCTTGGCCTCGTACCGGTTGTCGTCAATACCGAAGGAAACCCCAACATCCCCGGTTCGGACGACCCACCGTACGATGTCATCATCGTTGAGTCTATCGACACCGCTCGTAAGCTAAGGGCTATCGAAGACTTCAAGTATCTCCCTATCGTTCTGTTGGCTCCAGTTGTACATGTCAGTTTGAAGTCTTGCCTAGATTTAGGTATCACGTCTTACATGACTACTCCCTGCAAACCGATCGACCTAGGCAATGGAATGGTCCCTGCCTTAGAAAACCGTGCCACCCCGTCGCTAGCCGATAACACGAAATCCTTCGAAATCCTTCTCGCCGAAGATAACAGAGTTAACCAACGGCTCGCCGTGAAGATCCTTGAGAAATACCACCATGCAGTCACCGTCGTCGGAAATGGTTTGGAGGCTGTGGAAGCTATCAAGAAAAAGAAGTTCGACGTCATCCTCATGGACGTGCAGATGCCAATAATGGTTTGGCCCCCAGCGGATTACCCCTAATCATATTATAGCTTGCTAACTAGGAACAGGGAGGCTTTGAGGCTACTAATAAGATACGCGAGTACGAACGGAGCCTTGGATCGCATCGAACACCGATCATCGCACTTACGGCGCACGCCATGATGGGAGATCGGGAGAGGTGCATCCAAGCCCAGATGGACGAATACTTATCCAAACCTCTACAGCAAAACCACCTGATACAAACCATTTTAAAGTGTGCAACTCTTGGGGGCGCACTTCTCGAGAAGAACCGAGAACGAGAATTAGCTCGTCAGGCCGAGCAGAAGAACGGAGGAAAACAGAACGGACAGAATCACATGAGGCCTAGCCTAGAAGGTCGTTCGATAACGTCGAACGAACCTCTGATGGGAACCATGGATAGCCCATCTATTGTCTCGACGAATCAAGACGATCCGTTGCACAGGGCACGTTCAACCCTCTCTGAACCCTGCGTTCACAATGACTAACATGCGGTCACCTGTTCAGCTCTTAATAAGAGCTCACAGTAACTGATCAGTTTCCGTTGCCGGATAATAAAGGGGACATTACTCTCGGAGTCATTTCCCCTTGGCACATCCGGAATCCGTGTTACAATCAAGAATCCGTCTCTTCTTGATCATTCTCACAATACCCAAGACCTACGAGAATGCCATCAGTTATAGACGCTACCGCCGCCTAATTTTCTTGTGCTCTCGTTACACAAGCTTGATTACGAGTTGGCGTTACGCCTTGCGGCTGTTGTTGCTCGTTCTCCAGGTCCACACCTCTTTTATTATAACGATGTCCGGGGAAGTGGATAGGATGTACCGCTTTTGGGGAGGAGCTACTGCAACTTGGCGGTGTTTCATTGGGCGTTCTTCTCTTGCTTCATCATGTTTTAAACACAATAGTCACGCGAGTCGTTTGCGAAATATCTCAGTCACGGGTAATTTCCCCATCGACATTGGCTTGTCTTTTGGCTATTGTAACCGGGGTCCGCCGAGAAAGGGATGAATGAATTATTCTTATTGGGAAAGGAGGGGGAGGAAACACGAAGTTATTTGCCTTTTTTTTGGATTGAAGAATAACAGCATGTCTAGATTCCTACGTCGGAGTCTTCCGTGACGGTTCGAAACGTATCATATATGGAGTAAATAGTGCTTGGGTCCTGTGTATCATGGAATTCAGTCGGTGCCTTCTTATGTTCGTTTTTGCTGTCTGTTTTTTACCGGCTCGCGTTTTTTTGGGGCGATGCGCTTTGAAAAGAGAGAAGAGAACAGGAGGAGTAGACGAAGATTTTCTTGTCTCTCAATAGGAACATGACGTCTGTTAATGGATCAGCGATAACGAGTTCCCGGTTTATTCTACACGGCTGCTACTTTGCTTGCGATGATGTGATATTATGAGGTGTGATTTATACTGAGCCTCGTTGACTTCAACGTGAACTCATTTTCCGATCTATGAATCTATTGGGTCCAGGCAGATGTTCACAATAGCTCCTGCTCATGTTCTTTCCTTTTCGATACTTCAACTACGGTCATTGAAGAGGTGAGAACCTACTCAGGTATGTGAGAAAGACCCACGTCCATGAGAAATATCATCAAAATTAGAAAACAACAAGCTTCACCCCTGTCATAGCGAATTCACATGTTATAGCCAGACACTCCTAGAAGTGTTCTCGACTCCGAAAGATCGCTAACAGAAACGCTACCAGTGTCAGGAAACTTGGAAAATCGTAGCAGATTAAGGAAAGATATAGCTAAGTATACGAGTCGGCCGTCTACACTGCCCCTTTTATTACGTCACATAAGAAGCTAGTTTACTAATACGATTATGGATGATCCCAGATTTAGACAGATTAGATTGCCATGTGCTGAACTTTCCAAATCTCCGGGCGTTCGATCCTTGCTTGAACGTGCGAAGGCTGGGATGGCCCTGATGCGTGGTGGCGATGTAGAGGATACATCTTTCAGGAACATGTTGGAGATTTATCAGGGGCTTGGGCTAGCTTATGGCCTATTTTAGCTGTTAAGCTAATCTAGATTGAACCTTATTGTGTGTCGTTTGCGGACCAGTAAGAGGGGGGATTATTGGGATTAGCTGAACTTAGAGGAAATAGAGATGCTCGGCAGTTTCTGTATGATGGGAATGAGTGGGAAATAATCTGCGGCGACGGCGACGGCGACGGCGAGAGTGGATTTCTAGCTATCGCTAACGCGGTGCTAAGATTTGGCATGTGTAGATCGGTTCTTCATGTGGATGATGCCTTAGAGGTTCGACGATGTGGAAGCGGGTTCTTTCCGCTTTCAACTCCGTGTATGACTACTATTAGCGCTATTCACATCTTTCTCGGCAGCAGTGATATATGGTGGGTATTGTAGGTTGAATTTGCTACATGCGAAGGAAAATTCATTTTGGTGTAGTTGGGTTGTCGAGAACTGTCTGTGTGTAGCTCCTCAGTGTGAGAACAGGCCACCGGGCCGCGTATACCTCCCGCAAGATCATCCTACGATATGGACTATGGATATGCGATTTGATAAAGAAGGATTTCCATGCTTGATCTTATTTTGTAGTTAATTATCCCGCAACAAAAGAAGGTGTGTGACGACACGGTTACGGGATCCAAAAAGGTCAGCTTCCCTTAGCGGACCGGGATGTTGTCCAAGTGCGCTGTAAGGAGACGAAAGGAGGACATAACTGACATTAACCAAATAAGTAGCTGCAGACTCGGAAGCCAGGAAGCTTCCCAGACTCCACTCAAACCAAGTTCGTGAGGAGGTACTGGTTCGTATCTCCAAGCTAGTGGGCGGGATATCCCAATAAACCTCCAACCCGGAAACCGGAAGGCCCTCCGCAGTTGGTCTCAAGCATACAGACTTATATATCGTAAAGTGTGTACAGCATCGACGATATATCATTTATGATGGGAACTCGTGATGTAGCATTGCTTGCCTTTCTCGTGACGTCAAATACCTGCGAGAGTCTAGACGTTCTCAAGCGCGGCCTTGTGATGCACATCATCGTGAAATATGCATAGGCATCGATGTCCCCCACACGTTTCTTCTGGGAATGAATCCGGGGTGAAGTAGGTCCCCGAATGAAGTTGAATTATGCTTTTACGCAGTTTGATTGTAGATGATAGAGAAGAAAGGGGCTGTTGGGTGGAATGAAAGAGAACCAGCCTTTTCCATGTGATGAGTAGGTATGTTGTCGTGAGATTATCGGACCACCTTACGATCCTTAGACCGAATACTGCGGCCTAGAAGTAAGATGGTCCGCTCTGGTCGATCAGAGTGTATTGTTTACGATGCTGAAAGAAGACACCGAATTTATGGATCGATCAGTGGATCCCCGTTCGGCAGTTTGAAGGATCGACATGCTGTTGACCTGTATTGAGAAATGAGTACTCCCTTGGCTATCGTCCGAATTCTTACATATCTCCCTAGAAAACTAGGTAGAGTACGTTGATAGGATAACTCCATGCGAGTAAACAGCCCATACTTGGTTAAGTGGGCGGATAGTTTCCGCTAGCATGCCAGTGGAATATTCAAGATCAAGGATTGATTTGAACGCTCGATTAGAATATCGTCTTCTTAATTGACATACCTAGTAACATAGTAGAAGCTTGTAAAATCCATGAATTGGGTACCTTACGTACGTAGATAGGTCCGAGGTCTTGGTTAAGCTCTCTAGCTATACTTGCTTTGGTCACAAAAGGGGTTATGTCATTACGATAATAATTTGGTAACAAGATCTAAGCATGCCCTACTAGATATAAGGCATATAAGCTATAGCTATCAGGTACCCGGCGAGCTAGAGAAAAGCTTGATTTGCACCTTATTATCCTACGGGATACTGGAAAACCACACATGTAGCTTCATTGAAGCTATGCTTTCAATGTCATCACGCCACGTCTCTGTCGCGTGGTTGAAGAGTTGGGTCATTTCGATAGCTACTAGCTACCTACTAGGTAGGCAAGTACTTACGCGCGTCATCTACGCAACAAGCCTCAATGGCAGCTCTTTGCGAATTGTCGGAATCAGCCACTATTTTCTAGAGTCTTCGATCAGTTCATGGCTCGTCTTTGGAAATGGTCACATCGCGCTTGTCACTGTAGGATTGAGGATCTAGGTACGTTTCCTGGCTGACTAGATGTCCCAATCCGTGTCGTTCTATCGGATCTGTAACGCTATCATCTTTGCGGGGTAGTAACATAACGGTTCCTCCAATTCTTGGATTATATACATGAAATATGCATGGGATATGTGCGGGGACTAATACAGGTACGTGTAGGCATGAGGAGGTGGCAAATTTTACCGTTGGAGGAATTGGGGGTGATCTAGTTCTGGTACTCTTTCTGCTCATGATAGTCGTCTATCTTGATTCCAAGCAAGCGTTGGGGCAGGCCCCTGTACAATAAAACACAGCATGGCTCGATAAACGCAGAGAAACGTAACATATCACTTCTTAGCTTCGGGTTCCTGCTCTTTTGAACCGGGTACCTCGAGCTTTCCGTCGCCTTCTATCTCTGCCATCATATCATCGAGACGACGCTCTATCTGGTCAAGCTTTGCTTCAATGGCGTCGGCCTGGTGCTCGCCCCTGTTCAAAACACATGTTAGCTGCGTGATTCTACAAGAGTCTCAGCAGAGACCGGAGAAAGTGGCGTGTGAAATCCTGAGCTGCTATGAAGATATATATAACGCTAGGAATAGACTAGTAGACTTGAATAGGGACTTTTGGCGAGTCTCTCCGGATTACAAAAAAAAAAAATAGTATCATGTAGATAGTGTTGTATGACAAACTAAGAGCTTGTAAGGCTAGTCGCCCCATAAACATCATAACAAGAGACACATCACGTCAAATCCGAAGGACTCCACGCCCCAAGACAACAGCATTGACGTTGTCACAAGAAAGGTCGGTGACCTGAGCAACTTTGCTAAGTATCACAATGTGGAGCAACTGGTTATGCTAACCATTTGGGTACTAGTAAGAGGTAATGCGAGTGAGACTGTAGCTGACTGTCAAATACCCGGGGACTTCCACGATGGGAATGCAGCATGCAGTGAGGAAAATCGATAAAGATGAACTGTTTTTCCCATGCGGATAATACATTCAGGTGGGATTCGGTTAGGTGAAATGCGAGTCGGATTTGTTTTTCGCCACTAGGCTGGGATCTAGACCTTTTATCGTGGACAGGGGGCCGCGTGATGGGGAATAGCTACGCTTATTATGCCAGCTTGTATGCAAAAAGGGACTTTGGCATGCTAGTAAGTATGGGCAATTCGGGGGCCTAGAAGCGATTTGCATGGTGAATAATGGGACATTCACAGCCGAATTTGGGCATTTCCATGTGGCAACGCCTCCCGAACCTCTAGGCCGGGAATAGGCAACGTATCTGACTTGTCCGGGTGACGAGATCGACTGTTGATCCCCCATGGAACTTTCTCAGATCAACAAGGCTGCGATAGTAAGTATACGTACACTCTTAAGTCTCGAAGAATCTAATGGTTGAAATTCGCGTTAGAGCAAAAGATTCCCATCGTCTGAAGATTTTTATCGAAGCCGCTAGCTTACCTCAGCTATGTTCGCCTGTGTCGACCTAGGGTGAGAAGCACTGGCGGAGTTGCCGTTAGGCTTCTGAGCTTTCGTGTCATCGCTCGGTGATTGAGGCATGGCGAAATTACTAAAACAGCCTTATTGCTAGGTATCTAATAGGTGGAATGCCGAATTTAAGATTCGATGTGGATCTTAACAACGGGTGATTGGGTGATTGGGTGATTGGTGAAGATTCTCAAATGTTGGTTGGATGATGACAAGCTCTCGTGTTGCCACCGAGAAGAACGGTCGGAAACAGGAACGTATAACAGACTCAGATATTGAAAACAACGGGTGAAGATCTATACGGAGAGAGCGAAGATTGGGTAGATTTGCCTGTAGCTGCTGCAGGTGTTGAACGGGTCGATCCGAATAGTTCTCTGACTGCCTGATAGGCCCCAACAGTCAGCCTCTCCACGTGAGATCAGTTAAAGAGTTTTTATTATGAAAAGAGTAGAATGCAACTCTGTACACAATAAGTATGCAAATATGATCTTATTCCCTAGAGGATCGACAGTTTGGACGGTGGCCTCAAATGCTGATCTTCTCTCCAGCTGGAAAATAACTCCGATGTCAAAAGGAAAATTGTCTTTCGTTCCTTATGGTTTAGATCTCTGGATCTCGGCATTTTAAACGTTTCTCAACAGTTTGGAACAACCCGTCATTGGTTGTGGGCATAGTAGATTAATAGCGCAAAAGAGGAAGCGTTAAAACATGAAAGCGTACAAGCGCAGACAAGTGTTCAAGGATTCTCAATATCAGAAGGGAATAGCTGTATAGGAAGAAACACGAACAGATGCTAGATGCTGTGTCAATGCGTTTGCTAGTCCGCCGTGTAGTAACGCATTACATCCATAATAACGTACCTTAGTAGTCTGGCTGTTTGATCTGCCTGGTCTGCCTGGTCTGCCTGGTCTGCTAGTCTTGCAAGACCACGTGTTTTTTTCTTTACACTTACCTTTTATTGTTTACTTAGTATCCATATGGATGTGCTAGGAGGTTGCTCCGACTCGTTGGATTGGGCGAACCAAAGTTCAGCTTGGGTAACGTCAGCTCGTCTTTGTGTTTGGGTGTTCTGTGACTGACGACTGACAAAGAATTCCATGTATTTCCATGGGAAATTGAAATTTGTGAATTGCGACGGTTGCCGAAGCTTGGAAAGTTCTAAGAATTGCAAGGTATCGGGGTTTCAAGGTTCCCTCTTTAGATAAATCGGCTATCTGAGTGTGTGGGTGTCAGGTGAGATATGCATTAACAAGGATCAAGTGGAACAATTAATCCCCATAGAAGGATATAATATAATCCGCTCTTATACGAATAATCAGGTGATTATCCGTCATTGCAGTGCGGAGGATCAATCAATAGCGCATCTCGATTGGCGGATGGAATTCCTTCCCTTCTACATCTACATCTGCCTACATAAACACATACACATGTAGCCGTCGTAGCCCATTGTGCATACATACATACGTACACATACATAATCTCATACATAATACGGTACTACGGTCGTTGCCATCCAAGTATTTATCAAGACTGCCTTGGCCGTGGGAGCTGGCGACCTTTCCCTCATCTCGATCTTGTCCCACAATGACGATGGCGATGATATCTTCTTGCAAGGGGGGATAGGTGGGAGAATTTATTCTACTCTCCTCGTCCTCCTTCGATCGAATCTCGAACCTGGCCTATGGTAGCCAAGGTGAGCTTACAGATTCGTATACAACCTGACATCTGACAGTAGCTCGAAATACCACAATACCGGGATCCAAATACAGAACTATGTACCTATGTACATACATACCTACCTACCTACTAGCTTACCACTGCTACGGCCTGCGAGCCTACAGTGCCATCCACCCATTTCCCTCTCCCACCTCTCAGTGGGGGCGCAGGAGGGGCATATTGGCACACAATCGCCGATGTTTGGAAGTGGATGCAATAGGAAATAAAAAACATCTGACGGAACTTAGTTAGTCTGGGGTTCGTTAGTTCGCGGACGCCAAGAACCTCGATCCCGGGCTGAAATGTCGATTGCGAAACCCTGCCCTCTTTCTATCTTCTTGAATCTCATTGGTAACCTGCTGTTAGCCCTTGACTTCCGTTCCTCTCAACGTTGGCTAGTGGTCCGACACCCCGATACCCTGATACCTTTCTATCCTACTATGGAAGAGATAGAATGAAGGTACCTGACAAGAATCGCATCATCACCGATCTTCTGGATGACTTCGATAGAGAGAGGCCAGTTCCCCTTTCGGAGCCCGAGCTCGTCCCTGATGGTGGGAGAGATGAGCAAGACAAGGCAAGATTAGCAGAGACCATATACATCTACGATATGTACCTTACCAACCTGGTAAGCAGGCAAGACGTTCAAGTGAATACCTATTCGCCATCGACACAGAAGAGGCTCTCTTAGGTACCGTTACCAGGGCACGACGTCGAAAAAGGTACTTCCGCACGAAGGCAAGATGGCGGCGAGCTCGGGAGCAGACACACACACATCCTGGCAAGAGACACGAGATGAAAGCAACCCACTGGAAGTACGTCCATCTCATTTGTCGTAAGCATCGGCCTGCGATCTCGATCTCTCCCACCAGCCTGTAACCTTTTCTTTTTCACTCGGCTGCTACTGCAGTACCATGGCATCTCTCGCGTGATCTGCAAACTGGTTCGACCTCTTCGTGAGCCTTTTTCCTCCTCATCATCAACATGACCAGAGATGCGAAAAGAGGAGATGGAGATGGAGATGGACGGCCCTTTTTGAGCTGGCGAGAACTTGTCTACGGAGCACTAAGCTTTAGTCCCTGGCTAGGCTGCATGAGCTTGATTCTCATCAACTCCATGCATTTTGCTCTCTTGCATTTATGGAGCCTTGAGTACTTAGTCCGGCTATGATCATCTAGGAATAGTCACGTTCCTGAACAGTCTGTCTCGTCCAGACCCAGGGGGACTTGCAGAGGCGCAAGAAGAGGCGTGACCTCACACCTCGATAGATACATACCCAGCCAGGTACCGTATTCAAAGTTGTTCTACTAGTTGTTTTCGACTGTACAGTGTCTCCAGTGTCCACTCAGTCGACATATTATTGCCCATCAGCCCATCAGGCCATTTCGTGCTTGCATGTTCCCAAGGACTTCCCGCCGGCCATCAGAAAAAAAAAAAAAAAGAATAAATGGAAACTAGTCCTGTAGGTGAGTTTCTATTTTTTCTCTCCAAGCAAGCGCTAGCTTTTCTGGGTCCTTGCCGCAACCGTTATTTTTCTGATTTTCCCTTTTACTGTCACACATCAGTCCTTTCGATTTTCATCGATTGCGCTACTCATCGAGATCTGGAAAATGCAGAGGGATCGTATATCACCACAACAGCCCGGGATCCAGAATGCCAATTTTCCACATTTCCCCTAGACATTGCCATTGACCAACACGGGGCAAACAGACAAATTCGATTCCCAACCTTTTGATGCCACAACATACACGATCTTGCAAACCTGCATCTCAGCTTCGCGCATTTCACCAACTGTTGTTGACTTATTTTTTGTTTATTGTTTTTTTTTCTTTTTTAAAAATTTATTGCCTCGTGTCCGTTCTCTTCGAAGAAGGAGAGGGATCGTTCTACTTGCCTTCTATCTCGGCATTTCACTCACGCGCGCACTCCTGTAATTCTAGACCCCACGCCCCACACCTAAACTTCGCATCAAACCCACGACGCGTCTCCATCTTTACGTAGCTTCGGAATCCCCTTTCGTTGCGGTTGCAGATAATTAGTGCCGTGGGAAGGCAACCTTGGAAGCAATCCCGACACTACCCCAGTAGACTGGTTATTAGACCAGTTATTTCGGTGAGGAAGAAGCGACTGGCGCCTGTTGTATATTGGGGGTTGTCGTTGTAAGGAAACGGTCGAGTTGCCCATCAATCCCCCGGAGCCTTTGGGATTATTCGTACTTCGACTCACGAACGATTTGTCCAACCAAACAAAAACCGCTTTTCACGAGTTGCGTCATATTCGCTAGTCCGGGAGCCTGATGGTGAATTGAAATTACCAGCGATTGATCCGCAGAGACGCGGCCAAAATCAGCTATATGAATTCACTCGAGATTATATTCGGCGAGTTAGGTATCTCTCAGTACCTCGAGGCCTTTGTCGACCAGGGCTTCGATTCATGGGAAACGATTCTAGATATCACCGAATCTGACTTGTGAGTTTGGATATATTCCCTGATTTAGAGTCAATGGCTGACGTGGCGGCATTCCAGGGATGCACTTGGCGTTAAGCTCGGCCATCGAAGAGTAAGGAGGCCCCCGAATATCGGCCAGAAGAGACGGAATACTAACTGCCCCAAAGAAATTACAGCGTCGAATAGCGAACTATAGAGGTGTTGCGCCCGAGACATCCTTAGTATCTCCTACCCGCACCAGTATCGAAGATGCTAAGCTCGACTCGACCCGGATCGAACCCTTAAAGTCCGACAAACCAGATGGGGCAATCGTCGCGAAACGAAAGTATAGGCGACATCCAAAGGTTCGCGTTTGACCTTTAATATCTATAACTCACATTGTTTTGGTCGTTTGAGTGGCCTCGATGTCATTTCATCCTGTGGTATAGAAGTGGTAGCTGACAGTGTAATAGCCGGATGACCATGCCCCGGAGCGCCCGCCCTCAGCGTACGTCCTATTTTCAAACAGTAAGTAGTTTTTTCCCCCCTTAATTCTATGATGACAGCCACGGAGCATCGTACATAGTTGCTCTAGTACTACTTAACATATAGATCATCTGCTGACGGATTCAGAAATGCGAGATGACTTGAAAGGTCAAAACCTGACATTCACGGAGATTGCTAAGTTGGTTGGCGAGAATTGGCAAAATTTGACACGGGATGAAAAAGAACCATTTGAAAGACAAGCACACGAAGCAAAGGAGAAGTATAACCGTGAGCTAGCAGACTATAAAAAGACGAACGAGTATAGGAAGTACTGCGATTACTTACATGAATTTCGTAAAAGACAAGCAACTCAACTACAAGGTAAGGTAACGAGCTACGAATAAGGGGATTAAGTTCTAACATATCTAATAGAAAAAGATGTTTCTAAGCGTCTAAAGACGGAAGCTGATAGCATTCGCGGTAGCAGTACCAGTGGTGGTTCAACCGGAGCCAGCGGTACAACCAGCGGTACAGTTAGTGGTTCTGATAGTCAACCCGGTAGTGAACCTCCTCCTTCGCGTCAGCAAAGGATGGGTTCATCGGCGTCAACTATTGAAAGTAGTTTTTCGCCGGGGTTGAATGGAATACATCATGGAGATGAGCTGCACTCGCCAAGAACGCTATCGTACGATGAACCTAGTAATGGACGACCGAGAGGATTATCGAGTCCGACTTCGCGTGACCTTTCTATCCATTCGAGTCGTCGGCCTGGTTGGGTTGATAACCAACGGATCTTTGGGGAATCCCCCAGTGCTTCATGGTTTGATCCAAGGAGTGTTCAGGGAACTCTAGTACACTCGCCAGAGAATGGATTGCCTAACTCCGCGCCAACTCACGGCTCAAACAGCGGGTCTGGTCGTGGGTCAAGATCTTCCGGATCTACATCCATGTCACGACCGCCTTCGCTGAAAACCGAACAGTCTTCGAACGGCAGTGCGAGCTCGCATAGTTCCTTCGCTATCCCGAGGACACCAAGCGATGCATCGTTACCAATACATGCTCTATTGACGAAACCGGAGACTTCGTATGCTCCCTGCCCGCCACCAGCCCCGCAATCGCAGTTACCAATATTCCAACCACAATCTGGCCGGCCCCCAGGGGATCAGCTAAGCGGCAATGGCATGTCTATCCTTAGAAAATTTAACTTAGCACAACTAATGCCAGCCGCAGGATTCCCTCCGGGACCAACTACTCCGAAGTATTCCATTCCGAGTCTTCAGAGGGAGGCCTCTTTTGGCGGACCGGCCGATCCCAAGCTTTCTCCTACTTCGAAGTATAATGCTTCAAGCGAAAATAGCTTAGATGGCATTAGTGCCCTTCTTAAAGCACGAGAAATTGTCGACAGACAGTAAAACGGGTACAAACTTAATTGCTGTTCCCCTCCCTTACTATATTTCTCGTGGATTTCTGCACTAATCACATTTGCATATTAAGGGCACGCGGAGCATGGCATTTTACGATATTTAACATTCATGACTGGTATTTACTGGGAGGGAAACGAGCGTTTGGAAATTGCAACACCATGACACGACACTTTAAATGCGATCAATTTTTGGCAGTTTATCATCCGGACTCTACAGGCTTGCGCGTCTCTTATGTTGGGAGGGAGAGAGCCCGATAAAGCCTTGCTGCAAAGACTACGAATCTATTTTTCATCTGAAATACCCATTTTCTACACATCTGTGATTACTACAGCGACTGTTTTTTTCTTTCTTCAACGAAAAAAGGGGGTTCCACGTTTTGACATGAACATTGTCTGTTGCACGACCATATGTGATTTCCACTGCTATTTACTATCACTACAGGTCTTTTTTATATACCTATAGGAGTTTTGTTTTTAGGAATTTCTCTAAGCGGCACAGTTGTGAGGGAACTGAAAATGTTTTGGCGTTGAGAGGTGTCTCGGGTGGGCTTCATGTATTTACGGACATATGGGAGCGGACATTCCCACCTTTGGTGAAATTTCATGACCTTGAAGGCTTTTCTGGCACATTCAATTTTTACGTGCCACTCTGTTTTTAGTATACCTTGTGTTAGTATTCACATCTACTGGGTATATACCTACCTAACTACTTCGCTATTCCAGCCAACCAAACTAGACATAATAATTATCGTAAGTGCTACGCGAATTTGAATACGAAGAGGAAAATAAGATCGCCAACGAGGCTTATCACGGCCGTTAAGCGATGAAGCTCGATCCAAGATATCATAAGTTGCCACGGCTTTCCCAATTGATGCAAGATTTACGCCTCATCGGTCTTGGCGATTTCAATTGGGTGGCAAGCGGCTTTAATTTGACGCCATTCTGACTTGACCATGCCTTTTTCCGGAACTACATTTTCAGCTTTACGAAAACTCGACGGCACGGCACGAGGCCGCCATCGAAAATGAAAAAAATGGAAAAATGGATTAGTTGGACACGGCAGGGCACGCGATCAAGTACCTAAAACGATCCATACTACGCATTCCATACAACTCATGTTCGTCATCCCGTAAACCCGAACAAGTAAAACAAAGTGGTACGCCGACCACTAGAGCCGCCATCATAAGCATGACCCCTCCATCATCACACAAAAACGTTCATTGCTTGCTTGCTTGTTGTTTGCTTGCCGTACCCGTCCTAATCGTCATATCACGTGCACATTTCCCCCTTTCTCACCGATCCTTCAAACCGGTACCGCTATTGGATAATCACCTGGGTAATTAATTTAACGAGCGAAAGAACGAACCAATAATTGAACGAGCCCCTATCTAAAAGATAGGGGCTCATATAGGTGTAGCAAGCGATTATATCTCGCCAGTAACCTCAGCCGTCCAATCCTTCCGGATTTCAAGCTCCAGCAATTCGGGCGTGTTCTCGATGACGAGACCCTTCTCGTTAGCCAAATGCAACAAACAAATGAAGCAGAAACTCGTGGAGATGTCGTCCATGACGGTCTTAGGATACACAGCCTGCAGATCATTCATGACGTTTGTAAACTTGAGTGTTGGTTCATTGGCCTTCTCCGCGTCCGTGGGAGGCGTAGGGAGTCTTGTTGTGCTGTCGGGATCCTATTATTATGTTAGATTAGATTGAATTGAATCGGATTAAAAATCGTAGTCGGGTAATAATGACGGGATTGTTGTGACTTACCACGGGGGGTTCGGGGAATCCTATTCCCTTCCAAAGCTCCTCCTTTAACCGACGCACGTCCACCTTCTTCGCCACTCGCGCGTATTGCACATACTCGGGCCGTAATCTTCTCGTCGACGTGACTAGCTGCGTTCCGAATCCACCGGTCGTCATGCCGTTGTCCAGCATGCCCGTAATGCCGATATCCTGGGTGACGGGGACGTCGGCTCCCGGCGAGAAGTGGTCCCTAGCATCAGCGAATTCCATATCGTCGTCATCGTCTAACATACCGCCGCCGGGTAGCGGCATCTCGTCGTCGAAGAAGTTCGCGTCGTAGTCGCCCGTAGGGAGGACTGTGTCCTGGTCTGCGCTTTGCTGCGGCTCCCTCTGCGCCCAGAAGGCCTCGTTCATGTCGCCTGCTGCCACGTTATTATCTTGACCGCCGTTGTTTCCAAATAGGCCGCCTTTGCTACCAAAACGGTTGCGGCGGCTCATTCGGGCCTTCGGCTTTAAGAAGAGGCTTAGAAGTTGTGTCGAGTTGAAGTGCTTGTCGTCAGGGAGTAGATTCCGTGTCTTTGACTTCCAGTCTTTCTTTGGCATGGATATGGCGGAGTTGCTCGCCGCTTGCGTAAAAATAGCGTCGGCAAGTTTCTGATCCAACGGAGACTTAAAGTCGATCTCGAAAGGCTCCTTCTCTTTTCGTTGACGGGTGGTCGTCTCTGGTTTATTGGCATCCTTGATTTTTCGTATCCTCCAGTGTTCCGGACCGGCCCAATTCTTCTGGAGAGCTTGATCGAAATAGCCTAGGATATCCTCGTGCATCTTATCTCCGTTCTTTGCGTGCTTCATGGAGATGATGTAGTCGCCATTGTCGTCCTCAGCACCGTCAGCTCCGTCTACTCCGGGCATACCGTCGTCTGGGCCAACGGTGTATGGCCTCATCTGAGGTTCTAGCGCGGCTTCCCGCGCCCATGCCTCTCCACCCTCACCGAACGCGACCTCGGCGATATCAAAGCCTCCCATGGCAGTCATGTCATCAAAGGCAGCTGGGTTGTCGTCATCGATGAACATGCCGGATTTATCACCACCAACGTTGGTCCCACTAAGATCCTCATCGTCGTCATTTTCGGAGGCACGCAAGAAGGGTAATTCCATCGACCCTGACGGGTTGCCGAGTTCGAACGTTTTTAATGACGGACAGATATCTTGTTCGTCTAACCTGCTAAGGTCTGGGAAGAATTTGGCACCGAGGGCGCCGATGTCGATCTCTACGTCATCTTCCTCTTGCGTAGGTTGCTCCGCTGTGACAGTTGCTTCTGACCGGTCGTCTGCGTCGTCGTCTTCTTCTTCCTCCTCGTCGGCCGCGGCGTCTTCTCTCCGTCGAGGTTTACTACCCTTTCCAGAAGCGTCGTTAGTGTCGTCGCTGCTGTCAAACACAATGCGACCTTGGCCATCGATCATAAGGTGGTTTAGTAGGAGACCTTTGGCGCCGCCTTCATCGAAATCTGCTGAGGCTTTCTTGAATAATGGGTCGACTCCGAATTCTAATTCGAACTTCTTGAGCTGTAGGGAAGCGAACGATGGTACGAGGGTAGCTTCTGAGGATCGTTGCTGTAATGGTAATTAGTATTTCCCTATAATATAATACGTAGCTAGTCGTTAGGCTCACTCTCTTCTTGGTTTTCTTCTTAATGACGTTTCCGTCTTCGTCAACCTCCTCTTCGCTATCCTCGCCATCTTGATCGCCTTCCCTATCTTTCTTCTTGGAATTACTATCTGCTAGACCACTAAGTAGTTTGCCTGTTTCTGTGGCTACGCTATCAACTCGGCTGGTATAGATCTTGACGCAACCGTCTAGGGTACAACTGGCTCTCTGGAAATTTACGCCATCGCCGTCTTTTAGTAGGGACATATCATGGAAGTAGTCGATAAGTGCGAAGTTCCAAGAGTTGGTGGCGTTGATCTTGTTGTCGGTGGCCATCTTCATCCATTCCTCGAAATTGGCTAGGATGGGCATGCGCTTCATAGGCGTCACGCCAGAGTTGGTGCCGGCCACATAGACATCGTCGTCGTCATCCCCGGCCCCGGCGCGTCGCGGCGTGCGCGGATTCGAGCGGGGAGACCCATTGTCGATATCAGCCAGCCTTTTCTTCGCAGGCGTCGCCGCAGCCGCCTGCAGGTCGTTAATCTGTCTTTCGTGAAGGGCTCGCCTTGAATGAAGTCGCCCTTTTCTCTCTTGTGCGTCGTCGTTTAGGGGGATCCTGTTTTGTCGGTGAGTTAGAACTTTGAATTATGGTTCAGAGTGGTTTAGAGGGGCTGCCGTAACAACCGGTGTAAACATCTGACTTAGTCATGAGTTATGTTACTTACTTTAATGGAGATTTGAATGGAGATCCGGATGAACCAGATGTTGTTCGACTACTGACGCTGGCGCGAGGAACCTGAGCTACTCGAGGCATCTTCGTTGATTATGGATGCGCATGTAGTTGGGTTGTTTGTGAATTGGGCCGAGATGCAGGTCATAAAAAATTATGTTATGTGTGTCGCGTTGCCGACTCGGAGTTTGTGTGTGATTGTGTGTGTGCAGGATGAACTTCTACTTTTGCGCAAGTAAACAACAGGAAAGGAGCTAAACCTATTTGGTCGAAAATTGGGGTTTTGGCGGGGAGATGAGAGCTGACTTCCAGTCACGGCTTCTGCAACCCTCCGAACTCTCCTCAGTATGCGCCACAGCCACACAGGATTCATCATCAGAACAGGCGCTAAAAGGAAGGTTTCAAACGGCTTGTGGCGTTATCTCCAATTGCTGCTGCTACTCCAATTGGAAAACGGCTAATGGATGCTTACATAGCCTCCCTTGGCAAAGTACGTACGCAATACTTGCTCGGAACTTCCAATTCGAGTACTTCGCTACTTACGGATTACCTAATGATCCAAGGTCACCCAGGAAGGTAAGGGCAAACTTTAGACTAAGAATCAACCCGACCCGGATCTGCTTCTTTTAAACGTTTCCTCAAACATTTTCAATCCTCTCTTAAAGTTTCCCATTCACATATTCATGGATCTTAATTTAACATTCGCCAAGTCACAGCGCATGCGCAAATCTTGATATCGACGTCACGGATTGTCTGAGGCAGCCCATCTATACTTACACTCCCAATGCCCATTGCCCTGAAATCCAGCGGTCTGGGAAGGATCTGACGCACTAGCTTAAGTTACAAGACATCCAATACACATGGACATGGACGTACATGGACACATGTAATGTCCGGGGTTCCTGCTATCGTCCACGTCAACGGGACGTAGGGATATGTACCTTGAGTAGTATCGGCAAGGTACCATCTGGGTATCTGGTTTGTTTTTCGACATAACTTGAGCTCACCACTTCATCAATACCACCTTCGATACCTCCTAAGCAATACCCAAGAAATACCTAATGCCTACCACCTAACTTGGCAATTATTTTATCATTACCATCACCATCCCGACACGAGAGTTCGGCTTTCCCAATCGTTTCTTCTATATCATATCCATAATCATCCTTTCGCTCATTTTTAGAACCTGGTTTCATCTTATTAATTGTGAACTCCATCAATTTTTTGTTCTATGCCATTGTCATTGTCATAATCCCCTATCCCTTCTTGGCTATGGCATTTTAAAATCGCAGCAAGCCCGGCCAAAGCCAAAATGCATACTGGCTTATCTTGGAGAAGGGGGAATGTTAGCCCCCGGCCGTTCTATACAACGGTATTCATTATTACTCTGCTCGCCACATATAGTATATTCATTCGAGGGCCCGTGATCTCATCAAGGGAAGCCCCATCTCTATCCCCGCGATCTGGTGAAGCCTGTCGCCTAGTCCACGATGCCCCGGATAAATGTGCTTTTGTAAAGCTCAATTGCAAAGATGACGAAGCGGGCGTTATAGAATATTTAACTTTCTATTATTGCGACCTCGAGCGCGCACAACCCATTGCTTTCATTATACTCGCCCTCTGGCTAGGCTTGCTGTTCACCACTATCGGTATAGCCGCCAGTGACTTTTTCAGCGTCAACCTAAGCACCATCGCGACTGTCCTTGGTTTGAGTGAGAGTCTTGCGGGAGTCACCTTCCTGGCTTTGGGAAATGGCTCGCCCGATGTATTCAGTACATTTGCCGCCATGAGCTCCAATAGTGGGAGTATGGCCATCGGCGAGTTAATTGGTGCCGCAGGCTTCATCACATCTGTCGTTGCCGGTTCCATGGCCCTCGTACGCGAATTCAAGGTTTCTAGGAAGACATTTGTGCGAGATATCTGCTTCTTCATAGCAGCTGTTAGTTTTGCCATGGGCTTCTTGGCTGATGGATACTTACATCTCTGGGAATGCGCTGCCATGATCGCTTTTTACATTTTCTATGTCATTGTGGTTGTTGGCTGGCACGCAATTGTCAAGAGGAGAAAGGCTCGGCGAGCTAAGGAAGCCCAATCTCGCGGCCACTTTTACGCATCCGCGAACGATCACGGCGATGATGCGTTGGAACCTTATAGAGATGACCCAGATGACGAAGACGTTCCGCCGGCAGAGCGTCGTACTTCGTGGAGGAGCGGTTCCGATATTAGTGCACTAGAGCGAGGGCCTAGAATCGAGGTCGGCTCACCTGACGATGACGACGGTGATAGGAGTCAGCACGTTGCAGCGGAGGTGGCGAGTAGCATGCGAGTGAATCGTCCGCGTGGAAGGAGAAGCAACACGACGACCATCACCCCAATCCGCCCCAGTCTAGTTGGTGCGCTAGAATTCAGGTCAGTGTTGTCGTCGTTGCAAGAGGAAGGAAACCTACGAATGCGGCCAATACACCATGGTCGTACTACTTCTGCCGACCTTCTGCAAGAGGGACATGCTATCATTCGAGGGAGCAAGAGTGTGCAAACAATTCAGGATGTTAAAGACGCTTCTGTCGTGGTTAGAAGCCGCTCGCGGTCATCCGGGGCCCTCCCAGTGACTATTGATGTTGACCTTGCCCCTCAAGAGTCATCGGGGGATAGGGGTAGAACCCCCAGCCCGCACACCATAGGAGGGAAGTTGGCACCTCCACCCAACGACCTTCTAGGCGGTCATCATGCGGAGAGCTCGACTTCAGAGGACTTTTCCCGAAAACCGCAGCTACAACGTCTCCGCATCCCAAGTCCCCCACGTAGTGAAAGATCTTCACCATCATTATCACCGTTCCCTGCATTTACAGAATCACCATTTCCAATCACAGAAAATTCTCAACAACTCCCGCATATAATGCTACCACCCTCAATGGAAGAGCGAAATGCATCCCTTCGCCACCCGGTTGAAAACAGAAATTCGAGACCCATCAGGTGGTGGCCCTATCAATTACTACCCCCACCACAGACCATACTTTATACTCTTTTTCCTACTTTACAAGGTTGGAAGAGCAAAAGTATCTGGGATAAATTTGTCAGCGTGATATCTGTGCCAAGCATTTTCTTTCTAGTCATTACATTACCTGTGGTAGAGACCGAGACAACGGACGATGACTCAGAAGGAAGCATTGTGGAACAACTAGCCTCAGACCAAATAGGAAATGCGGCAGTACCAGTACCACCAGTATCCTTTGAACCAGGATACTCTATTGAGCCCGAAACGGAGTGGCAGCGGTACAGACGGCGCACACGATCCAGAGCTTCTAGTCGTAGCCATTCACCTAGCCATGCTAGCCTTATTTCCCTGAATGTCCCCAACGATGCACAAACTCACGATGCGCAAGGGTCAGACCAACCCCAGGCGATACCGGTCTTTATCCCTGCAGACGTACATATATCAAAACCCGCCTCGGAGCCTGAACAGACTAGTTCAACGTTGAGCGATGAAGAAACGGGATGGAACCGCTGGCTACTGATCCTCCAAGTTTTTACCGGTCCAATATTCTGTGTGCTTATCGTCTGGGCGAATATGGCAGAGGACCTTGACCAGCCTACCACTGTCCTCTGGAAAGCGGTGCTGATCTCACTTGGTTGCTCCATATTAATACTCGGTCTCATACTTCTGACGACTTCTTCTGATCATCGGCCTAAGTACCATTTCCTATTCTGCTTCCTAGGATTCTGTATATCGATCGCCTGGATCTCGACTATTGCTGGTGAGGTAGTCGGGGTGCTTAAGGCATTCGGGGTGATCCTGGACATATCAGAAGCGATACTAGGCCTCACTATTTTTGCAGTTGGCAATTCGGTGGGAGACCTGGTTGCTGATGTGACCGTCGCTCGACTGGGCTACCCAGTGATGGCTTTGTACGTCGTTCCCAGGATAGAAATTTTGTCGATCCGCTTAGCTAACCAGCCTTGTGTAGATCGGCCTGTTTCGGTGGCCCCTTGTTGAACATCCTGCTCGGCATTGGCCTCGGAGGCGCGTATCAGTTGATAGACGCAGCAAAAGACAGGAAGATAGAACGTCCCGAAGATCCAATACTTTATGAGCCATATCACATACAAGTTAGCGGGACACTGATGATTTCCGCCATTACCTTACTTTTCACGCTCCTTGCGCTGCTAGTCGTCGTACCGATGAACAGATGGATCATGAACAGGAAGATCGGCTGGAGTCTGATAGGGCTTTGGTCTATCAGCACGATTGTGAATTTGGCTATTGAGGTCACGGGAGTGTGGCAGGAAATTGCCTAAGTGCGTTGCGCGACGAAGACGAGATTACGATACAGTTCTATTCCCTACGTGCGTGTACGATTGTAAGAAATTGAGACGATTCGAGCTTAGCATGGCGTTTTGGGCGACTTAGTTATTAAATGGGATTTTAATTTAAATGGCGATTTCTCTATGAGGGGCTGTTGTCGACCGTCGCTACCGGTTCACCGTCCGAGTTGTCAAGGGGACAAACAGTCACTTCTTAGGTGGTTTTGGAATACAATCTTATTATTCACTTCCACGCAGGTGTGGCATCAACGTTGCCGGCAATGGCCTTACTTGGAAATGAAATTATCTTTAGGTTACTTACCGCTTTATTACTCGACGTAACCTCGGTTACACCAGCTTAGTACCTACCTAGACATGGCGTCAAAAGGACCATACAATCATGTTTCAGTCATTACAGACGAATACTAACTCAGGGGTAACAATATATACCATTTGCCAGATATAAGACATAACCATGAGTCCGTCTAGAGACGTCCTTTCCGAATTTCTCTTATCGCTCTTACTCTGTATTTTCTGAATGACTCGCCTGCTCCTTACTTCCACAAGCGCATTTCCCGCAGCAGACTTGTTGGGAAATTAGCAAGACATAGGAAGGAGACGAGGTAGATGGTATGAGCGACAAATAGAAGCAGCTCGCCAGACCAAAGAGGACGCCAGCAAGCCTCTTTCCGAAAAAACAGCCAGGTCCCAGATAACGCAGCCTCCTTTCGTCAATCGAGAGGAATAAAAGCCAAGGGAGCCGACCGAAGAAGAGAAATGGAGGAGGAAAAAGCTAGGAAGTGGATAAAAGAGAGGGAAGAGTAATGGGAAAAGAAATGCGACAGAAAGAAAAAGGCGATAGAATGACTTTCACCATGAATAACGATGCAGATGGCGTCAATGGACGTTACGCATCAGCTGAAAGATATATGTACCTAATAGTGCATTGTCTAGAGCGAGGTAGGATGGCAATTTTCCAGACTGATAAGGGTCATGTAGGCATAGGACCTGAAGCTCTACAGCCTGGAGATCTTGTTTATGCCGTTGACCGATGCTCGCTCCCAGTATTATTGAGGAAAGACAAGCAAATAGAGAACGGAAGCGCACCCTTAACACATATGGGATGCTACTATGTACTAGGTTTATCAGATGGAGAGTCGGCTGAGATAGTTAAGAAAGGGGAGGTCGAGATCGAGATGTTCGAAATATGTTGAGGTCAGGTTATTGTTTGCTGTGTAACGGTTAGACACCCTCCCTGACAGCCTTATTTTAACTTGAATGACGAAGCAAACATTGCAGCAATGATAAATACCTAGTAGGTACCAGAAGGCTCACTGGAAAACCATACCCATACTTTACAAGAACCAAGACGATTCTAGTTCCAAACAGGACGAGTCAGGAGAAATGGATAAGCAACAGGCTCGAAAGTTGTCTGCTCCGGCTTTAATGGCCGTCGGCCTTTTTGGCCTCAATAGTATGTTTGGCCAAATCTACAGGAATGGCTACATCGAGCGCATTGGCCGGATATTAGCTTCTCAGCAGCCTACCTTACCTGGATCTCATACACCTCTCCTTACTCGCTATCTCGGTCTTCCTGTGGTCGATAATCTGTTAGCTATCGCGACCGTGCTATGGGCAAATGTTACTGATGGGTCTTGCCCAGAGTTGTCCCTCTATGCGGTCCAATTCGGAGGTCAACTTGTACCCGTCTTCCTGGTTATGATGCTTGAGGGGTCTAGGTCGGGTAACACCAACAACGCCTTCTTCTTGTTAGTCCAACATCGTCTTTCTCTCGAACTTCCATTAGATCACTAATCAATTCTTCAGTTCTATCATGTGGGGTTACACGATGCAAACCTTTGGATATGCAATCACGATGCCTATCTACGCTATCATTCACCTGTTTATTTCACCCACTTTCCTCTCCTCCGGCAAAGTCGTTGCCAAGGAAATCACCCCACGAGCAACAGAGACTTTTTCTCTCCAGTGTCTTATCCCCGCCTTTGCGCTGGGATACTTTCTGCCATCCGTTCTTATGTCCTGGCCGCTTTCGTCCCCTACGCTTCACCAGTGGCTTGGTGCTGTATGGCAGGGCTTCCCGCTGTATGTTGTGCTATTCCAGCACTTGTTTACCCGTTTAGCAAAACCCAGTGCTACACTAAAAGGTGACGCCGAAACACTAGAAACACTATCCGAAGCTTATACCTGGGCTTTCCAAATTGCCAGGGCAACACAATTTTTTACATACGGCCTTATTATTCTAACAAAAATCTTTCCCTCCTTGTTACCAAGCTACGCCGTAGACGCTTTCACTTTCGCCAAGGTTTTCCGGCCAGGACCTTTCCACTCGACAAAGCCTTTGGTTTCAATGGCGGCAGCCATGCATGACTTCTTCAAGTGGGATCAATACGTAGGCTCTGCGGCCGCTATCATCTGGGGCATCACTTTGGATGTGACTTCCCGGAAGCACAACATAAACTGGGATTATTGGATGCGACTCGGATGGGAGATCGTCCGATGGTCCATTGAAGCAGGTCCTGCTGGGGCCTTGGTCCGGTTGCTGCAAAGGCGCGATAAAGCGATTCTGTCTAAATAAGAAGCCATAATGTATGGTTATGCACATTACGAGTTGGGTATTGGTTAACGTTGAAGAAAGCTCCTGCAGGAACTTCACATGTTTTCCTAGATAGAATAACGATAAATCCATTGTCTGTATGGTACATGAAGGGTGTCTGCATCAGTAGCAAAGACAGTAGGAGAGCAGAAATGTCAGGACAGAACCAGAACTAAGGAAACCGAGATGTTTTATGTACCTTTTCTAGAGGCAAAATACCCAATACGAACTTTCCAGCTGTGCGACAACCCTTATTCCCCTATGTATGTTCAAGTTTGCTTCTTCTTTTTCTTTAAGGAATATCAAATATCAGTCGGCGAATCAGGGGTGCTACCCCTCTACCCCTATTTAGATACGTACCCGTGTACCTATGTACTTAAGCTGGTGTGGAGCATGTGGAGTCGGATCGAGCTTCAATTGGTGCATCTCCCCTCTATCTCCTTGACCGCCTTCAGTAACACGAGTTACCCCTCAGCCCCTCCCCCTCCATTTTCCAGGGGTCCGAGTGTTTTATTATATCGAGGCGCAGCCATTGACTTTTTTGATGAAAACACCACCTAACAATTTCCCTCGTACTTGAGGACACGCGTTCTGAACTTTAACATATAACATATAATTTCACGTACTACGAGTACTCAGTCAAAGGAACAGAGAATAGAAAGTCAAGAAGAAATCAAACCGCGAAAAATACAGACATCATGGACGCCGCCGTTCCTCCTTACCCTCCTCTAGAGGATCGCCCAATCAAGAACACAATCGCACTCTTCGATGTCGACGAAACCCTCACTCCTGCCCGTCTCTCCGTCTCCCCTGAGATGCTCCAGACGCTCGAGAAGTTACGGCAAAAAGTCGCAATCGGATACGTAGGCGGATCAAACCTAGTCAAGCAACAAGAACAGTTGGGCACCGGCGACCGGCCCGTAACGTCCATGTTCGACTTCTGCTTCAGCGAGAACGGATTAACGGCCTTCAAGCTTGGCCAAGAGCTACCTTCCAACAGCTTTATCAAGTACATCGGCGAGGAAAATTATAAGGAGCTAGCCAAATGGATCCTGCACTACATTGCCGATCTAGATATCCCGATCAAGCGCGGTACCTTCATTGAGTTCCGCAACGGCATGATCAACGTTTCGCCCATTGGCCGTAATGCTAGCACGCAAGAAAGAAACGACTACCAGGCATATGACTTAAAGAACAAGATTCGCGAGACCATGGTTGAGAAGATGCGGGAGAAGTTTGGACATTTGGGTCTGACGTAAGCGCCCTCCGTTAAATTTAAACCCTGACAAATAAGGAAAAAAGGTGAAATTAACATACAAATCTGGATGTAGTTTCTCCATTGGTGGCCAGATCTCCTTCGACGTCTTCCCCACGGGTTGGGACAAGACATACTGCCTGAAGCACCTAGAGGACGAGGCCAAGAAGCCCGGTGGCATCCAGTATACAACAATCCACTTCTTCGGCGACAAGACCGACAAGGGCGGCAACGACTACGAGATCTACGTCGATCCCCGCACTATCGGCCACTCCGTTAAGGGCCCCGAAGACTGCTTGAAGCAGATTAAGGAGACCTTCGACCTATAGGTACTACCCACGAATTTTAGTATATAAGCCCCACGAATCCTATATCTAAACCCGGAACTCGAGCCGTGAGAGGAAAAAGAAATAAGTTTCCATAGAAGGAGTAAAAATGCAACTAAATCTGACCGACCATAGAGCAGATAAACAGAGAAAACAAAAAGGGAAGACCTAAAGAGGTAGAGAGCGCTTAGTCGTCTAATGAAACTAGAAGTTTCTCTAGCTGCGTAAAATTTCATCTTGAAAATACCTGCAATTAAAAAAAAGTCATAAAAGAAAAACGAAGTCCAAAAATTATGCTTGACATACCTCAGAACTTCGGAATTAAGGGTCAATATATGTTAACACCTGAACATCATTCGTAACTTTGACTTTATCATTCAAGCATGGCTACATCCTACCTAGACAGTATATAAGGTATCCCGTATCCAAGAATTCAAGCACTAAACCCCAGATCAACTTCCAGGCTTGCTTCGCTTATAATGCGATCCCCCTTTCTCACACCTCATAACATACCCTACGTCCCCTCATACAATCGTAGACGCTCCTCCCCCACACGCCCACCTCACCCCCATCACCGCCCAAACTCAAGATGCGGCACAATAACAGGTCCATACTTCGTCGGGGCCGTAAACGCGCCATCCCCCTGCACCACAAAATCCACCGCCAAACTCAGCCTATTCAACCCCCCATTCGCCTGCTGGGTCGGATTCGGTCCATACGGCGTAGCGGGCACCGCATCCGGGTCAAAAGCCACAACGGCAACATAATTCCGTCGTCCCATCAGCTTCTTCAGCTCGCGCGGGGCGCCCGAGGCGTCGGTGTGGAAGATCTCCATCATGTCCTCCTTGGTATCACTGACTTCGTTGTGGGTGGACTTCTGCCCGTTGGCGGGGATGTAGTGCGTCCGGTTGTTGTGCAGCATTTTGAGGATGTATTGCGCGGCGGGGGCGGCGACGATGGGGGACGTTATTACTTGGAACATTGTTTTGTGGTCGCTGGGGTGTGCGGGGTCGTGCACGAGGCCGGCGCCGGCGGCGTTGACGTCTGGGAATTTTGTTAGAATTGGCCCGTTCAATCGATTTTAAGGAGGGATAGAGTGAGGGAAGGGAGATGAGAAAATTGACGTACCTCCGGACAAGAACGTCATGCGCAAGCCCTTCTGGTGCGAGATCCCCTGCAGCGTGCGGATCAGGTACGTCCGCTCGAGGTCTTTACTATCGTGTGTCCACATATCCTTCAAGATCTCGCTGATATCCAGGTCTCCAAACTGGTTGACCACATTGCCCATGAGACCGGACTTTCCAACGGCCTTCTTGACTTGGCTAAAGCCCTGCGCGACCATCTCCTTGCCGCCGACGATACCCGCTACCGAACTAGTAACTTTGCCTAATACGTTGTACGACATGTTGACTGCCTTCTTACCCGTCGCGAAAGTGTTGGCTAGGCTTTCTACTGTATCGAGTCGCGGGTAGACAATTGGCACCGATAACATCCAGAGACAGTGTTGGACACTGGGCGGAAGCATCGCGACCTTTGGGAACAAGCCCTGATATGTTGGGCCTGCAAGTACGCGATTTTGTGTTCGCTCAGATCGGAGATCGACGCCGACCACGACCACAGCAGGGCCTAGATATTTGATGAAGTGCCAGCCTTGGCCTGTGACAGTGAAAAGATCTAGATCATGGCTGACGTTTCGGAGAACCTCTATCGTGGTGTGGTGCTGGAAAAGCAAGTACATATCCACGGCTATCCGGCCGATATTCTTGAACATCTGAGAATTTTGCATATAATCGGGATAAGAGCCATAGCCGTCAAATCTAAGGAACAATTAGTTTCAAATTCCCACGATACAAAGTTCGCACAATTTTTCATAGTCAAAAACTTACATATCATGATCATCGATCTGACAGACGTGAGGAATCTGCGCAAACGCCTCACGAAGGAACGGCTGATCGAAATGGCTAGTATAAAAGTGGAAGTAAGCGTGTGAGACATCCTCCTCATGACGCGCCGTCCACCCAGCATTCTTTCTGTTCTCCTTACCCGGCATAGCCAACCATTGTTTTAAGAGCGGTACTTCTTTCCACAACCTGTCTCCGTAGATCTGATCACCCAAGCCGAGCTGGACGTGGAAACCGCCACAGTCAACATTTTTCTGCAGTACATCTTTCCACATAAATCCAAGTCCACCGAGTTTACTACGCTCGTTTTGATTCGTGCTTGCGGCGAAGTCGTTTCCGGAATGCGCGATGAAGCGCCAGTTCGTCTCGCTTCGGCCTGCGACCACGAATTCGTATCTAGTGCAGCCGAGATGCGAGGTCACTGCATAAGTCCATCTTTCTGTACCACCCTCGCCCATCTGTAAATCGACATCATATTTGAAGAATTGCCATCTTTGATGCGTGTAAATAGAGCGCGCTGTTAATTGGCGGGGGTTCGGTGACAAATCAGTGCTGAGATGGATGTGAATAGTGGGCGGTTGAGGGGCATCCGTGACTATGAGAATACTTCCTAGCCACATCCCCTTCTCAATGTCCATATTTGTATATCTTAGATAGGGGCCGAAGTAGACCCCATTTGTTGGTTGAACCTTATACATATCCACACCGACGCCAGGAGGGCCCGTAAACCCAGCTGCCGTTGGAGTAGCCGTCGCAACACTCATAATACTCTCAGCATAACCCGGAGTCTGCGGCGGAAACATAGGCGAGGCCAACGCGCTCTGCTTGCCGAACATGGGCGACGCGAGGGGGTTGCCATAGGTTGACGCCGTGGGAGATAAGGGCGCAGTTTCATGATGGATAGGGTTTGGTCCCTTGGGGAACTCCCATTGCGTAGCCTGTGTGGCTAGGTGAATATAATAATACTGACCGGAATTCTGATCAAGGTGGGCAATCCAACCCTCGGGTAGCGGTGGTGGCGAAGTAGGGCCTTGGCCTTGGAATGGAGACGGAGTATGAGTAACAGTTTGCGCTTGCACTTGCTGGCCGTTCTGCTGAGGTTCGGGTCTCGGATCATTAGCGAACGCAGGATGCCCCGGATGCTGTAAAGCCGGAGACGCAAGCCCAGCCGCTATCTCGGCTTGTTTCTTCGGTGGGGATGCTGCGGATGACGCCTGCGCTGCTTGAGCCGGAGCCGGAGTCGAGCTTGAACTCGACTGAGTTGGTCGTTGCTTCTCATTGGGATATGCTGACGAGCTTCCGTTGGGGTTGATACTGGAATATGCGGGCGGAGGGCTAGGCGACATCTGCATTCGCTGGAAATCTTGTTCCAACACGCTGATTTGAAGAGCCGGCCCTCCATTAGAATTATTGTTGCCATTGGGGTTATTGTTATTGTTGGCAGGTGAATTTGAGTTAACATTTGACGGTCGCGCTGCCTGAGCACTGAACGTCGATGCAGTAGGGCTTGCGACAGGGTTTGCTCCCTGGTAAACTGTGGGAGGTCCATGTGGTTGTTGTTCGGGAGTCTCCGTTGGCGTCCACGGGCGAGGTGCCTGTTGGGTAGCTGGGTGTTGACCATATTGCGCCAATCGTTGGGCCGCGGCCGGGCTCTGAAGACTGTTCAGTGTTGCGGTTCCAGATATACCCGCGGCCGCATATCTCGCCTCGATACCTCCTCCGGGGACGGTACCCGGCTCAACGATAGGTGTCTCTGGCGGGGGAGGTGATCCCCGGCTTGCTCTTGTAGTTGATGTGGAAGCTGTGGAGGCAAAACGATTCACTCCACTATCCACAGGCATCTTGAGGTAGCTATCTTCATTTGCCGGAGGTCGCGCATTATTGTTCGAGCTTGAGCCCGAAGCCGCCGAACTCGCCCTAGGTGGGGGATAATAGGGCTTCTGATGATAATCGGGAAAAGATGTAGTAGAAGCAGCAGGCACCGGCTTTGGTTGGTTGCCAAGCGGTTTCGCGAAAAGACCACCGTCGTCACCAGGAGGGCTAGCAGGGCTGAGAGCACCTGGTAGAGGCTTAGGACCGGCTCCTCGTCGTTCAGCGAGACCAGGACCCTTCTTTTCAACGGGACTTGTATCTAATCGTGGAGTAGTGTCGTTATAGCTACCTGAGTGTGTAGGACTTATGTAAAGCTTGTTGCCAGACGGCCGACGCTGGTCAGTTGGGTAGGGAGGTCGACTCGACTGGGCAACCGGCTGAGCTATCCGGTCGTCGTCGTCATCAGGGTACGGTAGAGGCGCAGCGGAACTCGAAGCGCCCGGCGGCAACGGAAAACTCGGCTTGGGAGCTGCCGGAGCGGGATATTTGAATTTATCGGCAGGCTTAGGGCTTTGAGGCTTGAATATCTTCAGAGGCTCGACCGTAGGGCTGTCGCAATCCTCGGCAGGCTTATTGAGGAACATCTCCTCATCAGGCCTTCCGTGGCGATCCATCCTGTTTCACGTACTCTACCGTACGCGGATCGCAAGGCAACCGACAGGCGCAAAGGTACTAGCAGCAGACGCGGGATGATGCAGGGAAGAGTGAGAAAAAGTTATTTATAGGCGCTTTGCGACAGCTAGGCCTTAAAGATGTATGCGACGAAATGAGCTTTATCGCGACTAGGTGAGGGGTTACAATGATTGGCTTTTGAGTGAAGTTGTGAAGCCGAAGCTGACGAATTCGACCAACAAAATGGAAATAATAGGATACACGACACAGAATACAGACACGAGCAGGTGAAACGAGTTCAAAGAAAGGACAAGATGGATTCTCAGAGGTCTATGATATGCGACCACACGGCTTTGGAGGGGGATCTGGGGGGAAGCAACCTTGTCCGCAGGTTCGGTGGGTTCATGGACCTTGGCAGGTTGGAAGACAGGCTAGGTGATTGGTCGCTTATAAGCAGGCGCTTAAAGAATAGGGAAATATGGGTGAAGCAAAAGGCATTTCCAAGCGCCCAATCAGCCCGAGACCTGGTGTAGTACGCGAATTATACTGGCTCCCTCACATCAACGAGCGTATTTCTCTGGCTGGCTCACTTTGCCGGTTTTCCTTGATAGCGCTCGAGCTGCCAACGAATAACTCAGGGGGTTATTTTGCCCCTATAATCGCTTGGGTGACAAGCACGAGTTCTTTCATATCCCCTGAGACGACGGAATATGATAAGATTTATACTCTTTTTTTTCGCCCCTTCAACGTTGGGCACTGATGATAATCATCGCTGCGCGCAACAGTGAGGTTCATAACTTTGGTTAAAAGCCCAGAAGACCCAGGAGCGTGACAGGGGTTTTAGGATGGATATTCCCACCATCACTTATTGAGTAAAAGGGTCCCATATCTTTTCCATCATAGCCGGGACATGGGACCTAGCTTGAGCGGCTATTGATCCAAACTTCGCAATCGCATAGGATGCGACGAGCATGATCAGAGGTGCATGCACTATGCACGGCTGTCGAAAATCCTTCCCGTCGCATGGGAATGTGTCCGAACGTTCATGTTAATAATAACGTTACGGGAAGCCCCGCCATGCTAGCATCTTAATCCCAACATTAAAATGGCAATTGCCATAGGGCTACGTTAGATTTTGGTATGACGAGAATAGTCCAGACTTAGATTAACTTGACCTCGCTCAGTCTTTGCTGCCCTTTTACTATTTTCAGCTTGGCTGATAAGCCCAGTTAATCTCCGATTCCGACCTAGTTACACACCAGTTAAAGGAATGTGAAGGAAGCCTACAGATATCCATTAATGTAAACACCCGTCCTCTCATCTTGTTGTCTTCGGGTACTGGCACCCGCATATGAAGGTGGCTTAAGTGGCGTATGAGACTCAAGGACATGGCCCTCTTTATTTTAATTGGTATTGTCAATTTGAATCGGGAAAAGTGCCAGTAAATTCAACAAGAGAGAAGAATCAGAAGGCTTAATGAGATTCGTCTCCATTACCAGATCGCAATTATTTGCCTTGGCTTGGTTCGAACTGTTAGATGCGCTGAAGTCTTAAGTCATGTTCATGTTGATACTGAGAGGTAGGCAGAGAAGGAGATTATGCATGTTTTACTTGCCTACATCCTTAAAAATCAAAAAGCAATAGCCACCTATCTAAAGGTCTGCTATGTATGGATACTACGAAGGAAAGTGCAGGTGGGTACGAGTTAATATCTCAGAAATCCGTTAATGAACTCATCGCTCTTTACTATTTTAACCATGAACACATTTAGATATGAAATCTTAAAAAGGGGTAGAATAAATTGAGCCTCAGAACTAAGAAACGCCACCTACAAAGAACAATAGCATTGTTCGGATTTTTCGCTTCGGTCGCGAACCCTCGGCTTCGGGTACGAAGGAGGCCGTCGAACCCCACTCGGAGGCGACTTTCCCACGCGGCGCCGTGACCTAGAATACTACGAATCCCATCGGTTGCCTACAGCATAGCGATGACTCTTACCCTCTTGCCTTAATGATTCGAGACCTCCAGAATTGCACACAGCCTAAGGGCTCGGATACCGATTATGTTTCGCAGTACCCCGATCGGGGTTCGGATCTTAAATATTCGGCCAATCAGAACGCATTCCCCTACGCTTGAACTGGCTTGATCGTTTGATTTAGTGTGTAGGGACGCGTGGCGACCCTCTAGATCGCCTGTATGATATTGGTGATATAGCTAGGCAACAACCCTTCTAAATTATTCCGCCCTGTTCGAGCTTGTGTTAAGTTACGTCGTAGAAGCTGGAGTCTTGCGTTAGTCATTTGCCATCACACGACAACCGTTACGCATCCCTGCCTGTAGCCTTGAGTCGCCTTCCTGTCAGGCTACGTCCGCAAAATGTATATAAAAGCTACGTAGAACTTACAATCGAGTTTAGATTCTTCACAATCCACAATTTCATCAAACAAATCACTAGATCATCAGATCATTACAAGTTACTAAGTATTCAACATGGCAAATAACAACAATAACAATCAGCCACGCTCTTTTTGGGAACATATGCAATCATTTGATCCTCATGCATCCATGAGAGCTGGCGCTGGTGTCGACCACACCAACACCGGACCCAACTTCGGCCCTGGGTTCCCATTTAACAACGCTCAAACTTGGCCCGGCCAAGAGTGGGCTCGTTCATCGGAGCCTTGGAACGGATGGCATGGATGGCACGGGTGGCACGGCGGTCGAGGTGGTGGTAGACATGGATTCGGAAACTATCGAGAGGTCCCTAGATCCGACAGAGAGGAAGACGAAAAGAACAACGATCATGAGGACGATGATGAAATGGAGAGTTCTCCCGAAACCATGAGAAACACACCCGGCGAGTCCGTCAATAGCGAGGCTCCACCTCCGCCTCCTCCGGGAGCTTTCCCTCACCCTCCTCCGCCTCCTCCCGCAGGCGCTCCTCAACACCCGCCTCACCTACCCCACCCTTTCCACCACGGCCATCCCTTCGGTGGTCCTCACCGCGGGCGTGGTCGATTCGGACGTCGGGGAGGCCGTCACGGACCTCACCCACCACCCCCAAGCTACACCGGCCCTTGGGACTTCCGACCTTTGATGCACGCCTTCGCCACGCACCCATTCGCCGAGGCGTTCCGAGACTACATGGAGCAGGCCCGCGAAGGTCTCTCCGGCGAATCCGACGAGCAGCAACAAGACAACGCCTTCACCCCGCCCGTCGACGTCTTCAACACGGAGAAGGCGTACATCCTCCACGTATCGCTCCCCGGCGCCAACAAAGAAGACGTGGGAGTCAACTGGGACGGCGAAAAGGTGAACATCGCCGGCGTAGTCTACCGCCCCGGCGACGAGGAGTTCATCAGCTGTCTGGCTTCGAGCGAGAGGAAGGTCGGCATGTTCGAGCGCAGCATCAAGCTGCCGCCTCCCGGAAGCGACCAGAAGGAGGAGATTGATAGTGTGGGTATTACGGCTAAGATGGAGAATGGTATTCTCATCGTGACCGTCCCCAAGACTGAGAAGGAGTGGACTCAGATCCATAAGGTTGAGGTCCAGTAAATCTGTACTTTTTTTATCCGGAAGGGCATTGATGGGTGGGAATAGGTACGGAAGGCTGAGGATAGCCAGGTAGTTTGGAAGGGTAGGAGTATGGAGTTTCAGGAGTTTTCAGATAAAATCGCCCCCAATCATAACCAATAAAAAATTGCGTTCAAAAATAACTAAACGTCTCCCTATGTTGCTAGCTTGAAGTCGCTAGATTAAACTCGATATCTCTTGTGATATGGATTAATAATTTGTTTCGGTTTGTCATTTGTGTTCACTATGATACTCACATAGCAGAGTTTAACATTCCAGTCCTTAACTCTAGAACAGTCCTGGTGAGAAGGGATATCTGTTTTGCTTTACTCATGCTGTGGTTTCTTTCGTAGCTATGACATCTGTATCGAGTTCTTGCATGACTTCAAGTACTAGGTACAGGCTGTCCATGAAGGAATTGACAGCTACGCGAAGCATCCTGTTCGTCGTAGCCTTATATTCAATCTGTAATATGTTTCCTGCTACATCTCCATTTGTGGCTTCCTTTTTTGAGTGACCAATAGAAAAGTTTCGATGTACTAGCGGAGACAGCTCCTTGTCAACTTGCAATGTCTTTAGGGCAATAGATGCTAGTCGAGGTGTCGGGAATGGCACCTCAATATTTCTAAGGGAGCAATATTAGCATCATGATTGCTTGCAAGATGTGCGACTGCAAACTGTGACGTACAACACGCAAGGGAATTGTATATCTTTGGTTGCCGCCATGATAATTGTTGTGTGAGTTGTTGACTTTTGGCAAGCGAGTTTACTAAGGTTGTGTTATGTTTGAAAATTATCGTTAGTTGGGTGAATCGGAATGCTGATTGCGTAATGAGAAAATATTGAGGTTCCACGGTTTCGACATGGAGCCTCTGCGGGGGACGGAAGGCAGGGAGGGGTAACCAGGTATTTTTTTATTCCGACCTGGAAAGTGACGATAAGATAAAGTTGACTGGACAGGATGATTGGAATTCAGCTGAGGCTTAGGAGGTCGAGGTTTCAGCCACCTATGTAATATGGGCCTATAATGGTCGGTTAATCAGTGGGTCATCCCGTTGCTAAGCAACCGGCAGACCCATAAACATGACAAGGTTATGGGTCAAGTCATTCATGCGCCTAACCGAAATAGGTAAGATGTCAAATGAGACCGCTATGGCCTTTGCTTTCTTTGCTTTCCCTTCCTACCCCAACAATAACAATCAAACAGGAAAATAATAATACAGCATCTGATACAAAAAAACATCGTCTCCTTGAAAAAGGCTTCATGTTTTGATGATCTACAACATTTACTTTTTTCAAATCCTTTCCTCTATTTACTACTAGTACTCGGGTACGGCTCTCTCTTTTTCGCATTGCATCGTCTACTTCTATTACAACTGCGCTTGTCATTCAATTAGATTGTTAATGCGTGAATGAACTCCATTGCTTATTCTATTCATATCCATTGCTCTCCTTCTCCGAATATCGCCAGTCGATCCTTCTAGGTATAGGCAGTATATCACATACTATAGACCTAAAGAGTATCGACTATCGACCTTGGAAGTCTAATAAACAGCCTGCTTTTGTTTATGCAGAGCCATTGAAGCTTCCTCACTTCGCTCGGGTCCCGATTCACGGCGTCTTCGAAGGAATCCTGAACGAGCAGCAACGTCGCAATAGAAGTAGGAGCATCCATAGCAATATCCGTTAAGATGGGGCCTTCTTCGAGGACTTCCAACTCTGGCCAGGTCATTGAGTATATTCCGGGTATGTATTTTTGTCTTCACCGTCCTTTTCATGGACGATATTGATAATAGCTTAATAACTTGCACCTTCGTATTCGTCTTACCCTCAATTATCATCACCATCATCCTAATCCTTTTACTACTTTGCGCCTCTCCAATGACGCAAAGCAAATTGAGATGTTCAGTGTCTACTGGCATCTCTCATAGCACCCTACATCATCCATCTTTACTACTTAATTCGGAAGCATTTCCAGTAACATTGCTTACAATTGCAGACCGCTTATACCTAGCATCCTACCTTCACCCTCCTAACGCCGACACCGTCTTCCCTTACCACGAACCGCCAACTCAATCACCAAGGAAAAGGTCACAGAGAGCCGTAGATGGCCCTGCGCCTGCACCCCCCAAGTCTGAGCGACACCCTCCGTACTACTTTACTGTCGACGATACCCTCCTCTACAACGCATTCCACCACGATTTCGGCCCGCTTCACATCGGTCACCTCTACCGATTCGCTCTACACTTTCACGATGTCCTTGGTGCTAAGGAAAACCAACATAGACCGATCGTATTTTATAGCCGAGCGGACCCAAGGAGTAGGTTTACCGACATTTCAGCCTTGAGACATCTGTCGATTACTGACAATTCGGGACAGGTCGAGCAAATGCCGCATGTTTACTAGCGTGCTACATGGTTCTCATCCAGTCCTGGCCACCTCACTTGGCCCTAGCGCCCATTGCACAGGTCGATCCGCCCTTGATGCCTTTCCGCGATGCCGGTTATAGTCAAGCCGACTATGGCATCACCGTCCAGGACATTGTATATGGTGTCTGGAAAGCCAAGGAAGAAGGCTGTTGTGTCTTGGACAACTTCGACCTAGACGAATACGAGAGGTTTGAACGAGTTGAACATGGTGATTTCAACTGGATCACGCCTAACTTCCTGGCATTCGCCTCTCCGCAAACCAGTCAGACGGCACGAATCACGGAGTCCTCTGAATTATATGCTACATTGCCCAAGACGTTATCTGCTGTCGACAATCACCCAACACTCCCACAACCATTCAAAAATGTGCTGAGACATTTCTCTGAACGCAACATCGGCTTGGTCGTGCGTCTTAACTCCCCTCTTTACTCTCCGTCGTACTTCGAAGCACTAGGGATACAACACCTAGATATGATATTCGAAGATGGCACTTGCCCACCGTTGAGCACTGTCAAGAAGTTCATTAAGCTTGCGCACGAGATGATCACGGTTAGGAAGAAGGGGATTGCGGTCCACTGTAAAGCTGGTCTTGGAAGAACCGGATGTCTGATCGGAGCATATTTGATTTACCGCCATGGTTTCACAGCGAATGAGATCATTTCGTTCATGCGATTCATGCGTCCAGGAATGGTCGTAGGTCCTCAGCAACATTGGCTACACATCAACCAAGGGGTCTTCCGAGAATGGTGGATTGAGGAAAGGCTAGAGAGAAAGTTGAGGAAGGAGATGACTGCGAACGCACCTCCCAGCACACCCATCCGTGCAATGCAAAAGGCCAACTTAAACCGAAGCGCTCAAGCCTCGACGCCTCCGAGCCGAAGCCCATCAAACCGCACACCACTTGGAGATTTGGATGATGAACGCCGCAACGCCGGTGTGCAAGAAGACTACTTACCTGCACCAACACCTGGTCAACCTCGAAAGACCAGTCGTGCGGATCGTCATCATCCCTACCACCGGACCTCATCTCACCATCCTACCGTCGAGGAAGAACAAGACGGCACGGGCAAGAACGTAGAGGTTGCTTCCTCCCACAACAGGCGATCTAATGACAGCATTGACTCGGAAGAGGAATTATATCTGCGCATGCGATCCAACCGTAAGGCATCTCGCACACCAGCTTGTAGCGAAACGATCAGATCCGTCAGTCAGAGCACGACTACGACAATCTACCAGGTGATCGACAACGACGCATCTAATGACGCGGAGAATGTTGGCCACGGTCGCCCGAAGACAGTTGTCGACCACGTCACTGGTTCGCCAACACGTTCAGCAAGCGCTTCTGGCGTAATGACCAAAGTCAGAAGCAGCAAGCGATCGACTGAATCCGCCCGAAACAAAGATTCAATGGGTGTGCGAAAGACAAGCGGTCGTATTGGTAGCATTGGCACCAACAACAACACCGCCAATTCAGCACGTAAAGTTTCTGCGTTATAGGATAATGGGGTTTTACGGCCGCTAAATTGAGTATCGATGACTGTTCCGAATAATGCTGCAAAGATATCTTCATGGCTTATCCAATGATGATTCAAACTGTTCTGCGGGCAGCTAATTTTCACGATGACGACTATGACGACCGAATCATGGTTCTTTTGCATATGCGTTTGGCGTTTGGTATCAATAAGAGGTACATGGATTTCTCCTTCCCAATCAAATTCAAATATAATGGATCCGACTTCTTCTCTCTTCGCATCTGTTCCTCGATGATTCCTCCCTCTTCGAAGAAAAAGTATATCAGCTGGCTTTACCTTGGTTACTTGTATTCGCTCATACCGACCGGCTTTTCCCCGGATACACAAACACAAATTTTTGAATGACTTAGGCGTTTATGGTTCATCCTTTTTTCGGTACGAGGTTCGGAGTGGACACTTTTGCATCTTTTAATCCGGGCTGGTTTATTCGCCGAGTTGTGTGTCTATTCCAAACTGACGTCGAGCTGGGAGGAGGATGCGAGCTGCTGAGAGAGAGAGCCTTGGAGTACAGAGGGGAGGGTTCTCGTTGAAGTATCACTGTTTGGTTGTGTTTTTGTGTTTTAGATCAATACGCGTATATGATGAATACTTTCTTCATTTTTTTCACTCGTGTTTGCTTCGTGTTGTTTTTTTAATGTTTAATGTTAATACGTGATTGCGGATGAAGGTGAAGAGGGAAAATTCATGGATCTTCAGCGGCTCTGACGAAGTGGGCTGACTTTGCCCGGCTTTTCCTTGGTGACGGTGAAGTGATCGGCGTTCTTCGATCGATCTTATTCGACCTTCCCCGGCTAGTCCCTTGTCCGGTCTTCGTCATATCATGGATGTCTCCAAGAACGCCATTCGTATCACAGGCATGGAAGAGGAGTTTAATCTTCCCACTTCCCGCTTCCCTCAGGCCGAAGAAGACCTTTCCAGTTTTGAATCTTATGCTAGATCAGATAGAGGAATGTCTGTCTTAGCGTCCACTTTCACCATACGTTTGCTGTCCCGGCTCTACGATCACATCAATTCTTCTTAAAGATCACTTAACCCCAAAACAGGGTATGTTTGAGACCGGTTGCGGAATAGTCAACTTTCTCGGATGCCTGTCTCCCGCATCACCGAAGATCATGACTTCAAATACGCAAATTTCCCCGGGGCGTGCCTCTCGCTTGCCTGAATCCCCCGCTGCCCAGTGCTACTGTAGCATCTGTGGAGGCTTAATCCTACGGCATCTACCTTTGCCCTACATACATACCTTCCTTCGTCCAGCTCACCGTACATTCACATACATACCTACATAACATAACATGGATACCTAGGTATGTAGGCTCTGATAGCTTCCAGTAACGTTCCAACAATAGAGAAAGAGACTACTGCCGTGTCACTCCTGCATGCAAAAGATTCGTGATCATGTGGCGTTTCTCTTGACTTAGACGGGCTAGACTAACGTACTGTGATGAGAAGGCCGAGGCATTTTTTCTCCGAGCTGAATGGTCTGAGACAGGTTCCTTAGATGAGCATTTATAGCGAGGCTATCGGGAGGGGTTCCCGCCGCCAGCTTGGTCGGCGCTTATAACGAGGACGTAGAAGTATAGCAACTCTGCGAGGCTGGGGTACTCGGATAGGCTTCGAGGAAAATACCTAGTACTCTTAGAGACTTTACTCTACCTAGTCTTGCGGTCGCTTGTGTCATGGCGGAAGAGCAATTGGCGGAAGTTCCTAAAGATCAGCGGGATGTTGTTAGGAATAAACTCCACGCTGTTAGGAAGAGGATAAAGCCGTGGTATATATACGCCCTCATAGCGACATCGATAGTTACCCTCGTCGTAGTGCTTTCAGCTGTGCTCGTCACTCGGCGGAATCATCAATGGGTTATTGAAAAAGTCCAGCATGACAAGGCGGTGAAGTTCCCCTTCTTTTATATCCTCCCTCCCTAAATTATTGACTCTTTTCTCTTCCGCTGAGAGAGACCAATACTGATAATTGGCTGCAGACCCCATCTAACCCGGGTAAGGCCCGAGTTAATCTCGGCTATGCACAGTATCAGGGCTCGTTTGTAGGTACTGGGGGTAGCGTGGCTCAATTCCTTGGGATGCGATACGCGGCGCCACCTACGGGAGACCGCAGGTGGCGTGCGCCGATCGAGCCTGAGACGGACGATTCAGGAGATCAATCGGCCGATGCTGTATGGTTTATTTTTATTGTCCCCCTTTTATTTCTCCTATCACCGTTTGTTACTGTTGTTGTATAGTTGATAATAGAAAAAACCCTTTTTCTTTTGTTGAAGAGTGACAAAAGTTGATAGAAATGGGAGAATAATACCGCAGCTAACGCCTCGAAATCTTACAGTTCCAACCCATCTGTCTAGGCTCCGGATCATCGTACCCAAACAGCGCCCAGGATGAAGACTGCCTATACGCCAACGTATGGGCGCCGGCTAACGCGACGGTGGACTCCAAATTGCCCGTGTGGTTGTTCATCCAAGGTGGTGGTATGTATTACCCACGAATCTTTCCACATATCCAACTCCCCTTTTCCACTAACCCCCACCCCAGGCTACAACACCAACAGCAACGCAAACTGGAACGGAACATACCTCCTTGAACAATCAAACAACAGCATCGTCTTCGTAAACTTCAACTATCGCGTCGGGCTATGGGGCTTCCTCGCAACGCAAAACCTGCTCGCCCCGGGGGCCGGGGACCTGAACGTCGGACTCCGCGACCAGATCGCGATGCTGCGATGGGTGCGCCAGCACATCGCCCAATTCGGCGGGGACCCCGAGCACGTCGTAATTACAGGGACATCGGCCGGCGCCGGGAGCGTAGCCCTGCATTTACTGATGGCGTACGGGGAGCACGGGGAGGGAAGTTACGGAAGCTACGGGAGCTACGGCAACTCCAGCTACCCCACCGACGACAGCGACGCCGGCGACACGAAAGGAAGTAACCTCTTCGTCGGCGGAGTCGGCGAATCCGTCTTCTTCCCCTGGCAACCCCCCCTAGCCGATCTAGAATTCCAGTACACCCTCCTCCTCAACCAAACCGGCTGTTCCTCGCAATCCTCCTCCTCCTCAGACCCCCTAACCTGTCTCCGCAGCCTCCCAACCTCAACCCTCCAACCCTTCAACACGCGCTCCCCCTTCCCAGGGCGTCCCGGCCTCCCCACCCCTCTCCCGCTCTTCTACTGGACCCCCTGCATCGACGGCGTTCTCCTCCGCGACCTCCCCTACGCCCTCTTCGTGCGAGGCGAATACATCCCCGTCCCCGTAATAATGGGCACAACAACCAACGAAGGCGCCTCCTTCGCCACCAACACGTCCACGGCCGCCGAGTTCGCCACTTTCATGCAGAACAATTACCCGCACCTGTCCTCCGCGCAAGCTAACGATATCGTCGCGCAGTACCCGCAAGCCCAACAGGCCCCTTTGCCGGCCCACGCGTCGTGGTTCCCGTCTACGGCTGCGGCGTACGGGGACTCGACGTTTATTTGTCCGGCGAATTACATTCTAGAGTCGTACACGCGCCCGCCGGTGCCACCTTTCAACGCCGGTGTGAACGCTAGTCGCGTATGGGGGTACAGGTACGACGTTACGGACCCGACGAACACTGCCGCCGGGGTCGGGGTCCCGCATATCTGGGAGTCGTGGGCGGTCTACGGACCCGACGCTTTGAACGGAATTGGCGGCGGGCCCGCGAGTTACTACACGGGCGCCGCGGCGAGGGTGGTGAAGCCGGTGCAAGATTACTGGCTCTCTTTCGTGAAAAATCTAGACCCGAACACGGAACGGGCTGTAGGGGCTCCGGTATGGGAAGCGTGGGGAGCGACTAATGGAACTAATGGTGCGAATAATACTAGCAATGGAGGCCAAAGATTGCTCTTCCAGACGGAGGGTTTCTCGATGGAGCCGGTGGCGGAAGATCTGCAAGAGCTGTGCAAGTTCTGGGAAGGTCTTGTGCCTGCGACGCAGCAGTAAGGAGAATTTTGAACCTACCTATATGTCTAGCATCTTGTTTAGAGCTATGGGATGTATCTACGAAAATATCTAAGTAGCTATGTAAAGCACTATATAATGGTAAAAAAAATCATTCATATATGCATAGGATCTGATAATCCAATTAATTTTTGAACTTCCAATATGTTCTAGATTTCAGAGCTTTTTCTCCCCCATCTACTTTCTAGTATCACCACCATATCCAGCTTCCGCGCCTCGGAATCCCACAGTGACCTGCACGGGATGATTGCTCCCTTTCCTAGCAGAGACTCCGCTTCTCCAACGAGGTCAAAGGACTCAGAATTGACGTACGTGAGCTTCGGGTTTAGCTCAATAAAACCTAGCTGTGGACGACCACTTGCTTGTAGTATTTGACCTACTACCCTCAACATATGCTGCGTTCCGCGTGTACCGATCCCACTATGAGCGGCTTCGCTGTCCTGATACGCCGCTATTGTCTGGACAAACACGTCGCCAGAAGGCGACTCGACAACGACACTATGCATTGTTGTATATTTGTCTTTGTCCGAGCCGTGGGATGAATACAATCGTACATCTCCGAAACCCACATTCGAGAATCCCAGATGCGCATGCCACTCGACACTAGCGGATCGCGGCAGCTCCTCAACTTCGGCGGAGAAGACGAAAGGCAAGGGTTTCCGTGACACTCTCTCTTCGGAATATGCGTCGGCGTCAAAGTCTTTCAGCACCTCCCAATCCGGAAGGCCTGGCTTTGTGGCACTAGCATCATTACTAACGCCGTAGGTCATATACATAGGATTGTATTTCTGATCCCACAAATCCGGACCATCCTCTGCATCACTCGAAGCAGAAGATGGTATCGCGTGCGCAGCTTTCCAAGCACTTGCAGCTAGCAAAGCACAATATTTCACGTGGGAAGTAGAAGGCGAGCGGGGGAAATACGCCACGGCACTACTCCACCATTGAACCTGCATCTCGGCGCTAACCCGCCAAAGATGTTGTAGCGCCAGAGTAACTTGTAAGCGGAGATTTTCATCACTATCCGATGACACAGAGGGTAAAACCATAGATGCAGGTACCAATGGAATCTGACCTGCGATAGATACCGCGAGGGGTGATTTCGAATTTACGTCATTACCACTGCTTTCGTTTTCATCAATTGCGAGGAGCGGGTATGTAATAGCCTGGCTATAAGGACCGATGTTCGCGGGTGCCCAGTAAGACCGAGATTGTACATGTAGGCCGCGTCTATCTCCCTGCTTTATCCGAGGTTGCACCGTGAGGAGAATGGTTATATCAGCACCTTGTGGCATCAAGAGGCCGCCACAAGAAATAGTAACTCGAGCCGGTGGATTTGGCTCTCGGGAAATTGCCCCGTAAAGTTTATTAACAGTCGGGAAATCCGACATTCGTCGTAAGACGATGACGGAGTTGGTAATAGCAGTTGGTGGCAATGAATATTCGTGTAGTTGTTGGCGGACCTCGTCCACAATTTGGGCAGTCTGTGCTTCAATATCTCCTAAACGTCCAACAAAGTACCACTCCTGACTAATAGAGTTCGTAAGCATGAGAGAAAGAAGGGATGGTCGTTGACCAATTTCGTGCAGGCTGATGCTACTATGCTCGTATCCCAAGGATTTGCCACGTAATAAATCGAGGATATTTTCGAACTTTGGGTCAAGCGGACTTGGAATACGGACGTCCGGGTCTACTGTCTTAGATGCTATATCCGCATCCGATTTCATCTCGACTTGGGCCTTGCGGATGCTCAACCAAGCACTACCACCGCCCTCACGTATGATCTTTTTATCGTCACCGCGTACGATGATGCGACCCTTGAAAAGCGCTGGTGGTCCATCCACCACGAGTGTCTCAAACTCGCCGCCTTCGCCGAGCACAGCACCACGTCCGCCGTCACCTCCGAAACGCCGAAGTGCGCGGCGGATACGTGATATGCCAGTCTCGCTAGCTACATTTTCCCACAGGAACTCCTCTCCCAAACCAGCGCTAGCCACCTTCACAACACGTGCCACCAGCCCTGCGGCGGCCATGTCGCGAAGTAACTGCGCGTCATCGGTACCTGCAGATTGAAGAGAAGTTGTGGGGAAAGCAGAAGCAGTAATAGTGGAGGCGGAAGAAAGCGGAAGTTCAGGGAATTGCCAAAGATAGGCCAGCGGAATTAAGCCGAGTCGCAGAGCGACGGACTCGACGCGGGTTCGTTGGTAGGTCGATAGTATTGCGCCCGTGCACAGGGCATTAACCTCCGGGTGAGCCTTGAGAACGGCACGAAGGAGCGGGACTAATGACTCTGTCTCGTCCTCTTCCTGGTGATGACCATCCGGGTCTTTGTAGCTTATGCCATTATCCACGGCTGTACCAAGGATAGCCTGGCGGAATAGAGGTAGGCCTGTGGCTTGGGCATAAAGAGGGATTACCTGGTGACCCACGGTCTGGTACATGAAACTATTCAAGTCGATCTCGTCTTCATCTTGGCTGTTGTCAGCTCTTAGTTCTGAGAGTGAACCGTGCTGCTGTTGGGCAACTGCATCATCGCTAGGGGAGATCCGTATGGCAGCAAGATTGCTAATAGCGTTGCCAACTTCGGCTCTAGGTCCATCGTCATCTTCAGATCTGACAGTAGTTCGTATACTAGCACTGGCAACTTTAGGCGGCGGCGGCGGATGGAGATTAGCCAGTGCTATGACGCGATGCCCATTAGCCAGGCAGTGGAGAATGGAGTAGAAGCTATCCTTTCCTCCAGATACCAGGGCGACAACGTTTAGGGGATCGACCGCTGCCATGGGTCTTTTGGTGACTGTCAGAATGTGACAGGTAGAAATTTCGGAGAAATAAAAAGAAGCCAAATAGTGTGACACCCTAATGACGAGTCGTCGTTCTCTGGTAGGTTGGTTTTGTCGCAATTGTCGCAGCTCCAATAGGACCAAGAGCCAATTGCCTCACTCTTCACCTTTTTCTTTCACCAGGAATATCTCAGCTGATCTCGGTGGTTTGCTCCGTAGTATGGGATTTTTGTAGTAGTGCTCGTGCACAGTGAGCTATCGTTCAGCTGCTAGTGTGTACGTAGTTAGGCATACCTTGAGCTATAGATATCTCCAATTAGGACTCTAACCAAGCGAATTACGGCGATGATAGCTCATAAACCGGCGTTGGCTTGGCGGGGTTCCGGATGATCGAAAACAACCTGACGGACGGCTAGGGCTCTGGTAGGTAGGGACTAGGCCGTTACAAACAGAGACCGTCTAACAGTTAGGCAGAAACACGGCCGTCCTAGTACGATTTAGCGAGTGTTTACGGGTGGTGGCTGTTAAAAGTTGCGCCTTTACGCCCGTTAGGTTAGGTAGGTAAGGTAGATCTTTGGAGATGTTTTGAGAATGGAGACATTAGAAAATAGGTTCCTGGAATAGGTATTACTAGGTAGATTTGATCCACAAGCGGTTAGATAAGACGAGAATTAGATTGAAATGACGTAAAATAGTAAAGGCGAGGAAACCGCACCTGTTAGGGTGTTTGAGTACTACTGAGGTAGGTGCAGGTGTACTCCAAGTAATTGCATACTGGTCATGTACCTGTACCTGTACCTCTACCCATATGGATCTCTGTACGCGATATGGACGAACACTATTGTGTAAGTAGGTATTGTAACGAGTACTGTCACGATAGAATGCAAATAACTCGGACGTAGTGGATTGTTGGGCAGCGGCAAAACCATTGCTTGAGTCAATTTCCTATTCTTTACAGAGTATGCTGAAAGCTATCTTCTTGTGACCCGCACCGCCAGAGCAATCGCAATAAACGAAGTTTGAAAATAAACCAAACCGGAGAAATTAGACACACGAAGAGGGTTCAGTGAAAGGTCACCACCACGCCACCAATGCCACCACATACATGCACTTCCTCCCTTTCCTCCCTCCCTCTTATCTCTCTCCTTCCACCTCCACCTTCACTTTTCCTCCCCTCCTTTCACTGAACGTGTCATATAGCGAGGAACGACTGCTCTGCTCCGCCCTGCCGTAGAGATTACAACGAGCGTAGAGAAGAATAGGCCGCCATAATAAAGGTTGTAAAAATAGGTGTATCGCATTGCTTTCCGTGGCAAGTTTCAGTTGTTCCGCCTCTCTGTATGATTGTTTCAAAATGCCCGCCCGATCGACGCCTCATCACCAATCCGTTGTATCCCTTGAAGATTGCCTTGCCGCTCCCGTGAGCAATTTTTTAGTCGTCATGAAGAAAAAGGGTTTGTTTTGTCACAATATTGGTACAAGAAGACAAGTCGATGCTGGAAAATCAATGTGCAACTTTTGTGGTCCTCTCTACCTAGGCCTAGTGACCTGAATCCGCGTAAATGAAGCTGGCTAGGCTAGGTCGAATGTGCTGTGAAAGTCATTATGTCATTAGGGGCGTACGTCGAGAGATCTCTAGCGAATCTCCCGACGGGGTATAATCTGATCTTAAACTGATTTGTGAAATCCCGATGGTGGTGATTTAATCAGATCGCTTGCGCTTCTTCTTGCCCTGACCCTCACTAGGAGATTCATCGGAAGAGAGTTCACTAGAGCTACCGGGAACCTCGGAGGCGACTTGGAATAGCACCTTGCCGAAGTTGGCGTAGTCAGTCTCAGCGGCTGGCATTAGGTCGAGGCCCTCTTCGCTTGCGTCAATGAGATTCATGACGATGGCGCCGCTGCCATGGGTCCGCGCGTGCTGCGACAGGTTGTCGCTTCGGGAGAACTTCTTACCGCACTCGTGGCATTCGAAAGGCTTCTCTTGTGTATGCAGCGAGCGGTAGTGTCGCTTCAGGTGTTCCTGTCGGCGGAAGCGGCGGTTGCACAGCTCACAAACAAAGGTCTTGCTAGGGTCCTCGGTCAATGATTGTTTACGTCCCCGGCGGTTGGGGGGAGCAGGCAGGGGAGTCTGCGCGTTGGATCCCTCAGGCGATCCAGCGTTGTTGCTTTCGTCGGCATCAACGTGGCTATGTTGTTGTTGCTCATAATCGCCGCCCTGAGCAGAGCCGGAGTCGGCAGCGACGTTCATGACGGGTGCGCTCTTTCGGGATTCCTTCTTAGACTTCTTCAATTTCTTGTCTTTATGAGAGTCGGGGTCTGACGAGGTGCAGCTGGAAAATCCAGTTACAGCAGAAGTGGTGTCGTCAGCGTCAAAATCACTTTCACCCAAGAACGACTCGTTGCCAAGAGACAAGGTAGTAGAGCAAGTAGCAGAGCGCGACCTTTTGATGTCGGCACCTGATTGTTCACCAATGTTGCACAGATTGTTGACAAAGTCGTCTTCTGATACAAGGTCGTCAATGTCCTCGAAGTTTGGTAGACCGTGGTGAAGTTCTGGTGTGAAGTCGAAAGAAGTAGGGACGGATTGTTTTGGTAGAGCGTCACCCCTGAATTCCTCTAATGCGACAGGGGCGGAAAACTCAGGCGCTAATGTGGGGTTGGATACACCGCCAACTGTCAAATTCCGAGGGTCACAGAAAGTAGAATCCACGTCCTGCTCCGATGTGACGGATCGTGCGTAAGGCGATGGCGACGGTGATAATGAAGGACAGGATGTTGGCGATAGATGATCGCTGGAGAAGCTAGAATTGGGTGACTGCACCTGATTCTGATTTGACGATTGAGTCTGAGCTTGTAGGTAGACTGTACAAAGGAGAAAAAAATAAAGTTAGCGACTCCAAATTCCAGAACGTTAAAAAAGTTTAAAGTTTTAGATAGTGAAAGATAAGAGCGGTGAAATTCAACCCATGCCCCGCCTAATTCCAATCCAATTTGCTCTGAAACTTTTGAAACTTTCATGATCCGTTCCATTATCATCTTTCCTCGGTCAATTATTTTTAGAAATCCTTCTCTTCGTTTCTGAGACCAACTCGTATCCAGATCATAAAACGGATTTTGTTTAAGAATATTCAATCCGAAATCAGAAAATATTAACCTACCAGGTGTTAGAGGTGGCGAGCCACAGTTGGCCCAGTCCAAATTCTCGAGGACCTCCGGTACAGTCTCGACCTCCGGTTTAACCATCTCGCATCCGTCCAATCCAGAGAACATGGGGTTGAGCGGTGTAGCCAACATATCGTTCGAGTTGCATGGGCTACCCATGGAACTACCCGACGTTGACAAGGGAGGCGTGGCCGGGTAGTAGAAGCCGTCGTTATCGCATAGCTCAGTCTCCAACATCAGCTTGGAGGGTTGAGTCTGCACTAATATGCCAGGTCGTTGCGCGGTCTGTGGCGACGCCATCGGAGTCATATTGCTCGGAACTGCGCTGTACACCTTGTTCGGGAACGGTTGCTGCGAGCAGGCTGAGTTCGGCCTCGAGTAAATCGGCGTCGAAGGCAGCGTAGGTACAACAGGGAATACCTGCTGTTGCTGCATCTGTTGAAAGCCAGGCTGTTGACTGAAGTGACCATGATGCCGGTTCTCTGGGTTGGGGTCTGGCGTATAGTAGAAGAAAGGCGTCGGTCCCATCTGGGAAGCCATCATAGTTGGATCCATTGTCGTTGTCGTTTGTCTTTATCCAATACCACCCGTCAGTCTTGCGGACAGTGACTCTCACTCCGATGTATGAACTGACCTATTTATCGACTTCGGTTACGTTCCTATCGAACTATCTGCAAGGTTGTTGTTTCCCTTTCGTTTTATAAATTAAGTAGTATACTGGTAAGTGTACTGTACAATGCGTTGTTGTTTGTGGGCGGTTGGCCTAATGATGGTGGTTTCGGTTCCTGGGTGTCTGAATGAACGAACGTTGGTCTTGATATTGGATCATAAGACCTTTTAGTTGCGAGTGACTCGTTGTTGTCTGGTGTTATACATGGACCTGCTCTCGACTTTCGTAACTCCCCGAGTATTATCGTCAAGTAACTGGCTATGGGAGCGGATAGGTACAAGTTTTGTATTGGTTAATGAAGGGCAGGAAGTTCGAGGAGATCGAACGATTCCAAAAAGACGAGTCACAAGAAGAAACAAGAGAACCGATAGGGTTATGAAGAAGAAAGAGATCACTCCAAGACGACGGATATGTCGATCACGTACTAGCTAAGAGAGTAATGAACGTGGTTGAAGGGAACCTTGAGAGGATAATGTAAAATAGTTGAAGGCCACCCAGATCAACGACACCAGATAAAAGAAGCCCATCGATAGGCACTGGAAGGCCTGCGGGTGGAATGGGGACCCATAGTGAACCCACCCACCCAAGGCGATTACCCTTGTATGTCTCACTTGGTAGAGCTGACAAGGGGGGCCATCTTTAGGCCCTGGTCGGCCTGGCTGGTCTGGGTCGACAGGCCACTGGCTAACCTTGTATTCTGCATGTCTGGGGCAAAACGGAAACATGAGATGAGTGGGTTGTGTCGACTGGTACTATGTGGGCGCAGCCACCGAGCGATTCTAAATCTGGATAACACACTGGACGAGGACGAGAGGGACGAGGTACCGCGTATTGATGGGTACTTTGTCTCTATCCTTCGACGGACAGAAGAAACCTTGTCCGACTGGTCGTGTACCTACTGCATAGCGCATACCTCTAAACTCCGTTGGTTTATACGCACGCGCAAGCATACGACACCTTGCATATCGCCTAGCATAGTCCATATACGATACGGGCTCTCATGCAGACCCGACTGTACATAGCGAGGGTACATAGCAGATATGCATTTCGACAGCTAGGCCAGGATGTTCAAGGTTTCTCTCTGCTGCTATCTTGACTTTGTGGATAATTAACTGGCAACTATTTTCGGTTGGAAGTTTATCTGTTGTACAAAGCTCGTCATTATCCGGGTTTCCTCCCACGTGCCTGGTCGAGGAGACGTAGATTGCTCAAAGGCATACTGACTGCTTAGGTGGCATGTATATGCGGTGCATGAGAGGGAGATTTAATAGTACTATCGACCTATGTACCTCATGCATAAACCTGCACTTATCGAACAGATGAGTAAAAACCGATGCCTATCATACAGCGATTGCAGGTAGTACCTCGGCAGGTTTTTCCATAAAATCCTTTTTTGGGGAATTGATTGTCGTGAATATGGTACGAATAGTACGAATGGTACTCTGCACAAATTTTCAGGATTTTCTTGGATGGTTGGAACATGCATACCTACGTCGTATGTACGATACATGAGTCGGCAGCTGTGATAGGTGGGTTTGACCGCTGGACCACAGGAGGAAGCGAGCCACACAATTTGCATAATTCGTCCATTTTTTGCTAAAGCTCTCGCCGTAGGTGGTGGTGGTTGTGTTCGGCTGCAACATTGCACAGCCAGTCGCTGAAGGCCGTCCAGCCTTCGCGCGACGCGAAGCACTCTGCGCCAGCCCATGGTGCCGTCCAGTAGAACAGCGTGATGGAATGCAGGTACGGGCGACCAGGCGTCGCGCTGTGGATCACGTTCGTCATTCAGCGCCTTTTCACGAGAAATACTTTGCGCGTATCCTGAGTTCCGGATAGGCTTCTGGGATGTCGATTGGTTTGCGGGGAACTTGGTATCCAGCATATCGGATGCCTCATGTGCTTTGCTACGTACTCTACTATCTATTCGATGGAGATCCGGATATGAGCCCTCACGTGTCTTGGCTGCTTGAGAGGCAGTGAGGCATAGAGGGAAACGGGCTGCTAAGAAGGGAGAGAGAAGCAAACCACGGCGCGGACCACCTCACCGTATTCAAACTAGGATGACAATGACGTTGGCCACCGGGAATCCCTCTCGACAACATGATAATTTTCTACGTTCTAGGCTTTGCTAATAGAACCCCAAGACTGGTACAGTGAGAGGGCTTCCCTTCCGTACTTGGCTCGAAAAAAAAACCAAACTGCCGATGATTGGATCACATTAATAGGCTGTGAAGCTAGTGAATGAAGAGTTCATTTAAGTGAAGTAAACGGTATGTGGTCAGCATGCAGTAAGAGGCAGCCTGCCATCGCCTGGCTATTGCCTACCATCCAGTGCCCAATACAACGGTATCGATATCGTATTGGATATAATGTAGATATGTGCATCAACTCATAGTGCGTGAAGTAAGAAAGATAGTTCCAGTAAATGAAGACCAATGATGCGTGTGTTTTGCCTAAGCTGACCTCGCATTGGCAGATTGACCACAGATTAGCTTGTGATGAAGTAGATTTTCACAATTTACCTGTTAAAACCGGTTGCATCGATTGGGATTGGAAACATAGGATCGGCTCTAGGCATCGTGTGAGTGGACGAAATCCTCCAAGACGCGCGCGTTCCTGATATGCAAGCACTATATATCAAGTCGCTCTCAAAATGCAACCCCATTCAACCCATTCATCCAGTATTTGAGTAGTCCATGCCACGGCGACCGTCGAATCATGATGTTTTTTCTGTTTATGGAACACGCGCTTTAGATTTTCTCCTTGGTGTTATCACACGAAAAGGTAAGATAGGGTTGGCTGATTAGAGGCGTAGGCTTATCCTCACATTGAATTTACTTCCCGATCTGTAATATCACAGCGGTTTTGACAGCTGAATCCGCCATACTCGCCGCACATTCTGTTACAGTTGAAGAAATTGCACCCCGCATCACCTGTACCGTAAGATGTGATTGAGAATCCGATGGGTCGGTTTCTCGCACCAAGACAATGGAAGCAATTTTCTGTAGTGTCGGAACGACATCACTTACTAATTCATAAGATGGCTACTAATAATTATAAGATTAAATCTCAATAAAAATAAACATAGCCATCGTGACGGACCGTAGGAGAAGAGATGTGATAAGTGATGAAGATTTATGGTGGTTTACGGTAGCCCGTGGTTTTCTAGTACAGTACAGTAATTAGGTACCTACCTACCAGTGACTTAGCCCTGGAGATTGGAGGTGGAAAGGAAAATAAGCTTCTTTTTCACTTGCAGCAAAAGCAATATCAACAATTTGATCGTCGCTAATCGTTTGATCCCTTGATCGTTCTTGCTTGACTCGTCATCTATCCCGTCACTAGCGGGAGGAAAGAACACAATTTATCGTTCTTTTTGTTCTTTTCGTGCCTGCCAACTTCGGAACTTTCCAACGTACTCATTGGGTTCGGATACCGTTTCCTCTCTCTTGCACCTTCCACACACGGCTCGGAATCCCGGGGAAAGAGAAACTTAATTATCTTTCTTCTTTTAAGCCTCCTCCGTAATGATTCGTAACTTACGGCTTAAACATGCACCTGTACACACCGTACATAGTTACCTACATACCTGTACTAGGTAGTTGCAGTAGTTTAAGTCATCTCATACGATCTACTATGTACGAACATCTTTCATCTCCGCCAGTTTGCTTAGAGCACGCCATCTCCGATATCAATATCACCAACACTAAAAAACAAGATCGCCGCTCTTGTTTGTTAGTTGATAACACTCTCCTCCACTATCAAGCATATCAGGCACATCAGGCATGATCAAGCTGTCGCTCAAACCGAACGGTAGTTGAACCGAACCAGGTCAACTGCAGAGTCCGACCGCCTCGACTGTTCCTAGCGTGCTCTAGAAAGCGGCATTACATACAGCATTGGTGATACGCTCGCCTATCGCGCCACCGCTCTCTGCCCTCTCTGCCTCTCCAACCGGTCCTGGTGTTGATAGGCATTGAGGATTCAATGGGGTTCATTGGGGCTATGCTTTGGCGCACAAACCTGCATTACATAGTATTGTGCATTGTGTTATCGTCTAAACACTATTTGGGTATCATCAGGGCGCTCATCGGCGCTCATCACTTGTTTCATTATTTTACCGTGCATACTAGTACAATTGCCAATGCACTAGCATTGCATTAAAATATTGTACGCGTACACATACAGGAACATAAGTACACTATGTACATGCATTATACTGACCCATCTGCTCAGTACTCTATGAATGCTAATGCTACTAATTAAGCGGTGGACCGGTCTTCTATCGGACTAGAGTCCCAAATCAGGAAGCTTATCATGGGCTAGGTAGGGCCAGGCGATCATTCCACCGCCAAAGTGCCTAGACGACTTACTGGGAGTTCCGACCTACTAGGTACCTTAACGTACCCATAACTGGTTCCGTGGAAGCCTTCCGGCTCGACAAGACCCCCAGCGAGAGACCTTCTAGCTAATTTGCCTCCCATTATGCGGCCTGCTACCCGGCTCCCACAGTGCTGGAAACCAAGATACGTCAGGGTAGCCTGGTGATGAAGCCCAGAAATGGGCGATGTACTGCCTGTTGGAAAGTACATGCACTCCTCTCCACGCCAATCGCCTTCTTTCGGCCAATTCATCGACCTGGTACCTTGCATGTCAATTTTGTGCCTGCAGCATTCGTCCTGCAGGAACAATGCAGAACCGGCACATTCTTACTATACACAGTTAGCCATGGTAAGTCGGTATGCAAGCAGGTTAATGATCCGGGGCTTAAATACTTAAATACTTCATTACATCTGATAGATAATGAAGATGCGGGAAAAAGAAAAATAGCCCCAAAGTAGCACTCAACGACGAATCTGTTGCCGACCTCGACGGTGATGCAGGTGTGCAGGATAAAATGCAATAATATGCGGGCTACTACCCTTAGGATATCTATTTGTGCGGTCCTTTCGACGGTTCTACCACCTGTCGAAAGGCCTCAAAGTCCGATCTGTACAGCTCGCATGTTCCCTAACATCGATGACAAGACCTTGAACGTTACATAGTACATGAGCATACGTACACAGCGCGGAAGCAGTCCAGAACATCAATTTGCCAACGTGAAAACGAGAGGCTAAAAATTCTCTTGTGGTACCTGACAAGTGATAGTATATAGAGGCCCGTGCTATCCCGTACCCTTTTCCTTATCCAGGTAGAAAACCGTAATGAGGGAGGTTGAAAAAAAGAGCCAGTGGCAAGATTTGTATTTCCACTCGAAGCTGAAAATTAAGTTTCTACGAACGAGAACCTCATCGCCAATTGTTTGCCCGAGGGTTACATGAGAAGTGATGTGTCCACGGTACCGTCGGCGTGGTCTGATCCGCTTCAGGTCGGAAACTCCACCGTAACATATTCCTTCCAGTTCCAACGTCCTGGAACGTACGATGCCATAACGTCAATATGTCAACAATTATCATGCGAGGTCTGGAGCTGTCAAAAGTCATAACCGTAGAAGGCTGGCAACCCTGATTCCTCATTGTCGCCTCACATGTCTAGCACTAGCGGTTCCACTCCGACAATGATCCCGAATCGCCCGTCGAATCCGGGAAGATGGCGTCTCCCTTACTGTTCGGTGGTTTCGGCAATTCGACCGCCAAGTGATTGTTATACTACTCACCTCTAACTCTTTATCTATAACATCGATGTCAATCTCGTGATTACTACGTAAGATACGATTCCTCAGATATGCGTGTATCTAAAGAGCATGGAAAGCCCTTGAATGGACCACGGTCCGTTTGGAGAAGGAGCCGCCTTCCGCACCCGTTGGCCGAATTGATAACTCGGCGACAGGGACCAAAATAGGAACAGCGCCGTTTCCTCCAACCTGTTCCCCCAGATTCGCAAAATAGTAGGAAGACGAAGGCCAGGGAAACCCTTGAGCACGAAATGCCCACCCATGTGATAATGCAACACCGAGGGCTTCCACGTCTTCTACGCAGTTGCGAACTAGCTCGAAATGAGCGACAGATTCGGTTTAGCCTCGAACCGGGATCCCTGTAAAGAACTGTAGCAGGTGTGATTCTGGAAGATCTCGTCAGTTCTCTCGAGGTCTTGGCTTCTTCACCGGCATATTTTGGGCCAATGAGCACTGATACCGGCTCGCACGCCTACGTAGGATAAAGCTGGGTACATGAAGGCATCCTCAGCACGTTGCCGGCCACCCTAGGTGAAAGATGTTTCTCATTCGGGCCTACGACACATCATATGCAAGGAAAGGCCGTAGCACAAGAGTCGTCGCATTAATGTGAATCTCCAAACATTGGATCATCGTTAAGCAACCGAGAGGCTCTAAGATAATTGTATGATATGCTGTTTCGAAATATACAACCGTGGCCGCAAATGCTAAACACCAAACTACAGTATCTGACACATGATAGCTGAGGCTTAGCATCGCCGGGGAGAGAGCAATATGTTACTAATAAACGAGTTCTTAATCTAACAATCTATCGATACAATATGTAGCATTCGCCAAGCAGATAGTCGACTGGTCAGGATGTGTCAGGCCAGTTCTTTCAAATGCGTGCCGCTCCGTTATTACTCTAACACACAGATCTGAAGGTGAACCTTCGACGCCTCGCCGTCTCGCCGCCGCCGCCACTAAGGTCACGATACTAACCAGCCACGGAACGTTAGTAGAGTGCACTTATTATACCGGAATTGTTAAGCAGGACGCTAAATTTATGTACTCCACAGAGACAAATAAAGAAAAGGTTCGGTACTAAGTCTTACTAGTATACCACTAGCGACACAGCCAATGTCGGAGGTTTTCTATGAAAAGTAGTATCCAAACGGATGTACCGACTATATCTCAGGTGAGTAATCGTGGATGGTGTCAGGTACAACTATTGGTTATCATGGAAAGCCATGGGTTATTTGGCCTCCCATCCTATCTTCCCCGTCGATATTTAGTCCCGCTAATGCAGGACCCGGTCCAATTGGCAACGTTCCGCTGTTATTTTTTCTGGAAGACTTCTTGCGTTTCAGTTGCGTATCCGTTTCTAGTCATTCTTTCTCCCCACTTGTTCCAACCACCAGTTCATCATTTATCACTTTTGAACTATCGTTATCCTTAAGCGAGACAGGCATCGTGAAGCGTGGAGGTCTGTGAGTGAGCTCGCCATACCCAATTCCAGGGCTGCCTGGACTGCTTGAACTGCAAACCAGCATTATAATGAATAATATAAATTATAATAAAGTATCCAGTTTTCATCGCATAGCATTTAACCCGCTTGGAAATTCGGTCTCCATTTTTCCTGTGCTACGGAGAGTATACTCCCAGGAAATAGTCGTTTAATTTACCTAACCACGTTATGTAGCCCTGTAAATTCCCATTTCTACATAGTATCGTCCCAGAGCCATAGGCACGGATACTTCTAAAATTTACGATAGAATATTCCAAGACACCAGCACACCTCAACCTCCCCAGCCCTTCTCACCTCATCTCACCTTGATGGATCCCGGAAATCCTTGGGACTTACCGCGGTAAGGTTATGTCGTATCCCGACCAGACTATCAGTTCTCAACTCCCATTCGCATGAACCACGAACTTCATAATGAGAATGCGGTCCGAACTATTGCTAGTTATTAGACGAACCGATGCTATACTGCCTGCGTAATGTTATTAACTGAAACTTTTTATTATTATAAAGGATGTTCCATTTAAAACATCCATAAGGCATAGGACACGCCTATAAACGGCTAGCATCAGACAGGTGTTCATGCGTCAGGTGGATATTATTCCTCTTACTTATTCCTACTATAGGGTCCCGAAGCTCGGGACTCCGTCTGGTCTATGTAAAAGCAACGCGTGTTGTCCCGCGCCATCTCACGGCTACGTCGATCTTTTCTTACGATGATCTTGAACTAAAAGTTTGCGTCCGCCTCTTTTCGCCACCCTCTCACAATATTTCTTTTTGCGAGCCTGTCTGCGAGTCGATGAGCCTCGGCAATTGCCGCCAGGGTTTAAAGTCTGGGAAAGCGATGATCGTCATCTCCCACGCAACGGCTCCGGCAAGCAAAAGCGAGTAACAAGCTTCTGACATCGTGGGGCCGGGAACCCGTGGCGGGCATACCGCTACCGGAAGATCTATCTCGTGGGGTTTATCACGACGGAATGCCGATATCAGGAAGTCCTAGATGATTTTCTTACAAGATGTTTCAATGCGGTGTCGAGATGGTCAAACCCTCACAAGCGCACACACCAATGATGCAGTGGCGCATGTAACGGTGTAGACATTCAGTGCCTTCGCTAAGCATGCATCTTCGAAGAGAAATGGTTTAGTATTTCTCTCGGGGTCAGTGACGAAAAAAAAATTGTGCGTCAACGTTTCATTCTACAGTATCATCGAGATTCATTACCATGTTTCTTAGCGACTCTCCTCGGTCGAGCGCAAAGGTAAGTGTTGCACTAGAGTCTGGGAGCGAATGGAGGAACGGCACCATTGGATGGTTCAATCTTTGAGCTTGGTTCGAAGGAAGAATTAGCTAATCTCCAATGCTACCTCTTGGTGGTGAGTATGATCAGTATGACTTGCACCCCACGTGTTCTCTTAACCACACCTATCAAACAATGCCTGCCATATCTGCATTCTGTTAAGGAACGATGGAACTCAAGATGTTCCGTCTCGAGGAAGTGTTTTTGGAGTCTGCCACCGCCAGCATTGGATGACCTTCCTAATGCAAGTTTGCTAAGAGTTACGGCCCGAACAGATGACGACAACACAATCCTAAGTAAAGCATTGCAAAGTGCACAATGCTGTTAGTGATGGCTCCTCTTTTTGCGATATCTATCTTAGTTTGGTAGGCAGTGGAATGTTCCGAATGTCCAAGTTTGTGAGATCTGAGCGTCGCGATCCCGCGTCATCTGCATAGGACATAGGTACCTAACACATAGCTACCTGAGGGTATATGCAGGGGAACCGCCAAATCAACCGAGCAAATCAAATAGGTATTTACCTATCTACGTTGAAAAAAAAAATATCAGTGAGAAAGCAAACTGTTTTCTCCAAAACATCTAGCTGCATATTCTCAGGCAAAGTTTGCAACGCCTGCTTCCAAGAACCAACATGTTTCGGAAGCGAAGCCACCAAATGCGGAAGTCTTCACAGACGCATACAACTGTGTTCAGTTCGCAGCCTGCCCTGTCGTCGCCGGGGTTTTTCCCCTCTGTCAAGTGCCCGCCACGAGCCTGCAGCTACTCCGAAGGGCCTTGTAAGTTGCAGGTAATAGAGTTGGAGTGTGTCCCACTCGGGACTGTCATCAGTGACTTGGGAAAAGCCTGTGCCTCTTTGCTCCCCCGCTAGATACGACCGAGGCGGGATCTCCGAATGCGCCCTCGCTGAGATCCTTCAAAGATCCTGATAGCGAAAGTGGCCTGCCTAGATCGTTCATCAAAGACAATCGCAAAATAAAGCGTCAAACTACCTAAACCACCTAACCTATCTAACCTAGATCAAAGCGACGTCACCGAAGAGTGTGGGGTTTGCAGAAGCGTTCGGAGAATTGAGGTCGCCATCCCTTCGTCGAAACGGCTTTGCATGAACATGGTGGGCGCAGCGACCCCAGCCAAGGGCCAAATGTCTAACGAATTAGTCGCAAAGCAAACCAGCACACTCACTCCCTTCGATATTAAGCAGACGGCCCTGCCGTCATCATTAGAGAGAGCTAGGGCCAGGATTAACTTACGGATATGACGAGATCGCGGGATCGTCCCGAGGCATGGTGAGAGCGGGAGATTCTCACTGGCCGAACGCCTCTCCCGTCTAGCTAAGCACTTAAGCACTACGATCCTTCCAAGCTCTGGTGTAAGCATCAGGGCTCGGTCGAGGTTCCAAATCTCGAAGTGTGAACTTTTGCTCTCGTCTGCTATCTTTACCTCAGTCGCATTCTTGATTGCGTCGTACATGGAAAGGCACAGTCGAGCTCGATCACGCCGCTTTTTGGGCTAGAAGGGTGTAAAGGATTTCCGTGCTACCCAACTTCTTGGGTCGCACAGGTACCCGAAGGTATGCTTTGCTTAGCCGTTCAAGCCGATCTAGTAAATAGATGCGGAGGGAATATGCATGCGAGTCGAAATCCAACGGAATGAAGCTATAATGCGGCGCGGACCAGCCAGTAAGATGATTCCTAAGGAACTTTTCTGAGGAATTACTATATGTGCAAGTTGCTGTAGGTTGCTATGTATGCCCGCTGACACAACATGTATCTTTGAATCCTTCCTTGGACCCCATCGCGAGATCATCGGTCTATATGGAGTCACTTATCTATGCACATAGCGTATACAGCTTAGTGCGCTTACCCTCTATTTTGATATACCGAATATCTTAAGACTTGTTGTAGCTTGCTCTGTAGTGTCACCTACTATTGGCTCTAGACTACTTGTCCAACGCTGACATACATCGCTTTCGACAATCACTTAATTATTATCCATCCAACTCGAAATATAGCACCTAGCTATAATAAACGGCTCGGTTTAGAATCTGGTAGGTTGATCAAATCCTACGCCGTTTTCTCGCTCGCAAGCCGCACCACCAATAGTCTTCAGGAGCCCACCGTATGGAATCCAATCATCTCAACTACAACACATGTTGTGTCGCAAGGCTGCTTACATTGTGTACCACTGCAGTTTGTAGTATCGAAATCTGGCGAATTGGCGATTCCCATCAGGACATGCTGTTGGTGATTTACTTTTGCTACTAGAAACTAGACTTGTTTGCAAACGGCCATGGAGCTTAGGCTAGTATCATACATACAAGATGGCGCCATACATCAGCTAAACTATAGATCTCGCGATTATATACGCCATCATATATCATTTATATAATACTCTCAATCAATATAGTGCCCCAACTAGGCGTCATCGTAAGCGTAAGATACTTGGCGATTTTAACTTCTGATGAAAATGGAGGCTATTTGGGGATAGGTTTTCAACCAGGCTATCTAACAGCTAAGCTAAGCTTACTTACATATCTAGTGTACCCGAAGGGGATTTATGTGCCGAATTAGAGGTATAGCGTGGCCTAATAACCTATCAGAACTCTTGCAGGAGGCGGCATTTTAATTTTTCTTTTTTTTTTCTTTGTGCTCCTGGTCCCCCATTTAGCGAAGTCAGATCATGACTACCCGTGGAGATGTCCCCGATGCTGTGAAACTCCCCAGGCAAATGTTTGCTGACGCCACGCTCCTCCATGTGTTGCTTATCACGTATCGTACCATACGTCGTCTTTTTCTGGTGATCAACAATTTCTTACATCTAAAGATTTTCGCATAGGTATGTGGCTATCGTGTATGTGTGTATAGTGAGAAGTAATTTCAAGTTTGTGCCTTTGGTAGCCGGCTGCCGAGTTGAAACCGGCTTGTCGGTGTGCTACACCATCAGGTAGGATGGCGCATTTCTCATTGCTCAACGGCCGTCCTGTACTACTGTTAATCATTCCGCTGAAGATTTATTTGTGGGGGAAGTATCGCGCGGCAAGAGGTACATTCGGTTCAAGATCCCAATGTAAACGTATTGATATCGACAAGAATAGGCTATCAGATATCGAAACATGCACGGATCTCACTCCCCTTCATCATCATAGAGTTCTGACTAGTCGGATATAATCCATGACAAAAATTCTGTTTCAATAGCTCGGCTGGCTGGCTCGTCGTCAGCTTACCGTGTATGACGTGCAAGCTCAGGTACCGGTCCCAAAGCGTGGAGACCTAAGGTTCATGTATCGTCAGAGGTGATCATATCGATGTATCTTACTGATGTATCTACATACTTGGCATTTATAAGCATGGTTATGAATAGCTTTCTTTTGTTACTCCGTGAGACCTGACTCTGCGGTAGAAATTCCGCACTTTTAGAGAAGATGTCCTTTTGAGAGTTGTCCTGTACTTCCGGTACGTCATCGGCAAAGTGATCGACTATTTTTGTGAAGGAGGTTGAGGGAATAGCTACTGGAGTACTGTGTGAGAAAGGGGGGAGCGGAGGCGTAGTTGAAGATCTCAAATTATTATGTCGCATTACTGATTAGTGAGCTCCAGCCTCAAAGATGAAGAACTTGTAAAGTGTGATAGACCAAATAGTCCGAGGAAATACCCTTCGAATAAGCCATGGCAACATTTACCGAACGGCCGTAAGAAAGCCCCGAGAAAATTCAGTTCCTAAAACATCGCCTTGCGTCCTTAATTGTAGATGAGGCTAAGAACCCCTAGACTGGAACCCCCAACCTCGGGGCTGGAAGAGTGTCCGAGAAAGCATGAGGATAGACAGATCGCAGCCGTCTATCCCCGCTGGTTCTCTAGTGATGTTCAGGGCTGATGATCTAGCGTATCAGATCCACAGATCTCACAAGCTAGAGCGCCATACATAGTCCCTATAATGTCCACACGAAGATGCTTGTCTTGGTTTGGGGGTCACACGGAACTAGTTCTCTGCCGAGTATCGATAGACTATAACCTTGGGCTTGAATTATAAGTTCCTAACTATTTATGCAAGTAGGACTTCGCACAAGAGGGCGGGAGAGACTTGCATAAGAACCTAGCCCGACAAGGCCTTAAGATCTGAGACATGAGCCGATAACCCAAGTCATTTTTGGCCGTCGACGCCACGAGGCTTCTGGCCCAGTACTACGTGAGACCGTACTAGGCAGAGAAAGACAAAGACAAGCTTTCTCTTGAGGGGATAGTTTGAGACGCGTCTTAGACATGACACGCAAGACCGAGTCTTCGGGTCCGGTTCTTCTTGCCTTTCTGCGCCGGCTTATCCAAAGGAAATGAGAGGCGGTGGATTCGGGTCTAACGGACGGTGTTAGGCGGAAATGCGGCAGAGACAAACGCCCGTGATCTCTGGGTTAGTATCGTGATGTCAGTGGGTTGGAGTCCGAATCGCGCGCGGCAAGCCATATGTTAGCTGGGCTGAGGCAAGCTAAGTATGATCTATCATTCGTTAGAGCCAGATCATTTTCAGCTCCGTTGGTTGAGTCGGCCCCCATATCTTCACGCCTGACCAATTGCCAATCTCTTGGGTGTTATAGTTTGCTTTGCTTAGGGCTGGACGGAGGATCGAGCTATATGCCAAGTATCGTTGGTATACAAAGGTTTTGAAAGTTAGTGTGACCAAGTCAATCATAGGTTGATCTGTCGCCTAGTTTATCAGTAAGCTTGTATAACTAATCTATGAAGGTCCAGATCTCGTCTTGTCCTTTTGATCAGATTGCCCATTAGGACATCTATGAGAGCTCTGTTTATGGGGGCCGGCACCTATCAAGCCGTAGAAACTTGAATAATTATGAATATTACAGAAACCCTATGCTAAGAATAGGGTTCTATGACCCGAAGATACCGCCTGTGGATTATGGCTTTGGCATTCGTTCCAATTCGTTCTAGATGTTCTGCGTAACTAAAGGTGTCATGTGGACAACTAGGACAACCCGACTTCGCCTTCAATGAGCGTCGGTGTTAGTGTTTCTATGTTTCATCCTTATTTAGACATAAGTTTTTACACATTTCGATGGACTAGCAATATAGGGACCTATTTTGAGATATCCTTTGATGATATCTGGCTCTTGCCCTGGAATCGAGGTGAGTTATCCGTAGACTTGTTAATTTGATATTAAAGGCATGGCTTCTGTTTTCCGGTGGGATTTGCTTAATTACCGCTTGCCTTGGGGATATCCGTCACTGCGGCTTTATTGTCTTGTGGAGCTCAAGGAAGTTTGGACGTTAAGGGGCAGTGGTAAGATAACTCCGAGAAGAAAACTTAACCCTTATAACATCTAGATGTCAGTGTTATCTACCTAGGTAGTGTTAACAAAAGCGCGGAAAGCATTTTGAATTAACGTAGAAATAACAAGCATGATTAATAAAAGAGGAGTGATCTTGTTAGCTTAAATATTAACTTAGTGTGGTTATGGTAGTGATTTCTCTTCGAACAACTAATACAGAGTAACTGTTTAAGTTAAAAATAAAAACATAAACATAAACGACTTACCATGTTTGAGGTTAGAGAGAATGCCAACTACTTGCTAGGTACTTATACATCTAGCGAGTAACGAAGTTTCTTTAAAGTGTTGCGAATACATTTGGTATTTCATTGGTAACAACATGGTCCATAATGTTTCAGCAACTGACTTGAATGGCGGTAATAATATGCCAACGTGCCATAGGACTTGATCAACGAGAATCTATCAGAGGGTGCATCCCATGAGTCGATTATTCGGTAGGTAAGGAGTCGATAATTTATGACATGGAATCTGAGATCAAATTTGAGTAAATTCGGAGTGGTATTCAATCAGAGGAAATTTTTCGAGTAAAGATGATTTCCAAGATCATCAAATCTAGTTGATCAAAGTTGAGAATAATATTCGAGCGCTGCCTTGGGACGGTAATTCTATAAAGAAGCAGGCTCGTCCCATATAGTATGTTTTGTTAAAGTCAATTGGCTAGATAGCTCCTTCTGAGGTTGACATTAGGAAGTCGCATTGTGGGTAGCTCATAGCAGTTCCTGTAACAACCCTGGACGGCAGCTAATGACGTAGCGCGTGGTGCTGAATAACGGCGGCAAAGCTAAAACTTATTCGCACCAATTATGGCCTCATCAAAGCTAACAAAAACACCATCCCAATGCCCAGGTGCCAAACATGCCTAGTCAATTTAACTTCGCGCTTGCATGGCATTGGATTGACTTTTCGTACGACCAGCTGCAGAATACCAAGTCGGGAACGATAGAGCGATAGATCGAGGCCGGTCTCTGCCATCCCTCCCCTCTCGTGATTTTTTTCAATGGCTCCCGGGTCCCCGATGCAGGCAGTGGGACCCTCTGCTCCCAGCCTGCGAGGATCTTCGCCGGTACCAGACCGTTCGCTGTCGAGGTTATCTTCCCATGACAGGCTCAATGGCATTCTCGAGGTTCGTGTGCATATCGCAATCGGAGTTGTATTTTGGTCCGTGTGCCGCATTCTTGGTTTTCTAGCCGAAAAAAGAAATGCGGGAGTAGTGGTGGTCTCAGACTATCTACAACCAACCCTTGCATTTTCACATTGCTTCTAGAGTACAGAGTACTGAGTCCCACGTATCTCCAATTGCATATCTGACGAGAGACTGTCTCCCACTTCCAGACCGCTCGAGAACGCGCCGACACGATTGGTTCGCAAGCTTCGGGGCGCAGTCCGAGAATGAGCGTAAACTTCCAGCGTTTGTCGGAGCGCGACGATGACGATTGTCCGGACGAGACGACTAGCATCGCGAACGCACGCGACAACACCCCGAACTACCTAGGCACACGGGTTTCACCCAGCCCGAGAAATAGGCGTCCTGCGCAGCAATCGGGTACCGATAACACCCCGACAAATCCGACGAATAACACGAACGGCGCGAATGGCGCGGATCATCGCGCAGACGAGAAGAGCTGGTTAAAGCATTGCTTTAGTGGCCTCTGGTCGGTCGAATTAGAGAATAAGGGAAGCGTGGCTAGGGATCATCTAGCTTTGGGTATGCCCAATTGCTGCTACTCCTATATCGCATGTTCTCGTATGTTTGTAAACTAATGGACTGAGGCTAGAACGAACTTTTCTCGCTTGGCTTCGAACATCGCTTTCTTTCGCGTCTATCGGAATAGCCGTCACCCAACTATTCCGTCTGAATACTTCGATAGACAGCCAAGACGATCCTAACTCCGAAACTATTCGTCGAATAGGAAAGCCACTCGGTGCAACCTTTATAGGAATATCTATACTAATTCTGTTGCTGGGATATCGTAGATACTACCAAGGTCAGCAATGGGTTATTAAAGGGAAGTTCCCCGCGTCGAGGGGGACTATAGTGATAGTGTCGATAGTTGCGTGTGCCATTATCGTCGTCAGTTTATTTGTGGTTATATTTACACAGCCTACGGGTATCACATCCAGTTGAGCTATATAGCTGTTGGAATTTTATGACAATAATAACGATCGCATATGTTGTATAATGTTAATATAACCAAATACATAATCAAATAAACTCAGTTACTCTCGGAGGATTGAATTGGTGATGTTATGAATTATCACAACTTACATATTTCATCAACGAAGCCCAACCAAAAACATACACTTACCAGAATCACTAATCCTACATAACTACGTCATAGAGGCACTAAATTGCATTAAAAACTGCGTTTACAAACCCAGCCCTATCTCACCAACTCATGTAAGCGCGAACCCCTCACCTCACAGCAATGAAATCCGTCGACGTCCCGGCCTTCGCCCGGACGCAACTCGCGCTCCTAGACGCCGAACTACAAAGCGAGATCCAAGAAACCAGCGGCCTAATCGGCGGCACCAGCCCCGCCTCGTTACAACGCGCGGGTCTCGCCGTCACAAACCTGTCCGTGTCCTCCCAACGCACGGGGCTAGGCGGGCGAACAGTCCTCGAGCTTAGCCCCGACTCCGCGACCGGCGGCGAGTTGCCCGAACACGGTGTTCGGACCGGGGATATCGTGCTCGTGGCCGAGCAACCCGCCGGCAGCGCGAAGAAGCGCGAGGTTAAGGACTTGGAGAGGAAGGGCGTGAAGGGTGTTGTGGTGAGGATTAAGAGGGAGGCGATTGCGGTGGCGGTGGATGAGGAGAGGGAGGATGCGGCAACGGGGTTTGCGGGGAGGGTTTGGTTGGTTAAGTTGGCGGATGATGTGACGTATCGGCGCATGAACCAGGCGATGGAGAAGATGAGGGATATGGCGGAGGGGGAGTACTCGAGTTTTATGAGGGTGCTTTTTGGGCTGACGAGCCCGTCGTCTGTGCCTGGCGATTTGAAGAAGGATGAGGAGGTGGGGGAGGGGAAGGTGCAGTGGTTTGATCCGAGCTTGAATGAGTCCCAGAAGGATGCTATTCGGTTTGCGCTTAGGTCGAGGGAGATTGCGCTTATTCATGGGCCGCCTGGGGTGAGTGCCTCCATCCATCTTATGATAATTTGGATGGTAAGAGTGACTGAGACTGAGTTCAACAGACAGGTAAAACACACACCCTCATCGAACTAATCCTCCAACTCGTCAAGCGCAACCAGCGCGTTCTCGTCTGCGGTCCCTCCAACATCTCTGTCGACAACATCGTCGAGCGCCTCTCCCCCCACCGCGTCCCTATCGTGCGTCTCGGCCACCCAGCCCGCCTTCTCCCCTCCGTCCTAAGCCACTCGCTAGACGTACTAACGCAAACCTCCGAAGCAGGGCTCATCGTCAAAGATGTGCGTAGCGAGATGGACGCCAAGCAAGCGTCTATCAAGAAGACGCGCAGCGGCAAAGAGCGGAAGGCTATCTATGGGGACCTGAAGGAGCTGAGGAAGGAGTACCGCGAGCGCGAGCGCAGGTGCGTTGGCACGCTGGTGGGCGGGAGTAAGGTCGTGCTGGCGACGCTGCACGGGGCCGGCGGGTTTCAGCTCAAGAACGAGGAGTTCGATGTTGTGATTATTGATGAGGCGAGCCAGGCCCTTGAGGCTCAGTGCTGGGTTCCGCTTTTGGCGGCGAAGAAGGCTGTGTGTGCTGGTGATCACCTGCAGTTGCCGCCGACGGTTAAGTCGACGAATTCGAAGGTGAAGGTTAAACCGAAGGCTAAGGGGATTAAGGAGGGAGAAAAGGGGGATGAGGGGAAAGCGGAAGGGGAAGTGATAAAAGGGGCGAGTTTGGAGACTACGTTGTTTGACCGGTTGCTCAAACTACACGGAGAGGGGATCAAGAGGATGTTAACGACGCAGTATCGTATGCACGAGAAGATTATGCGGTTCCCGTCGGACGAGTTGTACGAGGGGAAGCTGGTTGCCGCGGACGCGGTGAAAGAAAGACTACTTAAAGATCTAGAGTACGAAGTTCAGGATACAGAGGATACAAGTGAGCCAGTCATTTTCATAGATACCCAAGGGGGAGACTTTCCGGAGAAGAACGAAGAGGAGGAGGATAAAGAGAGCAAGGGAAAGGATAAGGATAAAGGTGGGGAAAAGGGGAAGAAGAAGGCTACGGCTAGGTCGCTATTTGGTGAGAGCAAAAGCAACGAGATGGAGGCTGCACTGGTAAGACAGCATGTCAAGAAGTTAGTTGACGCTGGCGTGAGGCCGGAGGATGTGGCCGTTGTTACTCCTTACAATGCACAAGTACGTTGTCGTATCTTTTCACTCATTTCTCTATTTTTCGATAGTCAAAATTTTGATATTCGGTACACTAACTACGCTCATAGCTCGGCCTCCTGGCCCCCCTGAAAGAAGCCTTTCCCGGCATCGAGCTCGGCTCCGTGGACGGATTTCAAGGCCGAGAGAAAGAAGCGGTGATTGTTAGTCTCGTACGGAGCAATTCCGAGGGGGAGGTTGGGTTTTTGAGTGAGAAGCGTCGGCTCAATGGTGAGTTTTCGAGCACCTACCGATATTATGAGGTTACATCAGAGAAGTGAGGCTAACTAGATTAGTTGCAATGACGAGGCCTAAACGGTCACTCGTTGTCGTGGGTGATTCAGAGACTGTTCGTCGGTATGTTTATTTACTGTGCATTTACTTCCCAGCTATGCTTATTCCTTTGCCCTTGCCCTTGTCCTTGCCAACCGTATCTCGCTATAATAAACATACCTGTCTCATATGTATGTGGGTAAATCTTCGGATTTATCGTCTCCACCACAGCTTACGCTTAGACGGTTTTGGTCGTTTCACATGTTTCTAGAAGTCATTTACTGATTTCGGTACCAGAGGTAGCAAATTTCTCAACAACTGGATGGAGTGGCTGGAGAACAATGCCGATCTTCGCTATGTCGATTCGGCTTCGATAGAAGCGTGAGATGTGACGAACAGGTGCGGCCAAGGACCATTGGCCGAGGCGAACAGACTCTGCCTTAATATTTAATTCCCTGGTTCTGATGAATTGAAGGGGTGTTCATCCGAAGTTTTAGCACGGCGAATAACAGTGACTGGAACACACGGATGTGACTCTACGATTCTTGCCGAACCTGCGCTGAGATTTCCTGGTTGGTGTCGTTTAGCTTTTATTGAGGAAGAGGTTACCTTGCATATCGTAGATTTTTTTTGGCCTCGCCAACGGCCCCCAACAGTCTCTACATGGTATTACAGCAGTAATAACTCTTGACGATATGTATTTAGGCTTATTTAGAGTAAGGGGCAAGTACGCATAGTATCGTTTTGCATCACATAATGGACATGGAAGTAATATTTGGACCGTATCGGTGGGTTAATGGAGTCGTCATCAGGAATGGACACGCCAAGGTCCCCCCTTGTGTTATGCTCAATGCAGAAGTTCAGAATTCATGCTGTCAAAGTCCAAATCCGAAAAGAGCTGAAGAAATATCAGACGATGATGTGCTGTGACCGATATGCGGAATTTTGAAATATGGAGGCTAGGATCGATACCTAGACAGGTACGTAGGTACCTAAGAGATGGTAGACCATCTCAGCGATTCCATATTCATATCCTGGTTGTTTCAGAACTTCTTTTCGTGGCGGGGGCGGACCGTTCATGATCCACAGGGCTAGACCTAATACAAGAACGACGAACCTTGTGTACGGTAACGCTGCAATTTATCCATTAAAAATATTCCGGCTGGTGAACTTGCCGAGGAATGAGAAAGAGCATACATACCCGAATTTACCATTATCGCGGGAACTCAATATCAATATCGAGAAATTGGACTTCAAAGGGGTGAGAGGATGAAAGGGTGAAAGAGTCGAACAAACTTTCTTCACACCCTATCGGCAAACTGGAATAGTTCTTACAGTACCTCATACAGCTTCATACAGCTTCGTACATTGCATAGCCTCCCCCATTGTAACCAAAAACACACGTTCGACGGTGTACCTGCATGAGTTAGCGGTTCGGAGAAATTCTGCGACTCTTGGGATTTGGTTAGATTTGGCTGATTTGGTTAGCTTCGTAATAGTGTGCATGCATGTATGCTGTATGCAAGGTAGGTAGCGTTCGACAACGTCCAATGCAGCGACTAGATGCAAGAGTTAGGAGATACGGATTGGACATGCTTGGAGATGCGCGTACTCGCTTCTCCTCTCTCTTTCGCTTTTATTTGCTTAGAATAACAAATACCTACATGTGCCTAGAAGCGCCAACGAATACGCGAGTTCCGTTTAGCATTTGTGCCGGTGTCGGCTCAAATATGGGACCAATATAATAGTAGAGCCAACGGCATAGTTGTTGATGTCTCAACTTTGATGCTCCGAAGCTGTCAAATAACACTGAGCTCCGCTGCATTAACGTTTGTTCTGGAGATCTTATTAAGGGATATCCTAGCCGATAGGATTTTCGTTCCCCCAGATATTTGCGCAGATCAAACGCGGCATGCTTCCATGGGTTCGCGTGATGGGTGTATCAAGGCTTCCTTCCTTCGTCGTGCGTCGTACTGAACCTATGTGGGCTTGGCGATTGTCCGTTAGAGATAGATAAGTCGACGGATCGAGCGGAGAGAAACGTGGTGCAAAATAAAAGGGACGAAAATGGAGTATGCTGCCCCATTCTAACCAGTCCGGCGTCAGTCGCTAGATTCGTTATTAGTTAGAACCATCTTCCGTGCTTTAACTTGGAGTTCAGCTGGGCGGGTAATCGGCCCAGATTCCTCGTGATATTGAGGTTAAGGAACCTATGATGACAATAGATTATGCAGCTAATTGGTGGCCTCAGAACTAAAATTCAACAACATTAGACCTATCGTTTTTTTTCTCTATAAGCGATGCTTGAATTCTGAATTCTGTATGTTGGCTATTAAATCGTTTGAGCATGATACTCATTTGGTTTAGGATAGCCTGGCTGAAAAACGCCTTGATGTTTTACTATTCCGTTTGTATACGTGCATCGCAACTCGAATTCGTCATGTACCTAAACATCAGACGCCCGCCAAGTTATCGGTCAATATTTGGGTATGACTTCAGATTAATAATACCCATAACTGATTGTATAATATCCCGATGTTTGTTTCGGGATCGGGTTTCGGGTCATCCTATATGTTGACCGACATAAGTTTATTTAAGTTTATTGATAATTGGAAAATTTCGAAATGATAGTTGATGTTGTTGTTTGGTTTGTATATATAAAAAAGATTAAGATATCTATTAAGACGAAACGGTCGTGGAGCCCCAACCGGAAGTCGACTCCGTTCGCTACTACCTCTGCTAAGGCGTAGGGGTGTAGGGGTTCTAGTGGAAAGTTAGTCTAATTCAGACTTTGGATACTCGTACATTTTCCAGATATGGTAGCAGCTATCCAAGTGGCTTCCCATTCCAAGTATGTACCTATGCGCCTATCCGGTCAGCCTACAGGGAAGCTACATGCGCTGTAAGTGCTATGAGCTAGTTGACTAGGAAGCTACCAGTCTCCCTTGCCAATAGCAGCCAAGTAGCCAAGTTTCGTTAAATCGGTTATCTTAGTGCTCTTTAAAAATGTTTAACAAACTTGGAAACCTTTCTTAATACAACACAACATACTATGTAAATGTCAACTTGCATATACCCTTACATTGATGTGGCCAACTTGGAATTTGCAGTCGCTGGTCTTTTCATGATACAATCATATCTGAGACACTTTACGTACTTGATGTACTTCGATACGATGTCAGGAAAAGAGCTCAAACCCGTCACAGCCACTACCCCCCCTCTTCGTCTTATGCCCGCAGAGACGCACACGCCATAGACCATGGGACATCCAGGACATCGAGACAATCTCAGCCAACACACGGACAGATGAACACACAGACCCTCGACTATTCTGCACCTGCAAGGTCCGAGCATGGTTCAGTCCACTCAGTCCCGCCTAGTCTTGCTCGGTCCACTACAAGGACCCCTGGGGGCCAACCAATATTAGAGCATTCCAACGCCCTGGTCCTTCGTCATCCCGACCTATCCTGGTCGTCTCCTAGTCCTCTTTGAGGTCACTTTGCGCCCCTAGCTTTTTCTGTTTCTGCTGCCAGTGCTGTTTCTGCCACTTACAGCCGATCATCTCATTAGACATTGTTGCAGTAAACCTGCAGTAAACCCTTCAGAGCTCGCCGTTAATGTGCATTGATTCGTTTCATCGGTCGAGACTTATCCATATGTTTACCGCCCGCCCGCTCCTCCATCCCCAGAGCTTCTGGGAGCCTTGCCATCCCACTCGCTCACTTACATATGCACCGGTTTATGGAGACTATGGTCCGCCTTCGCAGGAACGCATTCGAATATGCGCTGTAGTGGCCCCAGGACCTGTCGTATCCCCCATCCCATAAACTAGCTCCGTGCCCTCATAACCTATCCTTCCTCTTGTTTGTCTTTGCTCGCCACTCTCTCGTCCAGTGACAATCGAGGAGGGGGTCCCCTCTCACCCATTCGACTCGCATATCGACGTCCACGTCCACACGTTCCGTCGAGCCGCATTGCTGGCGATGTGAGATGCAAGAGACTGATCTCTTTCCTAAAGCAAAGTGACCAGTTGCGAATTCGACAGAAACATATTGTGAGAGAGACAGGAAATGGATCGCCGGCCGCCGTAAACTCCCATATTTACCATATTTCTACTATCTTTCTAGTCGTTCGCTATTAACCCTGAAAAATTATCATTTCGTAAAATCGCGCTTTTCCAGCTCCAGCCTTCCGAGACATCATGGGTCTCTTCAGGCCTTCCACCAACCTCGGTCGACCGAAAACCGCCCAGCCCGATCCGAGTTCACTTCGCGGTAGAATTAGTGGTCCAATGCCGATGGATGACGAGTTTCCTATTAGGCAACCTGGGCATGGGATAGCTCATGAAGGCAGACCAGAACCAACCGAGTCCCGCGCGATGGACCAGCCCGCCTCCAGAGCTGAGAACACACCTTCCGAGGTGGTACGGCCGGATAATATAGATTCTGTGACCCCTTCCGGACCGAGCCAAGCCTCTAATTCCTCCGCGAGTCCGCGGCAGCAAAGAACTGCCCGTCCTACTACTCTGAGATATTCCACCGTCAGCGACGGTACTGACGTAGACCGACCTCAACGCAAGAAATCGACGCTCAAATCCACCCTAGGTAGGCTCTTTAAACGAAAGAAGAAGAGTACTAGCGGGACTTCCATTTCGGAAGGGCGGTTTACGGGATCGGGCGAAGAGGTGAGCATGATTGCTATGTTTTTTCTCATTTGAATCTGTCGGGTATCGAAGGTCGCTAACAACGGTGGTGTTCTTAGGATGCGTCAGCTTCAAATCGAGTTCAAAAAGAGGCCGAGTCTAAACGGTCGGTCTCATTGCCTGTTACTGATTACGATCGGGCGCTGAGGTCGCATTCGATCGGTCCTGACGATATGATGGCGATTACTAGCGCTCGTAGCTCACTACAAGTAGATCCTACGTTACTTCGAAGGAGAGCCGCGTCGTCTAATAGGATCCTAAGCGGGAGAATCAGAGATTTCGATGGAGAAATAATAGGCCTTTCACCTAGGCCAGCTAGTACTCATGGACGTGGTGGTAATTTATCGAGGCAGGATGATCCCGAGGATATCGGTCGCGCCATTACTAGTGATAGTCGCACGCATCGCCGGAGATCGAGGAGTTTGTCGCAGCTTCATGATGTTACGGGTAGTCATATCCAGGTCCGAAAGCGTAGCGATGAAATTCGCTATTGGAGGGAGAGTTTTAACCATCCTATTTTATCCCCTAATGCTTCGACTGTGAATAACGACGATCCTGCCATTGCGGATACGGAGCCGGAAACGCAACCGGAAACTCCAGCAGAACCGCCCGAGCCAATTCCGCCGAAGACGCCGCCGCAACCCTTTAATTTCGGTCCAATGGTCGGAATGAAAATTACACAAGCGGCTAGCCTTGAAGATCGCATAGCTTCTCTTGAGGTCCACAACCAAAAACTAGAGAAATTAGTATCTCAGTTATTCCAGGTTGTGCCAGGTGTCAACAATTATGTACCCGACACCCCTGAGCAAGCACTGCCTCGAGGATCCGTAGCCCAGTCAGCAACTTATCCAGCGCCATCGCGCGCGGCAGTGGCTAGAACGGCTGAATACCAGGCGTCTTCGCAGGATGTTGAACACACATCGAGATATAGCGTCTCTCAGCAGTCGAATGAGTCGTTCGGAGACGGGAACACATTTGTTGGCTCCGTGCCCCCTGCGACGAGACCACCTGCAAGACCCACATCGAATTCGACGATTCGCGGTGCGACGAGCTTACCTGCACTATTAGGGGAGAATGCCGGAGCTCTCGCAGCTGATCAGTATACGACTCTAAAAGCGCTGGTCGATACCGAGCGAGACGCGAGACAGGCGTTAGAGGCCCGTGTAACGAGACTAAGTCACCGACTCAACCTCATATGTCGGACGTCACCTAAGCTCGATACTGAGTCTGCTACTTATTCCACTGTCTCTGCCTTTGAGCATGACGATGACGAGCCTCTAAGTGCTGGTGCAGACACTGAGTCGGAGGCATTCAAAACGCCGCGTGAGGAGGGCCATGGTTTCGGTGCGTTCGGCGAAGAACTACGAGATGAAGAGGTAGATGGCTCGAGAAAGAAGGCTGCTAGAACCCTTTCCCTCAGCCAGTTAACTCTAAAGAGGCCTGTGCGGTCTCAGCAAGAGAGCGGTGTAGACTTATGACTACACGGACTCTAAGAATTGCTAGCTAATGCACTTAGGTTTGTGGGCTATAACCCAGCAGATCACTACTATCTACGACTTTTCACCTGGCATAATCGCCCATTTCCTAGGACGCAATTGGACTTTCGGCATAGGGGGCTTTTTGTCTTTACCCTTCGGCGCAACGACACTGGTTGTTCCTATCACGATGTCCCAGCATGGCGTTTGAGATGTACGACTATACGATACGAATTCCCTCCTTTTTATCCATCACAGCGACATTTTCCTAACGAGATGAATGAGCGCGCTATCCTTGTCGTTCTGTCACGGCCGTCTGAGATGGTACTTCAACAGCCGCCCATCTCGCCTACCCTTCCCTCATTGTATTTTTTACACAAGTTACTTATCCCACATTGAACCTGTTATTTGATACCACATCATCATAGCAGCCTCGCATTGCTCGCATTTTGTTCTTTACTTGTTATTTGTTTTTGAGATTTCCCGATGTCATCTATCTTGCGCGGAGCATTGCTAGAGCAGGATTCAGGCACGAATGATACCATGGAGGAAAGCGAAGGAAAGGGGGCGACAAGAATGTCTAATGGAGGTAGTTCGAGATAGCCTCGTGTATTAGTGGTAATTCATTTAATATATGAGGCGCGTGCGTCTAAGACGCGAGCTGCCGCCATTGACGAGTTAAATTTGCTTTTTTTGGCTCTTGGATTTGAGTGACTGCTTATTGACTATCTGAAGAACAACTCTAGACCTAAGGAAATAATTCCGAGGAGAGTTGGAAATCCAACCATTATAAATATTCGTGCCCGTAATGATCTCCCCGCCTCATGAATATGAAGATCTAAGCTTAATTCTCGTCAAGCTCTCGCCCGGCAAACGTGCAATCTGGATGCCGATCGTCAATAAATAAAACTGCATCATGTACGGCCCCTCATTCACAGGTTGCTAGTCACGGCAGCTTCCAGATCAAGATAGGCGATTTCATTGCCAAGACATGCAACGCCATCAACCCCCCGGTACTCCAAGAAATACACCTGGGCTAGTTTGTATGATTAAAGCAAGCTCGTTATGTTCGTTATCCCGTTTCGACGAGAAGACGTCTTGTATGCTTGATTTAATTGGTCAATTCATGTTATCAAACAGCGAAGATGGCTATGGGCGATAGCTAAGAATCTTGGAAAATACTAGGTATGGAGAGGGGAAGAGAAGGGGAGGAAGTTTGGAGAGGAGCTCTGTGCTTTTTTGGCATGCATGCAACCTCCCGCTTCGGATGTAGCCGAGACGATGAGGTGGTGATGATGGTGATATTGGTACGGAGAATGGTGTGCCGGCATCGCTTCCTTGTCTAGGTACTTGCATCCGGATGAGCTGGAATTGAGGGATTGAGGGTATAAGAGGAATCTTTATCCTTGCCTACGACTTTACGAAAGTGATCTTGACTTACGATTCTACATTTCACGCTGCGATACGTGGGGGACATCACCACCATGGAGCTCATCATGCTTACCATGCTGGCTCTCGCAGCCCTCGGCAGCGCAACGCCACTGACGCTCACATCTCCTAATCCAGCGGCTGTACTACTACGCCCTAGGGCCAATGCGCCGTCGATATTATCATGCGAGGCATCTAGCTGGCCACCCAACTTAATCGGTGTCTCAAATGAACCGCAGCCGCCATCCGAGGATCTATCATCCATATTAGCTGAAGTCGACTCGGCTAACATCGAAGCCACAATCCTGAAACTAGTGTCATTCGGCACTCGACACACATTGTCGACTCAAAATTCTAGCACACGCGGAATCGGCGCAGCGCGGGACTGGATCCACTCCGAGTTCCAACGGTACGCGAATGCAAGCGATGGCCGGTTAAGCGTCGAGACGGTAGGGTACGTGCAGGATGTGGACAACAACCGGATCCTGTTCCCGACACTGATCAGCGACGTCGTTGCCACTCTTCATGGGACAGAAGAGAATAGACTGTATGTTGTGAGCGGACATTACGATACACGGGTGTCCGACCCATTGAACTACGAAGACGACGCCCCCGGGGCTGATGATGATGCCTCAGGGGTGGCAATCTCTCTTGAGTTAGCAAGAATCTTTTCGCAAACGAAGTATCCGAGGCCGAAGGCGAGTATTGCGTTCGTAGCGGTCGCGGGTGAAGAGCAAGGCCTGTATGGAGCGCAGTTTTTGGCACAGACTTATGCTAATGCTACGCCAAGAGTCAATGTAAGCTATTTTTTCTTCTCTCTGAAGCCGTAGATATATGGAGTGTTCCTTTCCGCTTTCATGATTTAGACCGAAAAGCCACAATGAATCTAATAATCGTATGAAGGTCGAAGGAATGTTCACCAACGACATCGTCGGGTCCCCCAAAGGCGGTGCTGACGGAGAACTCAACGACCCATATGTGATACGGTTGTTCGCGCAGGGCCTGCCACCTCTCACAGTGGAAAATAGCACAACACGCGAAACTCGCCTAACAATCGGTGGAGAAAACGATACTCCAGCACGACAACTGGCTCGATTCGTCAAGGAAGTCGCCGAGAACGAGGCGACGGGAATGAATGTGTCGGTCGTGTACAGACTAGATCGATATCTGCGAGGTGGCGACCACCGGCCCTTCCTCGAGGCCGGGTACCCGGCGGCGCGATTCACGGAGCCTCATGAGAACTACGCGCACCAGCACCAAGACGTGCGTGTCGATGATACCGGAAAGCAGTATGGAGACCTGCCTGAATTTGTAGACTACGACTTCGTCGCGCGTGTAGCGAGGGTCAACGGCGCGGCGTTGTGGAGCCTGGCAACAAGTCCCGGCACACCACGGAATGTAAGAGTTGATACGGCAGCCCTGAGCTCGAACACGACGCTTTATTGGGATCCGCCCAACCCGGAGTACGAGGGCGGGTACGAGATAGTGTGGAGACCGACGAGCGCGCCGTTTTGGACGGGGGTGTTGGACGTTGGACCCGCTGTGCAGGCTGTGCTATCGCAAAGTAAAGATGATGTCGTGTTTGGCGTCAGAGCGAAAGGTGAGGATGGCTTTAGGGGGGTTGCTGTACTGCCTTTTCCTGGGTCGGGGTAAGGTAGAAGTTGGACAACATTCGAAGATGTTTTTCTCGCTGGCCGGAGTTCCTCGCCTGTTAGAAGTCCGAAAGTATGCGTAATCCTCGGACGATAAGCGGAACGGCATGAGGCGTCTGCTGTGGAACGACACAGCCATCGTCCTGTTTGTACCGCCTTGTACTCATATTCGAAAATATCTCTCGCTTAATCGAGAGATGGCATGAGTACCTATAAATAAGATGCACAGTCGACTCCGTAGTAGTTGAGTGAGACGTTACCGCTCTACCGTTGGGGGTGCTTAAACTCAGTTATCATGCGAAAGTAGCAACGCAGTCATTCTATCGTCAACGAGATTATAACGACTACATTTTATTAAATAATAGAAAAAGTTCCAGGATGTTTTTGTTATAATCAAGAGATCAAGGTTGTTGAGGTGAAATTTCAGATACAGATAATGTTTTGGCAAAACAGGTTTGGTAGGTCCATGCAGGTCAAAACTCAAAGACCTCAAGCTCCGACTTATGCCAATACATAAAACTGCTAACAAATTATGATAAGTCTGCAAGTACCTGGATATCGAATCAAAAAAGAAAGTTACAGATAAATATAATGACGTAGAACCCGAATCACTCTTAATCTTAATTATCAAAGTACGTACCTACGTGGGGAGGTTACCTGCGGTTACCTGGGGAATATCATTACTTAAATCTGCAAATATCTTCAGGGGAAACGACGTAGGTTGCGAATATCAGATGTGAAACTCTCGTTTGTTTCCCATTAACTTTATCACTTCGTCCACTTTTGTTTACTTCTAGTGTCACTCGTTTTCGAAATTCAATGTTTTTTCCAATGCTTTCCTCTATCTTAATCTATCCTAATATTTCAAACACCTAGGCTATTCGTACTTAGGTACCTAATAGCCATGATAGTGCGACGACGCTTCTTGCTCCCGCTCGGGATTGCCGTGGCGCTTTTTCTATTCTATTGTTCCGGGACAACCCATAATATTTATAGTTGGGCCGGCGCTGGAAGATCGGCTCACAGACCTCACTTCGACAAGAATGTCATTGACGATGAGGGTTATTTCTGGAGGAGAATACCTACACATTATCCTGTCAAGGACATGAAGCCTTTGCCCACGGGCAAACCACTCAAGCTTCCTAAGATTCAGACTGCCTTTGGTAGAGAATTGCAGAAAAATGCGGCTACCCGAAAACAACGGCAGGAAGCCGTTAAGAAGGCATTCGTCCGCTGCTGGGATTCTTACAAAGCCAAGGCTTTTACGAGCGATGAACTTACCCCCATTAGCGGTAAATCCAAAGATACCTTCGGGGGTTGGGGGGCTACCTTGGTCGACAGCCTGGATACGTTATGGATTATGGGGCTGCGGGAAGAGTTTGAAGAGGCTGTTACAGCCGTGGTCGATATCAATTTTACTATTAGTTCACTCGAGACGATAAATGCGTTCGAGACGACCATTCGCTACCTAGGGGGTTTCCTTTCGGCCTATGATTTAAGCGGCGACCAACGACTGCTTCGTAAAGCTAGAGAGGTCGGCGATATGCTCTACAAGGTGTTTGACACGCCGAACCGAATGCCCATAACTCGTTGGGATTTCGATTATGCTTCTCAAGGAGGACAGCAAGTTGCACATGAAGCGGCACTTCTGGCGGAGGTTGGATCATTCTGCATGGAGTTCACGCGCTTATCGTTAATTACCGGCGACCCGAAATGGTTCGATGCTGCCGAAAGAGTTAGAGAGGTTTTTGAAGAACAACAAAGCAGTACTCAATTGCCTGGCATGTGGCCGTTCACACTTAACCCCCGAGAAAAGCAGTTCAACTTCGATAACACATTTGGACTCGGCGCTTTAGCGGATAGCACTTATGAATATCTGCCTAAGATGTATGCTCTCATGGGTGGCCTCCTCCCTTCTTACCAAAATATGTATGAGGAGTCGATGAAAACCACTATCAAGCACAACTTCTTCCGACCTATGGTGCCAGATACAGCTGACATACTGATATCGGGGACCCTGCATACCGTGAAAGAAAATGATAAAATGACGTTGGACTTTGAACATCAAGGCCAGCATCTGGTCTGCTTTGCCGGAGGAATGCTAGCTGTTGGCGGGAAGTTGTTTGAGAAACCAGAACATCTGGATGCAGCTAGAAAGCTTGTGGATGGCTGCATATGGGCCTACAAAGCGATGCCGCTTGGTATAATGCCCGAAACATTCTTCATGACTCCTTGCAAGTCAGCAACGGAATGCGAATGGGATGAATCTTTGTGGAAGAGGGCCATTTTACATCAGGCGGGCGAGAAAGACTTAACAAACATGAATAAGGCGAACGAAATAATTTCCAAGTCGAGGCTCCCGAAAGGATTTACACAGATTCCCGAAACCAAATACATTCTGCGACCGGAAGCGATAGAAAGCGTGTTCATCCTATATCGGGTTACTGGCCGCCCAGACCTTCTCGAATCGGCCTGGGCTATGTTCGAGGCAATTGAGAAGAACACGAAGACCCCTTTGGCGAATGCTGCTCTTGACGATGTGACTGTCAGCAGTAATCCGAAGAAGACGGACTCAATGGAGAGTTTTTGGATGGGCGAGACATTGAAGTAAGTCAACTTCCACCCTCCGTCCCGACTATTTCAATTGACTAAATGAATTATTAGATACTTTTATTTGATTTTTAGCGAACCGGACCTGATAAGCTTAGATGAGTGGGTATTTAATACTGAGGCTCATCCTTTTAAGAGATTGGTTCGGTGAACCATTGTCAGAACGATGTATCAACATTCTCTTATGATTTAAATAGAGATCTAACTGGGGCTTGGAGGGAATGGGTAAGCATATGGGGAAACATGGGGCCAGCTAATACCTACCTACTTATATAGGCCTGTTACATGGAATAATAATTGCTGTTTGCTTACTTATTAGGTATTGAATGACCTAGGTGGTCAATAGGGTGCCAAGAAGAAGAGTGGGTGATAAGGGCGAAGCTGCTCACGTTTGTGGCTGTGGGCTGGGTAAGTTGCATCGCAGAGGCAGCCAGAAACAACATTCAGACTACTTATCTTAACTATGAGAATTCACTTTTCTTCGTTATACTTTTTAAAATGACCTTTAATTATTAATATATGTACTATCGCTTCTTGAATTCTGATTATATGGCTGGTCTTTCTAATTTTGAAGGGAGTTTATGCCATATTTGCGCATTGACCCTTGAAGGGATGCGAGGAACCTATCATCATCAGAATTATCGAAGTTTCGTCATAAGCAGAGATTCCGGTTGCCGAATCTGTACATGGTTATGGGGCAGACTTGTTATACGTCCACCTATGGACGAAAAGAGATCCACGTTCGATATATCTTGCCTCGTTGTTCGGGGGTGGGATTTGTATCATACACATTTCAGCATTCAGTGTGATTGGGCCCCTCGTGTTGAGCTTAAACGTATGTTCACAGTCATTCGCAGAATAATAATACTTTGAGAATATAGGTATACTCATATAGATTTAGTTTCCCTGTGTAAACAAACTTCGTGTCGCAATGATAAAAGTTTTATAACCAAGCCTATACGGCTGTGGGATACTCTGGACCCAAATATAGGATCTAATCAATCCTTGCAGACGATTCAAGGTTGGATATCGTCGTGTCAAGAAGATCATGAACATTGCAAATCTTTTCATGCGGGGCTCGAGACATTCTTTCCAGCTCGAGTTATCGATGTCGCAGATGCCGACTCTGGCACAATATATGTGAAGGATAGAGAGGAAGTTGCAGCGTATCATGGAAAAGAGGAAAGGTCTGGCCATTCGTCGACGCCAAACTATCCCATTTACTGGACCTTGTCTCACCGTTGGGGAGACCCCGCCAGGATCAAGCAGCTTCTCAAAACTACGGAGAGCCGGCTGCGTGAAGGAATTTCTCTTGACGAACTAACACCTACTTTCCGAGATGCGATTCTTCTCGTTTATCGCCTAGGATATAGATATATCTGGATCGATTCACTCTGCATCTTTCAAGATTCAAGGAGGGATTGGCATCGGGAAGTGGATACATTAGCCGACATCTATCGACACTCGTTCTGCAATATATCGGCGATCTCCTCGTCATATAGTCCAGCAAGTACGGGCCTCTTTGGTCGGAGAATGGTTGAAACGAATACATTGTATCCTTTTGTAGCGAACATCCGAGTATGTGATCAATCTGGTGATGTAAACTTTGGTTCGTGGATGATCCGTAATAGGTCGATGTGGGATCACGAAATCGAGAGTGCGCCTCTCAGCAGACGCGGATGGGTCGTACAGGAACGTTTCCTAGCTAGACGACTGGTTCATTTCACAAGAAGCCAGATTTTCTGGGAGTGTTTGGAATGCACTCATTGCGAGGCGGAACCTAAAGAGAGCCTCTTAAATTTGGATAGAGAGGTGGTGAATCGAACGGGCAATTGGAGTTACGCCTACCCAAAGTTAACAATGGCCAAAATCAGAACCAAGTCGACTGCCCATTTGCCGAAGAGTCTCTATGATTCCTTTGCCCATAAGTCCTGGAGAGCTATTGTCACAAAGTATACATCTTGTTACCTCACCCATGAGTCTGATAAATTGGCGGCCATATCCGGTATCGCCAAAATCTTCAGGGAATTCAACGGCGACAGATACCTTGCCGGATTATGGAGAGACAAGCTCTACCTTCACCTGTTATGGAAAGTCAACCGCGACGACGGGGAAGTAGTCATCCAGAACAAGTATGCGCCGTCTTGGAGTTGGGCTTCGATAACAGGAAGTAATGTGGAATTCATCGATGTTGGCAAAGCATACCGTTCCCTCATTGAATTCGTCGATGCAAGGATCGTCACAGAACCCCCCGGCGGCGACCCCACAGGTGTTCTTCGCTCAGCGGAGCTCGACATCGAGTGCTCATTGTGCAGTTTCCTACGGGTGGGAGGGAAGACGGAAATATTTAATGATGAGATTGGAGAGACGAGAAATATACCTTGCGAATACATATTCCCCGATAGGTATGAAATAGAGGTAAAGTTCAAGAAAGAAAATGAGTTTGCGGGAGCATGCATTCCAATATGCGAATGGCGTTCTCCGACTGCGCGGGTTACCAATTTTTTACTGCTCAAACAAGAATCGGAGAATAGGTTCAAACGGATTGGAATCGAAACTATCAGGTGGGATGCTCCGGCTCTCCCGAGATTCGAGAGATGGGCGAGTGAGACTTCTCGCATCACTCTTATATAGATATTTGGCATATAGATGCATAATATTATACTATGATATATAATTCTTAAAATGCAGCTTCCTTATCACACCCCCATCTCCATCGTACCCCACATCGCCGAGGTACCGGGCCAAGGTTTGTTAGCGGGCTGTTAGCCTCACAGAGATTGCAACGCAACCATTTCCTCAAGTGCTCTTTCTCCTCAGCTGCGCCGAGAAACGTAATTGCGACCTCCCTAGTCGACTTCTCGGGAAAAAAAACCCAAGAAGCCCAACAAGCTTTTTTTTTTCTTTCCCTTCATGCAAAAAAGGACTCAAAATAAGGAAAAAGTTAATGAACCCTAGATCTCTCGCCATCTAAGCTGTTAGAGTTTTGTTTGCAGCTATTGCATTACGTATTTCGAAGTAGCCTCGCAGCTCAATCTCGTCGCATCTCGTTTGCCTCGTCGCGCATCATCAACACCGTCATCATGGTTGATAAGTGGGTGGATTGGAACAAGACCACCCGGTCTAAGGATTACCGAGGGTCTGCTTCGTTTGCGACCTTCATGATCATCGGACGTATGTAAAATTTTTAAAATCCAACTTTGCTTTTTGCGCTCCCCTCCCCCGCCAAGAAAAGCGAACAGGACACATGGCGACAAGCACGAACCAGATCGATATTCGGATAGCTTCCAACAACGCCATACCTACCAGCTCACCCTACAACACGTAGATACCTACCTATTAAGCTTGAATTAAGCACTAACAGACACTCACCCACAGCAACATGTTTCTTCCTCGGCATCCTTTTCGCCTTCTTCCCCTACGACTTCCCCCTCCTATGGACCAAAGACCCCATCTCGGCCGCGTACCTCGACCAGCTGGAGACGCACCTTAAATTCATCCACCAATCTCCGCCACTGATCGCGCGCGTGCTGAGCATCATGGTCGGCGTCGGCTTCCTCGGCTTCTTCATCAAGCTGTTCCGCGCCTCCGAGTCCAACATGCTATTCGACGGCGCCTCCCTCGTCCTCTACCTCATCGGCGTCGGCGTCTACGTCGCTAACATCGTCAAGGGCCTGCGTCTCGTGTCCGCCGGTGCGTGGACCGATGAGGAATTCGATTTGAAGGGCGCGGCGAGCCCGCATAGACAGGGAGGCGATCCGTTGACTGGTGGCGAGATGATTTTGGGTCGGGAGGATAGTTTGAAGGTGCTTGCGGCTAGCAATACGATTTTGGCGCTGGTGTTGGTGGGCGTCTTGGTCTTGCAGGCTGGCCAGTGGTATGCGGAGAGGAAGGATAGTGAGGAGTATGAGAAGTTTGAGAAGGAGAAGGCGGCGCCGTCGAGTCCGACTAGTGAGAAGAATAAGAAGAAGCAGTGAAGGGCTTCTTCTTACTCATCATATTTTCTGCTCATCCTTCTTCGATTCTTCTAAAATTGGGCCCGTGGATACGGTGTTCCTGACGTCATTGCGATATGAGAGATAGGTACCGGCACCGTTGCTGTGTAAAACACATTTGCACATTTGCATCATAAACATTGGGAGGATATGGATTGGTCTGAGGTACAGGAGATGAATGAACGGGATGCCTTAAATGTTGGGAGAGCAAACACTAGCCGTTTGTATGAAAAAGAAAAGCGCTTCTGCGTGGTGTAGGTCAGATAAATCTGAACATGTCTACGAATTGAGATGACGCGAAGTTGGTCCGTTCTCATGTTTGGATCTGATTATTTCTACGCTGTTGTGATGTCTCTCTTTGGGTAGGGATGCTTTCCGAGCCTTCCGAGATCTCACGTCTGGTCCAGTTTTCATCGCGAAATGTGGTGCGCTGGTTTATACGCAAGTATTTCGTCAGGAGTGATCCAGCACGAAGCAATCATATCCCTTTAAAACGATGAACTCTGCACTTGGGCTTCTTGAATCATTAATATCATGCAATTACCCCCCCTATATAATTTCGATACTTATAAGTATACGATATGCGTCATTTTGTGATGAAAGGCAACTGTGACTGGCTCTGAATGGTTTCACTATCTTCTATGGTAGCTAGCAGGTATACAAGCGGGCGCTTCCCCATAAGCGCCTGATGAAGGACAAAAGAACCTCTCCACTTACATCATATGCTATTTTAAGATAAGAGGGGTTGTTATTCTAGATATACTAATTGCTATGGATAAAGGGATTAACGCTTTGTATGAAAGATTTATGACGACAGCGGCTGAGATATTCCAAGTTGCCAACGACAAAGAGTATGTCGACAGTGATATTAGTACTTACTAGGTACGTTGTCATGAATGCATTCGATAGATGATATAACGGAGTTTTTGACTAAGGTGCAAGAGTTGAATATGTTGATAGCGTTAAAGCTAGCTGCTCAGAGGCATGTATCATAATATCTACCCGCAACAGTAGATACACAATCCTCTCACACGAGGATCCGTTAAATATTTACACAAACTGCCACGACATCCTCAATCCCCAGTAGCCTAGCCAACTCATCCTCATCAAGATCGTGAGAATATAAAAATGGTGGAAAATTCATTTTTCCATAGCGAGTGTCCCTCTTAACGCCGTAGTATTATGCAACCTTCCCCTTGTCCTTTTCGGTGGTATCATGAAGTTCCTGTCTCCCGTCCGCGATCCCATTAATATGTATGCCCCCCTTAAATATTTCTCGTTCGACAAAGGAGATATAGTGGAAGTGACTGTCGTCCGCTCGTTTCAACCTGTCCGGATGACGACATGAAAAGAAGAAAAGGTCCCCGGAAAACGCCAGCCCGCCATAAGTCAATCTATTAATTTTCTCTTGTATCTTCAATTGGAGGCCCGATCACCTCTTTAGAGGCGATTCCCCTAATTTACTCTTCCCATTACTACTCTCGCCGTGTATTGCGTTATCAGCCCGTTGCTGGATATTCGACCACGTAGTTGCACTGCTGTCGGGTCTCATACCGCCAGCACCATTGGGAACCATCAATGGGTCCGCGAAGACATTGATACTCTCACCCTCGCTCGAGCTAGGATACCTCTCGCGTCCTCTCTCGCCCAGCCTTCCCCTCGCCCCATCCCTCATCCCATCCTCGTTCGACGCAGGGGTGACGGTGACAAGAGGCGCCGGAGCATAGGACATATCTTGAGCACGATCACTGTTCTGTACATCCTTTCCCTTTCTCTGGCTCTTCGACTTGGATCTGGGGGTAGAGTTGGCGCTAGCACCCGGCCAGTGCGTCAGACTCCTTAACCCAGTAATCTCGGCCGAAGCGTGATAACTGCGCGGCACGTCTGACATCTGGCTGTCAGGGCGACGAGCGTACGGGCTATACGGACTATTCGGGGGCATGAACCCCGGGTTCCCAGCCCCATAGTACTCCCTAGCTTCGCCGAACCCATCTTTCTGCGTCGTCTTCTGTGAGCGCGGGCTAGCTACTGCTGTTGGCGAGGACGGCGCGTAGCTCTTCGGGGAACCCGTGTTGTGCGACTTGGCTAGGAAATCGAGGCGTTGGGACGGGTAGTTCGCGTGAGGTACGGGGTTTGAGATAATGTTTCCGAATGACGAGGTCGAGTCGTGGCGCTGTAACGCTTGTTTCTCCTTTAGAGTCTTCTTGCGTCGGTGTCGAATCATGACTACGGCTAGGATTACTAGTGCGAGACCGACTAGCCCACCGATCACACCACCAACGATAGTCACTGTGCTCGCAGTCCCAGATGTCGATGTCGTCGGAGTTTGGGTTGATGGAGCGGCGGAGGCGGAGGCGGAGGCAGAGGCCGAGCTAACTCCGCTTACAGCCACTGTTGTCGAAGCGCTGTGAGTACTCGTCGCCGTCGGGCTGGTAGTCTTACTAGTGCTCGTCGGCGCTTTGACAGGTGGCGGCTTGCTCTGGTCTGCATCCTTCACGCAGTTCGTTCCATCACACGAGTACCCGAACGGGCAGCACTGTCCGGCACACGTTGGTAAAATGCCATTTAGCACCGTGGTCTTGATTTCGGCAGTAGGATTCGTGGCCGGGTCCTGGAGTCCGAGATCACAGGTTATCGTGGATACTTTATCGCAGTTCGCGCCCTTGGGGCAGCAGAGAACCGTCGTGTTAGCTGCGAGTACATTACATGTTGCGTCCGCCTCGCAGCAGAAGTTGGTGGGAAGTCCTGCTTGAGAACATAGTGTGAAATTCGCCGCGCAACTGCTGGCTCTTTCGAAGAGTTGTGCGGCTGTGTCTGGTCGTATTATAGAGGCGGACGCGGAGGTAACTGCTGCCAGCAGCAGCGCCGCGGGATAGAGAGCTCGTATCAGGACAGGATACGGCATGTGTTAGGCCGTCTTACGGATACCTTTTGAAGTGGGTGTTTTATATCTTGACTTCTTGCCTCTGGCAGAAGGGCTTGCCACTTTGGTGGATCTAGATATGTAGGTATATTAGGTGTATATAGTTGATTTGAAATCAGAAAGCCGAAAATAAAGTAGAAAATATTGAAAAGAGGTAAAAAGTAAATAGTCACTAGAAGGTAGTAGTCGGTAATAATATCTATGAGAAGCAAAAAAAGAAGACCAAATTCATTCACGGAAAGAATTATCAGTCAGAGGCGTCGGGAGGCGCAGGGGCTATGTGAGTTAGAAATAGCAACTAGAAGAGTCACGAACGGACAATGAGCGTATCCTCGTACTGAATCGAATGACTATGAAAAGGTTGTAATAGAGCAAAAGAGACGAGACGACGTGTAAAACAAAGGTTCGAAACAAACTACGAAGAAAAAAGCCCGAACAAAAAACACGAACAGCAGCGAAATTTTGATGCCCGGCCTATGAATCACGGCTTGATGCCTTGATATCTTTGTTTCCACTTTACTTTGTTCGGCCATTGTTCGATCTCTTGGCTCCCCTGGCCTCGCTAGCCAAGACGGCGGAAACGCTAGATAGAACAATTAGTATAGGTCGTCTGACTAAAAGCGAAGACGAGCATCTCTGGTCCAACAGATGCGACCAGATGGGGTCCGTCGAAGTCGACGCCCCAGATAAAAGGCGGTAGGGTGCGGATGATCGACTGGACATCTTCAACCCAAAAATAAATCAGACGGTAAGAAACAATTATATGCAGGGTATTAAGAGCAAGATCTCATCTAGCTACTGGACTAGGTAGTATCCGCAGTCTCCGTCATGAGCATCGCTTAGGTGTACGCGCAGCAGCGTGAGTGGATGTAGCGGAGCTTCAGATAAGCATCTCAGTATCGAAATGAGGCATTGCGGGTCTTAGACAATGTAGGAGTTGCCAGAACGAGAGGTTCTCACGAAGCGAATCGCCCGAATTTGTTTCTTGGTATGTTCGTTTTCGATGTTTTCTTGGGCGGCTACAGGGACGCCCAGTCACGGCGGTTGAGTAGGAGAAAAAGAGTGGAAGGGTGTGATTGGACTAGATGAGTTGGTGCGATCTTTCAAATTAAGCGTGACGATGTAGGTTGCGCGTGTCTGATTGGCCAAAGCTCATTCAGAGCTAAACTGGGTTCCCTAATTTGGATCTGAATCTAGCAAATCCGAACGCTGATTGCGTGACACAACGTCTATAAGATCCCAGTAGACCCACTTATAGTTTAGACCCCAGTAACCCGGGATTTAGTGAATTTGTTGAATTGAATAGGTGGACAGCTGTACTTTTGTACTCATTTGCTGGCTCCGCAGCTCCGATTGTTACCGTTCGGCTTTCTGCATATTAAATTGGGAGGCGTAAACCTCACCCACATCCGTACAACACATAGCAGCTGAGCAGGCAATGGCCGTGTGTTGGTTCATGTGGCTAATTATGATGATGTTGCACAACTCAATTCCTTCAAAACAACTGAAGGTGAGCCTTCCGGATTTTCAACAGCCGTTCGCGGAGGCCTCATACCAACGTATGTATATAGGAGCATGCACGACATCACACAGCCACAGCCTGCCGGTTCCTGTGAACCGAACATTCTCGTTGGGCGCCTTACAGGGCGGTTGGTAGTATCTATGACGTATCCCACGTAAAGTGGGTAGAAGGCATAGTATGTACGCTGAGCCGGTTGTCAACTGTTCCGCGAGACCTGACCCAAGACCCTGACAATGGGAAGCAACCCATGCGAGTCCTCGCTGAGGAACATGTTGTTCTTCATCCTAAAGGCCTCAATGTCGTCCCAACGACAGACGTAAATTGTTCTCATGCCGAGCTTCCGCACAGCCCCAATATCGTAAACATGTGCCACGACCATGACAGCCTCGTCTGGTCGCATCAAAACTAGACCTCGAATCTTCAGGTAGGTCTCCGGCACCGGCATATAGACGCCCAAAAACTCGCTAGAAAATAATATACCGAAGGCCCCCTCCAGGCCAGAAGACCACACCAGGTCGAGCTGCAGCCTCGTGGCCTCGTTAGCGAATACGAAATGCTCGAGCTCTGGCTAATTTTCAGAGCGGTTAGTGCAAGTAGAACATGTAAGTTTCTGGCTTGCCCCAACGTCCGTCCGGATCGCGGATGTTGCATTTTCGTTCGAAACAACTTTTCACTTCTTTGAATGATCAGTTCAAATCGTAGTCAAAAAATCAAGCACACTGGGTATGAATAGCAAGTCTTGATTGAATTTTAACTCTGAAATCACGACGGACCTGGCATCATCGGTGTCCAATATAGATACCCAGACAGGAAGAAAATTCCGTTGTTACTTGCGAGACCTCTGCTCTTCCAGCCATTCCCTGGCAATATCCTCGTGCTTATAGAATTGCACAGAATCTCCCCATCCTTGTAGCCAGCTAATGATACGTTCTGACATTCCAATTATATGTGCCATTCCAGACGTGTCAGGATGCATTAAGATAGGAAAAATGAAATCGGCTGAGTTAGTAGCCCTCTCGCTGTCATCCTCGCCCTCGGTACTAGGGGCATTCTCCCATAACCACATAAATTTGTCTTTCCACATTTGTTCTACCACTCTTGTAGAGACATATCCCATGCTTCATACAGTTGTTAGCGCATTTCTCCCATAATAGTATATCGCAAGCTTTACTTACCTATTAGGGAGGTGGGGAAGATATTGCAGAGGCATCATATCCTCGTTATACCAGCCGCAGGGGATTTCAACCAATGGATGTTGGCCAGACTCCAAGGGACCAATGCTGGGTTCGGCAATAGGCGTAGGCTTTAGCCAGGAAGAAGCAGGCTTCGAGAAGTCGATCTTCTCTATAGGCGGATCGGCGGGTGTCCAATATGGTTGAGAGTCATGGTGCATGAGGGATGAATTATAGAGGAAGCCGAACTCGCGAAGAAGCTCCACAGTGGTTTCCCGGATCGTGTACATGGGCGCACGGTAGCCACGGGGTTTCTGACCTTTGCACAATTTGGTAGCAACTGTAATGCACTTGAGCAAAACCTCGCGCTCTTGATCAGGCGTCATCTGATAAATACCCTCGTGGGAATAACCATGAAGACCGATTTCGGCACCCGATTCGACGACTTTCTTGACTGAAGTCGGGAATGTCTCAATGGTGTGGCCGGGGATGAACCAAGTTACCTTGTCCGCGATATTTTTCTTCTTTAGCATGTTTAGTAAACGAATTGCACCAACCTGACCAGCGAAAATTCCGGAGCTGTAGTCAGCCATATTGTTATCCGGGTGGCAACCGGTCCCGAGCCAGTGGGAAACAGCGTCAAAGTCAAAGGAGAGCGCAACCTTGACACGCTTTGGGCGCTTAGTAAGGGTGCGGGGGATGGCGGTTGTGAGAGCGGCATCGTTGAATATTTCGTACTCGCAGTCCGCCGGCATGCCTGCATTTACGGGAGCCATATCTTGAGGACAAGAACTCATGACGATCACTAGGTCCGTCTCTGCCCTCAGTACAACATACTGACCCTTATCGCTTGTTGGCGGCCGGATGTCCAGCCCTCCGCGGTGGTCAATGGCAACATTCATGAAAAGGTTCAAGGGATCGGGAATCCAATCATCTGAGATCTGAAGATTAGGATATTTATCTGCCGGGAAGTTCGACTTAAGTGCTTGATGCATGTTGTCGTGGCAGTTGTCGTGATATTCAACGGCGCCGAGCATGCGATAGCGCTCCCGGTCGCAAGCCGTCCAGATCATATCATGCACGCCCGGTGTCGTATCCTCAACCAACGTAAGCATAGGCTTGCGGAGGTTGCTATAGAGACTGTTTCCCACCCGCGGCGAGATGGAAACTAGAATGGTGCGCGAATGCGCCATAGACAGGTAATCATGACTATTGTTAGGATTGAAGGCCCAGAAATCAACTACTTGTTTGCCATGCGTATTGGTGATCTTAAGGTGCTGACCCTTCTGGATGGGAAATGCAGCAGCCCTACGAGCCGGAAGTATCGCCATTGTGAATGAGTTATCTGGGCAAAGTATGGTCTTGAAGAAATGGTGGTAGCTTCATAGATAAAAATGAAAGAATTATAGGTAGCTGCCCGTGGTCATTTTCAACTCGAAAGATAGCACTATGCCATTTTTGATCGTTTGGAGACTGCTCTGATATCATTAGACATCAATTATTGATCGTTATCTTTACTGCAGACAGGCATGTTTTGGGGGCGGGATGAGCAGCTTTCTGACGCCATCTACCTATTAGACAGGCAGGTTTCATATGATACACGAAAATAACTACCTAATAAAAAACGTGTATCTTGTTTTATGTACCTACCTAGGCATATCTACTGGAATTGCCTATTACCTACCTAGGTTATGTTAAGAGTGTGAATATCTTTAAATAAGCCGGATCCTTTAATTATGTAGTTGTCCCGGTATTCTAAGTGAGCGCTGTAATGCCCTTTACGGGTCAAGTTTGCAAAGAATGTGCCAAAGATGAGATCACCTTTATGACAGGTCACTTGGAGAGAGCAGAGATAGAGGAGAGCTTATGAGAAAGAAGATGCTGATTGGTAGATCGAGAGCTACTATTTCCTGTTTGGGTAGTGGCGCTAGTTGACCCCCTAATTTGTACCCCTTCTATCTGGTCCTCACTCCTCATCCCTCAACCCTTAACTTTATTCTACAGCGAACAAAGGGCTACCTACTAGGTTTTGATACGGCATTCTGGTTTCTAAGCTATGGAATAATGCACTCAAAATAAGTTTTCAGGAAAAAACCCTTGAAACTCATTACTTAAGTCATTCTACCATCACTTCAAATTGTTGGGATTAGATACCAGCCCTTCTCGTTAACAGAGGTTCTCTGCAAGGCATAGAATGCTGTAGCCTACGGCAGCTACCTTCTATGCTCCAGCACAGCATCCCCTAAATAAATCGGTCCTAGGAGCACGCATCCTCAAGTGTGTGAATGGATTTAAGGAGGTATTTAAGTGGCGCTAGGGAATAATAGCCAATCATCAATTGCCGATAAGCTTATCAATTTTCTCATAATCTTAGGTACTTAAAATGACCTTTGAACGGATGTCCGGACTCAGCTTCCTACAACCTAGTAATCTACTTAATTAACAACGGCGCCGCGACATACAAATCCATGAAGCTCTTTTTCAGTCGTTCTGGAATGCCCGCAATGTCCTTCAGCCCCGAGACGTTGTCCCACATCATGCATTGTGCTAGAGTGCCGACGAACCCCTTTTGTCCCTCGTCCCCACTTCCCATTGACGGGTCGGTCCAACCGTCGTAGACCGCATCAAACTGCTTTCCGACTTCCTCGTCCGCGAACGGTACGCCTGGTGCCCAAGCTTGATCAGAGTCGGAGAATGAGGGGAATGGCTTCTCGGCAGTGAGCCGTTGAAGGTTGGCGTCATCAACATTGAAGGCTGGGAACGGGTCATCCGATAACTGTGGCTTTGGAGCCGTGATTTTGACACCCATCATAAGGGTCATGCTGCCGGGATCGTTCTTGAGCAGGTCGCCAACATTGTTTTTGCCATTATGTGGATCGGCATTTCTGTCATCTGCAACACGTTAGCTGGCTTGAAATAACCAGTGGAAGAGGGCATAGCCATGGCAAACTCACATTTAGACCATAAGCCCTGCGGTACACTCTTCAGATACTTCTCATACTGCCAACCTTCGTCCGGGTGGCTCACACCATCTTGTTGAACCACCACAGTCAAAGTAGACGTCATGGGCTTTACGAGCTTCATTGGTTTACCGAAGACATCTAGTCCAGCAGCCGGATCGCCGTAGGTGATGATGGGAGCTGTCTCCGGGTTGTTCTTGACAGCATTGATCGCCATCTTACATGCGATGACAAAGGAGAAAGTACCGGCACGCACAATCCACTGCTCGTTTTGCACACGTTCTGTCTTTTCGTCGGGGTTCATCAGGCCGGATTGAGCAAGGAAGTTGTGTCCCTCATTCTTTGGTATTGGGGGATCAGCTTCTACAGCGAACTCCTCTCCTGTAGTCAACATGGCGGTGGCTTGCGACGATATTGAGGCAGACGCTGCCTGGAGGACCAGCTGATAGAATTGATACAGAGTGACACTCTCATCGTCATTGGCGGACTTGCCGAAATTAATGTCGAAGGCGACGATCCAGAAATCGACGTGTACACGGCCTGCAACTGGCGGGCCCCATAGATACAGCTGAGCCCCGATCTCGACGGAAATGTGCGTATGAATGAAGAGGAAGTCAATATTGAAACGCACACCGACAGCAATTCCTCCGTCTGCATTGAAGAAGAACGGCTTGTAATTGATCAATACATCAAGAAAGGCGTCAAACCAGGCCTCAATAGGCCCTGCACTGAAGGCGGCATGTAGACGGCCACCGCCCATGCATACCTTGGGCGTGATGGCAAAGTACGCCTGACCGGAGATACTGAGACCGCCGCCTAGACTCCAGTAAATGCCCAGTCGTGGAGGATTGGGGTAACCTATCGGCACTACATATGCTTGGTGATAGCCGCCTAGGGTAAAGACAAAGTTGCCGACGTTGCCTTGATCGGCATGGGGCGCATCAAACCAGTAGCAAAGAGCTGCACCGCCGGTGAGATGGCATGCCTCACTATATATGTACGAGCGTGGCGATAGTTGTGCCTCGATCTTCAGTATGCCATAGTCTAAATCGGCAACGGCCGCGATACCCAACTCGACGTGTGCAAACTTTATGGGTGATTTGGGCGATGGGATATCCGCTAATGCTACCGCGAAGATACCAAGCTTGACAGTGCTTCCGAACTGTACGACAACAACAGCATCGATGCTTAGCATTTGGAATGCATCAACCTTCATGCCCATGGCAGCCCAATACGAGCTGTCTTGTGGTTGGAACCACCCACTCGGGCTTAGGTCGATCAGTTTCTCCAGAACTTCTAATATATTGTCGTCGCTACTAAATTGGTCGTTGGCGATGAAAGGAAATTTGTAGATTTCGTCCGCCGAAGGAAGACGCACGGTGCTGTTGTAACCAAAACCGCCACAGACTCCCGAGATCTCGGCAAACTCGAGCGTTATCAAAGGCCCATTCAATTTAGCAAAGACAAAGATGGATCGGAACTGTTTTTCGGGATGACCGTTCGGAGTTACTTCGCCGTAGAAACCAGCTGCCTGTAACTGCCAGGGCTCAAAACCGAAGATCAACCCGCCGGCATAGTAGTCGGCGCCGCCTTCATTACCGTGACGAATGATGCCAGCAAGCGTCAACGGAGGCTTTTCAAATGACGCCACTAGACCCTCAACCGTAGCGTCGATTGACGGAATCTTATCTAGAGTTTCAAAACCGAGGTTAAGACTGAATCCGAGCATCGAGAACCCTACTGGTCCCATCGTCAATGTGGCATCAAACATGATAACCAACTTCTTGTTCTTATACTTAAGACCAACATTGGTGATGGAGAGAGGGCCCGCCTTCTTCTTGAATGGCGCCTGCGCACTTTCACCCTTGGTGTCATCTTCTCCGTCTGCTGGTTGCTCACCACTGGCTGCACTTAACCGCGCAAGTGTCTTGTTGGTAACGGGATCCTTTGGCTTCATGAAGGGGTAATCTAGCAGACAGGATCGCTCGCCAGTAGCGCTATGGATAATGACGACGAAGTGACAACCGGATGGGACCAGAAGGTCCTTATCAGTCGGCTCTTTGAATTTATCCTTGACCAAGACCTGACCTTCGAGGACGTCGTTGAGCTGTGCAATGTCTTTGCGCGTGAGGCCCGATTGTCTATTGGGCTGTGGTATCTCAAATTTCCCTAGTGGCACCTGCACCCATAGGAAGTACAGCTCATCAAGCGGCTGCTCCAATGTACCAATCAGAGGGATGTCGACCTTGAGATCCGGGAAGCTGTTAATGGCAGCTTTTATGAGTCGTTTAGACGGAGTGTCCTTGTCCCAGTCCTCGCTATGAAGTTGCACAAAAGCAACATGCAACTTTCCAATGTTGAGTGCAGCTAGGAATTGGAACGAACTTTGCTCCACTCCGTTGATCGTGGCCTTCTTCTTTTCAATCTTGATCGTAAAAGCGTCCTCATTGTCATCCACCAAGTTCATGTCGGTGATGAAAGGGGGAAGTTCGATTTCATCTGGTTCGAGAATGGCCGACAATACGTCCCCGATTTTGGTATCCTTATTTTCCGGGTTCAGAGTGGCTGCGAATTTGAAGCCTTCCTTGTCGGCGGTGAAATCAAGACCCAGCCTGAGCTGGGCGATGATAAGATCGCCTTTAATGGCAAAGCTACTGGTCTTGGACTTGTTTCCGTCTTTCTCGTATGTATAGCTCACATCCAGCGTGTCGATGGCAATTGATTGAATCAGAGGCCCAACATGTGCCTTTGAGTCATCGTCGAAGAATTCAACTAAAGCTGACGCATATAAGCCAGTCAAGGTGGCATGTAGGGCCCATGCTTGGGTTTTCGAATTGTAGCTTATGTTGCCTTCGAGAATAGCAGCATCATCCGAATCTTCACTAGGGCCGATTACTGCCTGAATTCCGACGTCTAAAGTGAACGCCGTACTCTGGCCCCACTCGAAAGAGGCATCTATCGAGACTTCGCCAAGGGATGGCTGAGGGACATTGTCTGATTGAGGTTCTTTTGCAGTGACAGTACCGCCAATGTTGAATGTGTTTTTGGAAAGGCTGATATACGCCCGTGATATCTCAGACGGCAAGGTGTCAGGGATATTGATAACCTCTTGTGTGGGAATCAGTGCTGCAATTTCAAGCGTCTTGGCTGGAGACTTTGTCACTGGCTGCAAGATTGTCCAGATCTCTTCGTACGGTAGCAGATCTAGATCCTTGGATTCGTCGAATTCTGGACTCAATATTAACGATCTGGTTGCATATCATAGGGTATCATGACACATCTACTTACCGTTCCATAGCTGACCACTAAGCTCACCGAACCCGCCTGAGAACTTATCCCAATTATACGAGATCAAGAAGACCGCTGGGCTGGATGCGGAGTTGGTGCCAAAGTTGGCAGCAACCTCTATGTCGAACGAGAATGATGATAGTTTGGGAGTCCCTGGGTCTTTGGTACTGAGACCGATGGTCAACCTTCGAAGGGTGAAGTCATGAATCACCTTGGCATTATTTTCTTGTTTATTCAAGATGTTATTAACGAAGTCCTCGAGTTCGGTGTCTCCAATGAGTTCAGCTAGCCAACGAAGAATTCCTATGAGAGGCTTTTCGGAGCGAAACATGAAAGTAAGAGTCATCGCGGAGGGGAAAAGCTCAATACCAGCAACCATCGACACCTGTGGGGCGTCTTGGGCACTCGCTTTAACACTACATTCGATGCCAAAAGCAACAGAGCCACTGCTCAGTGGTTCAGACCCATTCTCAGTCTCCGCATGCACCGTTTTCTCTTTGAAGATGACGTCTGCACTTGTGAGAATGAAGCCTTTCAGGGCAGAGCCGAGAAGTTCCTGCAGCGGCCCTAATACGGACAGTTGGAACTGGAGACGAACGTAGACCCGATTGTCAAGTCCAGGGGTAAACCAGAGTGCGTTCCGCTTAGGGCTATCAGTTGTGGTAGGCTTCTTAAGGGTTACCTCCAGATCAACCAGTTTCTCGGGTATGGAATCAGCCAAACCGCCGACGTTCGCGAGTTTGAACAAGTCCTTGATTTTTATGCCCGTGATATCTTTAGTTTGAGTGAAGTCAAGGCCGCAAATCAGCGTCTCGCCTGCTGAGTCGATACCAGGGGGTTGGATTCTTGGTTCCACGCTTCCAACGGGTGGGGTGCCGAAGGTGAAAAGCAGCACATCGCTAGCCGAGCTGAATGTGAGCGGCCATGGTTCCGAGAGTGTGATTAAGAACTCCTTGATATATTGCGGAGAGTCGGTCGCCGTTAATGAGATTGCAGCGCCAGAGTCGATTTGCTGGAACCATTTCTTGGTCGTGTCGGAGTCATCCAGATCGGCCGTGGGTTTCGGGGCCTCAGACAGAATAATAACCTGGTCGTCGTTCAAGGAGGCAACGAAGTGATCCGTCGTACTGCCCGGTGAAAGAGGTTGTACGTTCTCTGATGGAGATTTGCCTGCGGAACTTGCGTAAAAGTAGTAGGCCTGGCCATTTTCGGCTGCTGCTGGAGATACATCTTGTGTTGTCCTAGCAAGGGCGGTAGGCTTTGAAGAAGCGCCCATTTTGAGGTTAAGATGATTTTGTTGATAATGGTTCAACCTACCATCTTCTAGATGAAGAGTCTACTTGAGTCGAAATATTGCCTCGTCGGTATAGCGTCGGGCTCCTTGCTAATGCTCATATGATTTCGCTATAGAAACTCAGGAAAAACAGAATTTGGTTTGCTTGAGCTCTAAAGCTGAGTCAGGAGACCTTCAATGACACCACCATCAACAGGACAGGAATTTTTGGGACGAGGTATGCCGGAATGAATGATACCTAATTCTGGTCTACTCGGAGGTAGGTCGGTGGTTCTGCAAAGCGATCGGGGATTCTCTAGAGCATCGTCCTGGAAATGATGAGCTGATAGCAAAAGGCAGCCGAAATTGCTTACCCTACGATATCCGGTCCTGTCATTCGGGAGTACCTATCTTATTCTACAGATTCGGCATCTTGCCTAATAGGAGTCCATGCGATTATCGAAGCTCTATATAATGCTGCATATCGCATTGCAATTAAGAAACATATTTCCAATGCAATATTCAGATAGGTCTTACATGACGCCAAGGCGAACACGTATTATATCATATATCAAGTACAGGTATTACTTGATGCATGTCTCATGACCCGACGCGGGCACCCGAACGCCTGTGGCGTTTCTACATCGAGCTGAAGGTTGCATGCGTGTAATATTGATCAGAGCGTTTGTTTCTTGCCATGTATCCAGTACCTACGGGACATCACGATTGATGATGGAGATGTTCAACGCAAGTCATCAACCATTTCGGCTATGGAGTCAGGTCGCATTAAGAACAAGGAAAAGCAAGTCCGGATCAGAGAATGTCTGCATCTGACACGGACCTTGGTTACCTTCAGGGTGAAGGGCCCGACTAGACCTGGATTCGGCCACTGTCACCTCAAGAATAGGGATCACACTTATTTACTCTCAATGGGTTAATGTGAGTCGACCACCTTAGTTGATACGAATTTCATCGTAAGAGCAATCCCACTAACTACCCAGTTGGATGACAGTATGGCTTCGGAAATCACTGACTTCGACGTTGCGTTGGTGCCCATGCAACTAGATGCCTTCAGGCTCAACCCAGCTGTCTGCGGTACCGGCGAAGAGAATGATACTACAGCACGTATCAGCCCTATCACGCAGCCGAACTACACTTTCCTACGTCTTGATAATTTCCTTCTCCAGAGCGATGTTCAGAATCATACCGACTTGCATAACACCGCGCCAGCCACTGTTAATCCGCGTCTATATGACATAGGCGCCCGGCCAAAACCAACGCCCCTCCGACATCGCCACGGCATTTACCTCCACTGGACTTTACCACGATTCTATCGTTCCGGTGTCTCGACCGGCAAGGCTGTATCGTCAGATCGGCGTCGGAAGGAGCGGCTGCGACGCGGACTAGATGTGCCAGACTCCGATGCTGATGAGGCCAGCAATGATACGCCGGAGTTCATACAACCACCGACGCGTTGGATTGTCGTGCGAAAGCTCGAGCTTGATAGCATTTCGCCTCCAGAGGCAAAATCAGCTTTTGAAAACCGCGAGTATGAAGCTTGGGTGGTAGAGAGCGACTACAAGTGGTCGCTAGATGAGATACCGCTGGATGTTGATTTACAGGCTGATGTTTCACCCTTCGTCGCTGGTAGTAAGGGCTCAAACGTCAACATCAATGAGCAAGCTGAAGTGTTCATCGGACGCAAGACAGCACTTCAGAATTGGTCTGGTATTGAGGACCCTAATGTGGACCGAGCAAACATCAGTTTGCTGCAAAGCGGCAATCAATTATTCGCCGACTTTCAGATGCATAACGCCAACGTCTTCAGCATACTTGACAACTTTGAATACGGCACCACCAAGACGCCGCAGTATTTGACTCATGCCGAGGCCAGTTACTATGTTCTGGGGTGGCATTGGAACGAGGACTCCGACCCTCTATGGAAGTCTGGTAGCAGTGTTGCACACGGAGAAAGCCTACAGGCACTCTTCATGACACTACAAGGCGCGAAAGCATCGCCACCCGAGGAGCGGGATCCTTGGTTAGATGAGGAAAGTCAACTGCGCATCTTGTGCCATGGCGCAATGTATGATGTGATTTGGGACTATGATAGCAAACCTGAGGATGTACCAGCAGATCGATTCAATGCTCGCCTAGTCGATCAAAATTCAGCGGCTGTATCGCTCGGCACCACCCCCATGGATGCGTTGTTAACGTATTGTCATTCTCGCAAAGATCACCCCGAAGGCTCTGGGGATATTGCGAAGCTTGAGGCAGATATACTATTACTCGAAAAATTATTACACTCAAGCGATGATGGCGTTGATGCACAGCGTGAGGCAGCTGACTCTGTCTATAATTGGTCTTTCAATCGCTCGCCGGGTGGAGAACATTATTACTTTTCCGGTCAGGGCAACGACGGTCAATCCGACAAACAGCCACTGGAGCCTGACCGAACATCAATTTTGAAGTTGCGCGAACTCAATCAGGCAAAAATGCTACTGGATTCCTGTAGTAGAGCACTCTCCCAGTATCGCTGGGATATGTTCTCATTCTGGTGGAAATACGTCAGTGACGTAGGTAACAAGAGTGAGAATCAAAGCAATCAAACCAACAACAAATATAAGGATGACACGGACAAGCTATCGAAACACATTGCCGGCTTGAACGATCGCATCCAACAGCTAGAAGAGCAAATTGATCGCCTACTATATCCGAAAGATGCTCAGGGAGAGCTCATCGATCCTGTGGATAATCCCCTTTCTACCGCTAAGCCCGCAAGTCAGCCGGTTTTCTACCGCGCAAATGACCCAACTATTCTCATTGGCGGAATTGAATCTGGTTGGCCTACCGACTACCTAGATAATGTGCTTGTTCGCGCACCATACCAAACGATTAGTCCCGCGGATGGGCCCTCTGAACTACCGGACGGATTGAAAAGCTTCTTCACATTGCTACAAAAGCTTCCAGATGTGCTTAGGGACCCCGCTAAAGCTTTAATGATTGAGTTCTACACCTTAAAGCCTAGCGAAAATGATTCTGCTGAAGCCGTCGAGGATAAATTTCCCCCTCAGTTCCACGACCAGGGGATTAACGATGGACGTTGGCGTGACCAGTGGGGAAATCGACAACCATGGTTTCCCCTATACGCCGAGTGGGAAGTCGAATACACTCACATCCCTATGGAATACTGGAAGCTAGATGAGCATACAGCGCGTTTGTCCGAGACCCCGCATGTTCGCTACGGCATCAGCGTGCCGACAAATTCCGGCGAGACGCCACCCCCTCTTTGGGATGCTATTTCTCAAACTGGACCGGAAACGCGTATCTTATCAGGACGTGTGCTTATTCTGCCACAACCTAGCTTTTCACTTGAAGCCAAGGTGATACAGCTATTTGATAACACACCGGCAGAGATTCTCGAGAAGACCATCAGCAAAGAGGACCAAGCCAACTTACGTAATAATATCAAGAAACTGGCATATCTATCCTCACCACTATCCGGATTTGCTGACGCGCTGGTTACGCAAGCCCAAGGTAGTCATATCAAACCTGAGAATAAGGTAGTCGGTCCAGAGGGTGAGTCTAGCTCAGTCATTGGGTCGGCAATCATCGACCCTGCTGGCTTGACAGAGACAAACATCGGAATGATCCAGGGTAACTCGGCCTTGACACCATATGCATCGTTAGCGAACTTCCTGGACGAGCCTTATTGCCCGTTCAAACCTGCAACTCATGGACAATTTAGGTATATTGCCCTGGATTATTAAACAATTTTTAAACGTGTTGGAATTTTAGCTGACCTTCTGTAGATTCCGCAAGCTTAATATTATTGATAAGTTTGGACAGGCACTTATGGCCATCGATCAAAGGCCTCGGGTCGGAGGGTTCCCCTCTTATTACCCTTGCATCAGCGACTACTATGAACCGCAGACTATCAAATTGCCGGATGGGGACACGTACGCCAACACGGTGATTCAAAATAATCCCCAGCTGTGCGAGTTCATACAATTACCACCTCTGATCAATCAGAATTCGCGTCTAAACGCGAATTTTGTCAAGCGTGTCGCTGATGACCCCGATGACATCAGGGGCCAGGAGATGGGCAATAGTCCCGGCGATGGAGCCAAGTGGCGACCCTCGACGGAGTGGGAGTCCCCAATCTGGGGTTGGGTAATTACCAACTATGCAGATTACGGCATCCAGCTGTTCCTGCCAGACGGAACTTTCTACCGTGAAGTGCGCTTCGGAGGACCTTTGGGAACACTAGAGACTCCCAAGTGGCTTCCCTTTGAGCCGACGAAGGGCAATTCAACGCCCGAAACGCGACAACTTGATTTGCTCGTGGACAAACTCGCCGAGCCCCAATATCTACAGGGCTTTTGGCACATGATCACCACGGCACAGGAAAAGCTACCTGCGGCTCCTAGTGCGTACGCACAATTCCTCAACTCTATCGTCGGCAAGCCGCTTGCGCTGGTAAACATGGGCTGGTCACTAGAGTTAGACGGACCCCCGCTAGAAATCCAGAGCACCAAGGCCAAAGTGACGAGCCCAGAGCGCCGATTGACCAAGCCTGCCAACCCCGAGGACAAGAGTCAGTTCTACGAACTACAGGTCCGACTGGGCGATGCTGATGCAGCATATGACGGGCTTGTTGGCTATTTTGACACCACAGCACCAGATTCGGACCAGCTCAATCTTGACTATATCAACACGTTCTTCACCCCTGAGAAGAGTAAGCTTGAGCCCTTGAAACGGCTCGATACAGGAACTTATCCCCTGTTCACGCCATTCTGGGAGGCGCCGTTCCCAACTGACCCACCGTTTGATAACCCCACAACAATTGTCGATCCAGTGCAATTTGAAAACCGGCGAAATTCACGCATGTCGGTTTTCGGGGCTATTGTCGATCCCTTCACCCCCGTGCATGCATACTCGTCCTTCTTACCTCCAATGGACCTATCATTACCATCTTGGACCTGGCAGAAAGCCATGAATACCATGACTGCCTTCTTTCACGCGGGACCCTTAACTCTGCCTCTCAACGATATCCCCACATATGACAAGGACCATCCGCTCAACAACGAGAACGCAAGAGACAAACCTTCGCGGGATTTACCTCTTCCCTCACTTGGGCCTGGGGATTGGAGTTGGTTCCAGCCATACGCGGAAACGCCCGCGCCTGATAATCAAGATGATCCGCCTCTTCCAGTATACAACGCGTTTGGGATCGAGAAGAGAGGCGATTTGACCAAACCGGGGTTCCAGAAGGGGCCATATAGTGCTATTGAGGGGTACTTGCAGCTGCGGAATCCGATCATGGTGCCTAAGTCCGACAATTAGATTATCATAGGTTCTGTCAAATTCAAACACGAGAGTTATTTTATCATTATAGGTAGTAATCATGTGGATAATATTCATTTAGTCTACCCTGCGAACTGCAGCGTCCATGATATCATGGATTTATTGAACTCAGGCTTATGATACGCCGTAGCAGTAACATAAAATACTCAAAACGGACTCACAAGACCCTCTTTCTAATATCATTTTCCTATGAAAATATACCGAGAAGTGTACTAGGTAGGTAGTCATCAGAAGGAAGTCAGAAAGAGTGTCCCATGTGCTGAACGTACTGTATCCCACTGTGATTGGAATTATCCCCTGTGTCACACAGCCGGCATCACTCGAACACACAGTCCGATACCGTAGTATTAGCACATGGGAACTCTTCTGGCTTCATTCTGAGTCGCATTTACCTATCTAGATCGTGAAATAATATTTATAAGGCTTTTATGGTAATGTCACGTAAGAATTAACTTGATTAAAAGTAGCGAGGTGAGACGAGTATATATTATTGCACACCCCGGAATTCAGATACAACTTAAAACTCAGCTGATGATACCATCGCTCAAAACACCCCATTTGACATCGCATCTTACTACTTACACAGTAGGAATGGGATCACGAGCGTGGAAGAAGTCATCCCAAGGACTACTGCTATCCTCCGAAACGTAGAAGAGATGGTTGTTACCGTTAGCAGCCACCACGCTCAACTGACTAGTGCCGACCTTGGGAATGCCGGAAATGGTATGGGGGCTACCCCAACCATCTTCATCCTTGATGACGCGACGTATGTTGTTCTTGCTGTCGGTGTAGTAAAGATACACCTTGCCTTTGGAATACGAGACGCCCATAGTTGTCAGGTCTTTGGCGTCACCGGTTCCGTCAATGTCCCAGGCTATGATACCATGGATGTTAGCAATTGGAGGCATGGGAGATTTTTAGACGAAATTTCGGGGCGGGGTTCGGCTTACATTGCTTCGTGACTGTGTTGAACTCCTTAAGGTGGCCCTCGACGACCTCCTGGTATATGACCAGGCGCTCGGCCGTATCCGGGTTGTACCAAGCAGCTAGCGAGCAGTTGAGACTCACATCCTGGTTCTGGAGAAAGGTCGAGACATTGCCGTTTTCGACGTTGTATTCTTTAAGGCGCATCTGACCTGGTGCGGAACCGCTTGGTTGGGGTTAATGTCTGTTGAAAGCGTGATAATGCGGCGGAAGACTTGATACTTACTCCAAGTAGTACACCCAAGCGGTGTTCCCGGATGAGCACATACTGACAGTCTTGTTCTGGAGCGAAGTCGAGGCTAGTTTCTTGTAGATTGGAGATACCATCGAGACCTGGTTGGCAGTCGGGTGGCCATCCTCAACCTTGGGGTCCGTGACGGCGATGACAAGTTGGTTACCGCGATAGTAGTCGGAAGCAATAGTGGACGGATTAAAGATATGGCCAGCGTAGTCGGTGGACTCAGCAGCCCATTCGGCTTGCGGGTCATCGTCATTGGTACCGCTCTTGAAGCCAAGGCCGAGCTGGGCGCTCGAGGTATTGTAGAACAGATTGATGTTCTTATCGCCGGCTACAGCTCGGTTCACGATAGCTGCTATGGCGGGCATTGTGGTATTTTAGAATTGTGCTCGTCTAAGTGATTAATGCCTTCAGGTAAACCGAAAAATGATTAAGAGGAAGTGAAGTGATAAAACAGAGTTGATCTTGAGCTCACTCTTCCCTCTACAAAAAGGAGCCATCATGACACTTAATATAGGTACCTCCTAGGGAAGTAGGTGATAGATAACCCGTTTGTTATCGTCACTTAAGTTCGAGCAATACGTCTGAGTATCGTTCATCATCATAGAACAGAAATCAGCGTCGCGGGGTTGCCGCTTTCTTTCCTAAGGAGAGGGAATCGTCTTTCACGTTGCCTTTAGCTTCTGTTCCCCCATGGTTGTCGTCGGGATCCGATTGGCTGTATCGACCTCGCCACAGTTGCAGTTTACCTGCACCTTATAGCCTTTCATTACCAGATTAAATTAATCTTGTTACACAACTTCAACATGTGGCGTTTGTAGCTGGAGGGGAAACACTCTACTGTCGTTACCGGTCGAAAATCAGTCCGACCGTCGATCAGTTGATCAATTCTTATTCTTTTGAGTTTGATGCTTGATGTCGTCGATACTTTCTTGATACAATGCCCTGGTAGTATGCATGACGGGTCTCGTCACCAGCGAGCGAGGTGAAAATAAGAAGTCTTTTGAATAATCAAGCCGAGTTCTTACACTCAAGCTCATGCAGTCAACCCCGTTTGGAAATTTCAGCTAAATAAGCTGCGGCTGGTCGCATTAGCCAAGAAGATGGCTGAGATCAGAGATTGCTCCCCATTAATGCAAATACCTAATTCTATAATAAAACCCCGAAATAAAGGAAATTTTGAAATATCGTCTATATAACTGTATCAGCTTTAGTTGTCTATTGAAGGGACATATATGTAATAAGTGAGGAGTATTGTTTAGGGGATAGCCGACTTATAGCTTCAGCGGCTACGCTGCATATCGAGCGACTTCAGCTACCTAAAGAAGACACTAAAGTGAATCTATCGAAGTTAGAGTAGCTTCTTACCTACTTGAGCCAGAGTATCGCATGGTTCATCGCACAATTTATCACTCAGTGAAATTGAGCCTTGCTTAAGCAAGGCCTAATCTCCTGATACTGCTAAATTGTTCTGTCGAAATATTGGATACGGGAACACTATCAATTTCCAAGCGATTCAGGAGGCAACCCTCAATATTAGTATCATGGCCATCTTTCCTGCCGGTAAAAGCACACGCATAAACTCACCCAGGCACCTCACGCTTCGGCATTCACGACGTCTTATCGCTGCTCATCAACGCCAGACTAAACGTCTCCTTCGCAGCTCAGGTCTTGCTGAAGATGGCAGTGACGATGAGGATGAAGTCGACCCTCTGCCCCCAGGCCAAGAGAAGTTGAACGCGTACTGGGTTCCGGGACTGGAAGCTGGGCAGAAACACCGCATTAATGTTTCCCAGACGATCGATGCAAACAACGGGGATAAACAGCTTACTCTAGATTCAGAGCAAGACTTCTTCGTCGATGCGCCGCAGTTTACATTACCAGATGGCACCATACACTCAACTTACCCTCCCCCGGGCTATAGCGATGACCATCGCATTCTGCCCCATGTAGTCCTTACCGACCCTCATCTTCCATGGGAGCGACTGGGAAGCCCCAAGGAAGGTACAAACACAGAACTTAAGTCAAAGGTCAGACTAATGGCTGCAAGGGGAGCGACCAACACAATCCGAAACCGTGTGCCATGGCTCGTGATCTTCTCCTTCTCCCAGGACGAACTACGGCTGTCACCTGAAGACTTAGACGAGAAAACAGGTATATTTCAAAATACCAGCGCTGGTGTGATAAAACCAGTCAAACAATCATCAACTATGACTGTCAACATGAGTATTGACGATCTCTGGAAGCTGACTCCCGATGTCACTTACCCCGTCACAAAGGACTTGGTGCCGGATGGCATGGAGAAGAATCGTGGAGACTTCATTTTCGTCAAGCCAGACCTATTCAAAAGCCTGTTCTCGACCTTTGACGCAGATAATAATCGGGAGGTCGGCAGCAAGCCAGATACCTCTCAGTACCAATACCTCGCACATGTGCGTACAATTAACAGCTCGGGTATGGCGCTCGCGGGTGTCGAAGATACGGCTGTCTTCAGTATTGTTGTGGGTAATCGAGCCGGGCCGCTTGATAATAAGACACCTACGACTATGTGTGTGCATCTTGTTTCGATCGAGGGTGTTGAGGCAATGGATTTCCCATCCGACGACCAACGATATGTGGCTCTCTGTTCGCTACATAGTTGGAATTATACTGTTCTGCCACCTGGGACCTTAAACGTACCGGATGCTTTTGAGAATCTTGGAAGGACGCTAGATGTACTTCGTACCCGGGAGAGCATCATTGCCCCCCTGCGAACTTCTAGCAATGATATTGAGAAACGAATCGCTCGTCGCCTTGATGACGGATATACTATGGTGAAATATTACACTCAGACAGGCGAGACCACTATGGCATTCTATAGAGGACCGTTTACGCCCACGTACGTCCCGCCATTGGATAACTTAACAAAATGTTCCAACTCTGGCGTTGACTTGCAGATACTCGACAAGGACCTAGGATTCATGGACATCACGTACTCCGTAGCATGGCAGACCGGTCGCACTATGGCCCTTGCCGATGAGTCTTTTACTGCTGCGTTGTGCCGTTTGAGGAGCATGATCCACAAGCAAGGGACCGATGAAGCCAAGATGCAGGCCCTGAAAGAGTTCGACGATTCCAGCATTCGTACAAAAGAGGAGCTACTCAGAGACCTGTCAAAAATGATGGACAGTCTTTCAGCGATCCACGTCGATAGTGATCCAACGACACAGTCAGAACCGCAACAGCCGGCGTTTACGGCTGGAGGGGCCAAAAAACGCTGGTTTCGCCAGCGCCTCGGGCGCTCTGAGATTCCTGACTTGAAATTGAACTCCTCGGCTATAGAGCAAAAGTACCCCGCTGCAGCGCGAAGAGTTGTAAAGTCAGTTGCGCAAAGCACATCCGGCGGAGTATACGATGAAATGAATGATCCACTTTCGACGGACTGGATGATCGTTTTGTCTTGGCTAGTCGACAGGATGTTTCTAAAAGGAGTTCCCGCGCATCTTTTGGTGGCAGACCCAACACACCTAGAGCCCGAAAGTCTCCGATTCTTCCGTATTGACAGCAATTGGGTTGAGGCATTGATAGACGGTGCACTCTCCCTTGGTAATCATTTCGGCAAAGATGTCGAGCGGTCGAAAATTAAGGAGGGACTCAACGAGTACATCCAGCATAAGCCTGTCGGACACGAGCATACCGTGCAGATCCCCACATATGGCTTCTACCTTCGCTCAGACCTGGTTACCATGTTCCCCGACCTACGAGTCGAGGTCCTACCAGACGATGCCGCGCTACTTAACGTCGGCGAGGACCCTCCAACTGGCGCTCCGTTACTGCTTCATGAAATCGTGACGGACGGCTTGATGATGGGATTTATGGACCGCGTGCCAGGGTCTCCTCAGTTCTCAAGTCTCGTGTTCACTCAGCCGGCTCATCAGCAGCGCTTCGCCGTAGCTCGGGGACTTGATTCCACCGAAATCAAGGTTGATATCCGACGCCAATACACGGTAGACCAAATTACTAGAGAGACGGACAAGAATAGACAGGATGCTCTTGTCGAGTTTCTCTATCATCCACCCAGCAATCTGACTTCGACAACAGACAATAACCCCTCCCCAATGACCAGCAACGTCCCTTCAGAAGACAGGGGTTCCTCAGATAATATTTTTATCTGGGACTCGGTAAAGGGCAGTGGGGTTAATGACCTACGAATTTTGAGATTACCCAATTTTGCCAATGTTCAACTTCTTACTTTGCAAGAAAGAATGGGAAGGTATGGTGATGGTGATGACAGTAAGCCATACTTCAATGAGAACGCTTCCACATCTGCGTTGCTTGCTATGCAGCTGAACGACCCTATATACAAACTCGAGATTGATCTCAAAGATCCTCTACAAGCTGGGAGGATAGAGAGCCTAGGACCACCTGGTGACGGTGGTATAAGAACTCCCGAGGTCAGGACGCTGAAGCAGCTTGGGACGTCTTATGTGAAGCGGCTTTCCGTCGACGACAACAGTAGCAATGACATCAGTGGCGCATCTGATGAAACTTCAGACACGGATGAAAATGGATCGACATTTGAGCGCCATAGCAGCTACAATCCCACACTGGTGGCCCTTTCGAGGCATCTAGCTCCTCATGTCCGGGCTCTACCAGTTATTACTGAGTCCCCCGCGACCATAAGCGCTTCGGATACTTCCGACTCCGGCGATAAATCTCGCAAGCTGGATGTGAAAGGCCCAGCCTCGCCACCTGAATACGACATAACTATCAGTAGTAACTCTGTCGGTAACTGGAATGTAATTCAGCTTGACGAGTACAATCTGGACCAGGATGTAATATTTTCCATCCTGTTAAAAGAGAACGAAGTAAATCAGTACCTGCTGGTCGAATTAGACATCGAGATCCAGCTCGGTCCGCCTAAAGCGTCGCCCAGTGATCCAAGCAATTTCCTGATGCCGAGGTATTCTGGACCTGGCGCACATATGTTGACCAATCTCCGGTTCAACATACTGCCTGTGATCGTCGATTCTGTTCAGCCCGTCCTGCGCCTGCGTGTACTTCCTCGCGCCGCAAAAGGTTGGATCGACGTAAGTACTGTTAAGGAGCTCAGTTTTCTGCTTGGGTTGGCCTCCGTCAATCAGCCACAGGGCCAATTTTACCAGGTTGATATCCAATCGTGGGCGGTCTACTGCAAGGATCCGGAGAACCCCAAGTTAGGTCCGGACACTACGATTACGATTTACAACAAGTCCACACGGGTGACGGTGTATGGAAATTGAGCTCGTGTACTTGAAACTGTTTTGATTAAAGCTTTTCTTGGATTCTGATATTTCCATCTTACGTTTGCTAGTAATAGAAATAATAATGCAGTTGAAGCAAATTGAGTTTTTTATTGTTAGATTTTGTGCAATGTTGATAGACACTCTAAGAAATTTCAAGTCTACAAACGACAACACGAAACGCTCTTGTCTCGGAAGAAATCACGTGAGCAGTCGGAGTCCGAAGATCTCCAACACACAGACCATTTGGATTTATGGGCTGGGGCACATGACAGGTGAGATCTATATGTCACCTGACCGCCCGATTAACCAGCTTTCTGATATCTGTGGTATTTCTTGCAGTTGCAAATAGCGGGATAATTGAAATCTTGTTCTTTTTGCATGATATTTCAATATCGGGTTGATTCTCAATGACTCGTTTCGTACATTACACTTGATAATTTCTATGTCACATAACGTACTGCATTCAGTCAGCTTCCCCCCCTTACCACCCCTTACCCCTTTACCCCACAAGCTGTAGACGAAGCTAATGCATCGAGCCGCACCGGCTGTGACCGTCCTTCTTTTCCTACTCCGAAGGTGTGCACACGTTACAAGCCACTGACGACAAGATTGGATAGTTTTGCTGTGTGGCGTGCTGAAAATTCGGAGTTGCTAAGCATGGATTTCGTAAGCAAAGTGTTTGCGAGAGATTCTAGAGGTGAGACGCAGATGATCAATCGAACCAAGTCATACTGCATGTTTGACAAATGTGGAATGCTCTGCATTTGGACAGTTCGTACAGCATCACATAGCTCACTGCCGGCTACTTCGCTTCTGCACTATCGCGTACTTAGCCGGCGTCATTTGGTCGATGATATGTGACGAACGTATATCTGATGGTGGCATAAGGTAACAATTCCAAGAGTGATTGACAACTGTCTGAACGAACGACTACCTAATTCGTCCCCGTAATAGCCTTTCTTCCTTGATATTCGGGCAACAGACATCCCGGCTTACACGACTTGATGCACCAACTCCATATTCACGTCGCTCGTTCCTGCCGGCTTTCCCATCTCCGCCAGGATTCCATCTAATTCGGAGGGCTTGGTGTAAACCCATACATCACCCATCACCATGTTCCAGAGATAGACCTTGCCACCCGACATGAAGACGTAAGCGTCTCCGCCAGTATCACGACTCTTGATCATCACAGGCTGCGGGGCCGTCAGACCGACGGCCTTTGCTGCGAGGGTGCCCTCGCCCACATCTCCCCAGTAAAGGCTTGTTTGCATGTCTCCGTCGGCCACGCTCCAGCCATCGGGAGGGTTGGTCACTTTTGAGGGCTGCAGGATGATTAGCGAGAAACCGAACCAAAGCGGCAACGGAGTCAAAGCATACCATAGCTGATTCCGATAACAAGTCAAATTCTTCTGAAATGGTGGTGCTGCTCAGAGAGTAGGATGTAAGCAGAGTTGAGGGGTCTTCGAAAGGTTTGAGCAGGACACCGTCACTCAATTTAACCAAGTCCAGACATGTGCTGCCCAATGCCTTCCGCTTAGGTAGTCAGCTGTATTGGCCTCTGGGACGTTCGGCATTGTCACATGTACGGTGTACTTGTACTAGTGTTCCACCTATCTCTCTCTCTAGATCCCGGCATACTATGGCATAAGACTTAGTAGGCCTTCAACGTCTCTAGCCCGATCCTAGGCATATAGTAATTCGCCTGCTCAAACAAGCCTCCTCCAGAATCTCTCCCTCCGCACACAATCAATCAAAGGGATATGGCTGAACCTCCACTCCTTGCCGCGTTCGGCCAGCAGAATTTTTTCCGTGATGCCTTCAACTACGATAGAAATCATGTAAGCATCTCGGATCACTTATGTCATCGATGAGATCATCTTATGAATCCTAATAATTATCAAGGTCTTCGCATGGCTTGAGACAGCTTCGAAATCCGGTGACGAACTCACGAACAAGTACCTTCAAGATACTCTATCAAAAATCAAGATTGTCGCGTACGTTTTTTATGTTCCACCTCTTTCCCTCGAGGGCCAGCCTCTATATCATATATGCGATATCTGCTGACTATTGACAACCAGGCTCCCGGACGGTAAAAGATTCAAAGATCCAAAACTCACGCCCGATTCGCACTTCGCACGAACATCCAACGAGGAGTGGAAGAATAAAAAGTGGGAAGGCAAAGAGGAGGAGAGGAACAGGGAGATTTCAAAATTCATTCTTAACGAGTGGCCCAACAAGTTCCGTCGTGGACCCAGAGATGCCGGCGTCCAGGTGCCTTACTGGAATCCTTATGACCTACTAGGATACTTCTTCAGCGTCCTTGGCCCCGCGCCTCAAGCGGCTAACAAGAACAACTACTTCCTACCTCTAACCGCCGTCTATGCGCGGTGGTGCGCGCAGATCGCAGGGACTGCGCCCAAAGCGTACGGCTACCCCGAAGTTTCGAACCCCGGCGCCGGGAACTGGCCTTTCATGTACCAGTGCACCTGGTGGGATGACCCAGCAAACCCAACGAAGAAGTGGTTTTTCCTCGGAGCGTCTCTAGGAGGAGATTGGTGGCGCGAGCCCGAGGTCGGCACCTTTAGTAAAGTAGTACAGAAGCATCGGTTCGACATGCTTCTGAAATGTTCGCTGGCGAAAATCGTAAAAGCTGGAGACTTCACTCAGAAAACCCCTGAACAGAGAGCGGGCGGCAATCAAAACGGGTATGGCTCCTGTGCTGAAGGATATCCCTTCGCGGAACTGATGTCGAGGTACGATTTGATATACTGCCCCTTTTTTATGGTGTTCCCGTCTGACCTTTGTATTAGTGACAAAGTTAAGAATACCCACCTCTATGGCTTGGCTCTCAAGAGAGACTTCATGCGCGATCCGAATCTCAGGAATTATATTGGAACGAGGGATGGTGTAGTTTGGACAAATATTGCTGCACCCTGTAGAAATTGTTCCGCTCTAATTATCAAGGCTGGAGCACGGCCGGAGCAATTTGCGGAAACAATGGGTATTCCTGCGTAGGATCGTTTAGCTTCTAACGAGACTTCGACGTAAATCTGTTGTACTTCGCCGCCGCATAATTAAATTCATTTCTATTCGTTTGTTTTATGTAATCCTAGGCTACGCAATCGAAGCCTTTAAGGGAACCGTCGTATCTCTTATGGACCAACTCGTGCCCCTGCATCTTAGACGGCTCCTATATATACACGAGATGCAGCGCAAATTTGTCGCATCAAGAATATCTAAGTACGATTTATTTATTCTTTCCATCTGCCCCCACGGCATCTTTCTCAAGACTCCGCTCGGATGATTCTCCCATAGTAGCAGGAACAGGTCCGTCTAGCAGGGGCATGGTAAAACTCTTGCGTCCGCCAGTGAACCAAGTCACGGCAGATATAAGCATGACAAGACCAACGGCCGCGGAACAATAATTCATATTCTCCGAATCAATCGGGCCTGCGCTGGGGAAATTAAACGTAACGGCAGCGAAGAGAAGGTAGACAGCTCCGATTATGTTAAGCGGAACGCCCCAGCGACCAAGACTGTAGTGACCCCCTTGTAGCCGAACCGGCGCGCCGCTGAAGTGTGACATAAGGCGCGAGAGGAGGGGTATGGCGTAGGAGACGTAGAAACCTTCTGCTGCGATGGAGATGACGGTGTTGAAGCCCGTGTATGTACCGATGTATATGGTGTTGAGAGCTGCTTGGATCACCATGCAGACGATTATGGCTACCACCGGCACTTGGAATTTTTTGTTGACGCTGCTGATCACTTTTGAATAGGGGAGACCGTTGTCGCGTGCAAAGGCCCAAAGGGCTCGTGATCCCTCCGCCATGATACTGTTGGCACAGACCAAGAGAATCACCGTGATTAAGCTTGATAAGAAGCAGGTCCCAGCTACAGATCCCGTGCAATCGTAAATAATCTGGATTAACGGCACGCCTAGGTCGAGAAGTGGTCAGTAGCCATAAGAGAGCACGAGAAAATATCAAATCGAAGAAAATGGCCGGAGAAAGTTTGAACTAACCAGTAGAAGAATTAGCAACAGCATCAATGTCCCCAATACAGAAATACGCCGCGATCAAGAAGCAGAACCCAGTTACCGCTCCCAACCCCACAGCAGCAACAATAGCCTTCGGCGCGTCCTGCGAGGCATTCCTCATTTCCTCCGTCATATGTGCAGGGGCATCATAGCAACACATCGAATAGAAAGTCTGCAAAAGACCAGCAATGACGCCTAGGGGAGCAGATAACCCAGTATCATTACGAAACTCCTGGAAGACGAACGACGGCGTCTGCTTCTCCGTCTTCGTGGCCACCATCGTGATTACGATGACGAGGAAGGATACGATGTTCCAAACTAGAATAATCTGCGTGATCTTGTTCATGGCCCTGGGAGCGAAGATGTTGACATTACCCACGGTTAGAATGATGAAGTACGTGATCACCACAGTATGCCACCGTTCGATAACATAATCCGGGTTCGCCAGGTTCGCCATGCCGAGGATGAAGTTGGCAGCGATGAAATTGTTGACGGCGCCGTTGGCGATGAGCCCGACGAGCATGAACCAGCCCGTTACCCAGGACATACCGCGAGCCCATCGGCTTGGGGCTAGGACTGCTACCCACGAGTACTGCCCGCCAGCAACTGGGTACGCAGAGCACATTTCCGCGAAGGAGTACGCTACGGCTAATGAGAAGAGAGACACGCCGATCCAAGCGTATATCATTACTTGCGGGCCTCCTGAGACGATTCCCACGATCAAGGTACCCCCTAAAGCGCTCCAGCATGTGACGATGCTGAAGGAGAAGCCGATCATGCCAAGGAGTGAGAAGGAACGGTGCAATTCTACATCGAATATGTTAGTATTGGCTTTTGATATGCAATTTTATGATACAGACCCTGCTCATAGCCAAGATTCTCGAGATTCGCATCGTCGCTGATTGATTTGTCAAACGGTGCGCTCGTCGGCGCATTGATATCGTCGGGTGGGTCCATGATGTTGACTGTTGCTCTGAGATCAGATGGAATGGGGATTACTCAAAAGAGATCCTAGCCATACCAAGAAACAATAGAGATTAAGGCGATAAGGAAGAATATGTAGAATTTGAGTTTATCAACAACGAGGCTCAATTATTTACATTCATATTTTCATATTCCTGGATCTTGAAGATACGGGGCCCCGCAAATCTTGTATGCTACGCCGGGGCTAGAAGATAGGGATTTTGCCGTCACCAAGATAGGTATGATATGGCAAACCGCTAGTAGGAAAAGGGGAAAGTAGGGATAAAAACTGTCGGGAATAGGTCCCGAATGTGTAATTGCAATCTCCTCGGCTCATATATTATACAGGATGGCATGTCATGTCCTTTTTCACAATAATCTTTCCCTATTGCGATAAATCTGGTGAGTAAAGACACCATGAGCGATGAACAAGATGGATATTAACACATATTCAGCCTACAAACCATATACCTACGAGAAGTTGATGGAAGAATAATGTCTATATGCGCCGGAACGTCAGCCGAGCGATGTGTTTGGGAAGCATCAGTAAGTCACCAAGTCTTATAACAAGTCGTATCGCCATCTTAGTATATCAAAGAAAAGTATCACACGTCCCGCAATAGCCGTCTAATACGGAAACATTCCGGGGAAGGTGATACTCCTCTTAACTTACCGCTTGGCTGTGGCATGAAATGAGCATTGGAGTGTGAGCGAAAACGCTCAAGATCGCGCGGCTCTTTCTTGCTTACCTGAGTAGTTAGTTACCCCTTTTAATTCCGATTACCTAACCAGTATAGCATATCTGGGGGACTTGTTCCTTCTTGCATCACTTACTAGAGCTTCCTTTAGAAACACTCTTTTCGATACTGCTGAAATGCGACCTTAAAAAATTCTTCGCAAGGCTTCTTGAGAATAGATGTTGGCCAAGAGTCGGCAACCATGGGAGGCAGGAAGAAACATGCAAAAAGTATTTTAGGCACCGCGTGCCTCATTTCGGTGTACCAAAGGGCTCTCTGTTTCAAACACTTTTTGTGAGGCGACATCCGACCATAAGGCCGTATTGCGCCACGGCCTCACAGCGAGCGGCCTTTTCGCCGGCCGGACGACCGCTAGGGCCGGCAAAGTGGCGAGGCTGTCCTTTGTAGGCCTCCCAGTGCAGGATCTTGGGTCTGCGACGTCACACGTCGATGTCCTCGGGTGGGAGGCCTCATTGGGTCCGTGCATGCGGCTCTTTGAAGAACCCCTCGCGGCTGTCAAGCGCCTGTTTCGACCGGGTATTGCTGACGGTAAGGTCGGGCCTTGATGACCCCGCCGTGCCATTCTAGACATGTTTCCATGAGGCCCTTCATTGTACCCAATTGGGGGTCGCGCGATGCTTGCGACATAGAACCAGCTTAAGACATCTCGTGACAGCTCACCGCGATGTCAAGTGGTAATCCATGACCTTAATCCGACCCCGCCACTGGCGTCTGCAAAGAACAATTGCCTTGATGTATTCCGCATTGCTAGGATACCCGGCGCGATGGGCCGTTGGGAGCAGAAGTTCTCAGACTCCGACAAGAACCGTCGGGCGCAGACCGCTTGTGCAACTTTTCTTTTCTTTTGTTTCGCTTGCAAGCGGGAAAACAGATCATCATCGCCTCAGTCTGCCTAAAATCCAGACATTTTTATTCCTTGCCCTGCTGAACCATCCATCCTGTGGCTGTTATTCCCCAGGTAGTTCATGGATGTAAGTTGGGGTTTGGGGTTGGATCGTTCTCTGCCAACCTGTCAAGCCCTAAAAGTTGAACAAGAATGCGCAATTGTGAATTGCCGTGCCCCGGCCGAGTGGCTTCGCAGGTTTCAAAAGGTGGGAATTCAAGTTCGGACGAGAGCCATTTCAGCTTAGCAAGGATGAAGAAGATCTTTTCCATACGTCATTGCTACCTTACCGTGCGATCGAAAAGCTTGGACTTTCTTCCGCGCATGAATTGATTTTTTCCCTGGCCGCACGCACAGCCCGCTGGAGAAGCTTTAGCGATGGGAGCCGAGCCGAGATCTCTTTGATCCACGCGTGGTTTTGATCTACGGTGCAGCTAGCTAGCTAAAGAGTGATCCATAGCAAAACCCCATAGCATTATCCCATCAATAGCATGGCAGGTATAGCGAGTAATTTCTAACCAGCCCAGACCCAGAATTTACCCGCATTCACGCGACAGCAACGCCACAGATAATGCCCTGCACCCAGTCCGCAAGTCTTAAAGCGCAATCGGCATTCGCAGCTGAAAGTGAAACTCCCACATAGCTTTACCCGTTAGCCCAAGCCATCGGAGGGTCGCGATGGGGTGAGTGAATGCAAGTCAAAAAGAAAGGCGCCTCTTTTCACCGGCTTCCCACATGCGGCAATTAGCAGCAGGATGCGGGCCGGGAGGGGATCTGGATCTTCTCCCCCATGTGAAACCGATGAGGATCGTCGCCGTTGGGCGTCGAGCACATGACTCATCCCTCATCGCGTCACGAGATCCATTTCCCGTTCACCGCTCAGCGACTTGCATCATATCCAAGTTTCCGGGTTCGGCGCAGGTGAGAGAGAAGTACTGTATCGTGGGTCGGTTTTACGGGGTATAGCAAAGAAAAATTTTTGCGGCTTAGTTGTAAGACTTTGTTGTAAGGGAGAAAAGTTGGCTTGGGGTTTCAATTACAGCGTACGAGGACAAGGACAGGCACAAAAAATAAAGCAGGCTAATTAAGCCAAAATTCAATTAATGTTAATTGACTAATAAGACTAATTAGCTCAGAACGTAATTAGGTTAATTATACCAATGTTATTAGGATGTTCATAATAATTAGCTAAGTCTATTATTCGCACAAGTCACTATGAATATTGAAAACTCGAAAATTATTGTGAACTTTTTGTATTTTATTTGAGATTTGTGTTATTATATTACAGTAATAAATACTTCGACCCTTAGGGTTTTTAGTCCCCAAGAGCTTCGAGAGGCGGGGGCAATCAAATCGGTGCCTCCTAAGTGAACCATGAACCTGTCCCTAAAGATTTTTTGCCTTTCAGGGGCAAGTAAAAATGCTAGGCCTTTATCCAAATATACACCAATGCTTCAAATTGCCCAAAAACTCCTTTGCCCTTCCTAACCAATGCATGCATGGTATATATAAGGTCCAAAAAAGTAGAAAATAGGAAATCGTCGTCGCCTCGTAAAGCCATAGCAGGTTCATTACCTCCCAGTTATGGTAGTCCTCTCCAACTACCAGTCGTCATGATTGATCCAAGCCCCTCATAGTCCAGCCAATTCCAAGTGTCGTTCCGGTTGCCTTGCGGCTACCTCTCTCTAGTGGGTATTATCATAATAAAAAAAAAGTAAATAGAAAAAATTGTTGTGCAGTCAGCCGTAGTCGAAGTGCAAACGGGAGTGCAATTTCCTGAATCGCTCCAGGAAGCAACCCGCAGATGAGGAGAGGGATACCTCCCTCAAGACCAGCTGTGAGGTGAATGATCAACTTAGATCAGTAGGTAGTCCAATCCCCTCATCTGCATGATATCTCTCCAGGAGATGTAGGGTGCTTCCGGGGTCCCGTTCGCACTAGGACTCGGCTGGCTGTTGTCGGCCTGATGCCAGACTTCGTTTAGCAAAGAGACAACGCCACCGAAGCTGCCATAGTTGGCAGCATCGCCGAGCTGCGCGATGCGGTCATTGAAGAATTGTCTGAAGCTGGAGTTCATTCCACTGACGGATCCACCGATCAAGTAGACCCAAGATAGGCTTCGGTCGAAGCCACCAGGGCCAGATGGGATAAATTGTAGAACATTGGTTAGTTTCTCGACGAGGCCAACGCAGCTGGCTTGACTGGGTGAGAAGCCAGGAACCAAGCTGCAGAGGTAGATGCGTGCAGCCAATCGGAAGGCGCTCGTGATGTTCTTGCTGAGTTGTTTCGGGCTAAGAGAGCCATTGGCGTTAAACGGCATCTTAGGCCCGCAGTCGTTGGCCTCCGTCAACCCAATTTGGTCACCTAGTGCATGAACGTGTGTGCAAAGAGTAATGTCATCCATTCCCTCCTTCTTGAGTGCCTCGAGGCAGGCAATTTCGGAAATGAGATACATGACGTGGTCGTCGCAGCCCATGAGCTCGCGGAGCCCAAGAGAAGGGTTAGTTGTCGACAAGTGCTTCTCGCGATAGGTGTGCGCAAAGGTCGGGGCTCGCCCCTGCATGGTTGCGCCCAAGATATCGATCCACGCGGTTAGTGTCATGTTGAAAGGTGTCTGAGTCAACTGCTCAGTCGAGCCGGAAACTAATTGAGGTAGATCCAGTTTGTTGACCAGGGAGTTCACCGCCTGGAAGTGCTGGTGCCATGGGATGTCAGGCAATGAGTCATCGTATCGTCCAACGCAGCACTGGAAAAAGATGAGACCAAGGGTTGCCTCAAGGATTTGGTGGTGGTTCTCATCCTTGTTTAGCTCATCGCAAAGTGCAACAATAGTTGCATGTCGGTGTCGCATGATGTCATTGTCGATTTCTTCGCCCTGCACGTTCATCGTAGCCTTGTAGTGTTGCGCCGCGATCATGAGGCAGCAGTGAAGGTAGCCTTTGTTGTTCTGCAGGTTAGGTAGGATGAGGTCAGACCCGACAGATCCATGTTGGTTAGTCTCCAGAATAGGGAAGATGGTTGGCAGCACGAATTGAATGAAGTGCTCCAGGAGTCGTTGGTCGTTTTCATCTAGTTCGATGTCGACTTGATTTGTGTTTGTAGGCAGGCCGTGGGCGAAGTCAAAGAAGTTGTAGTTCAAGGTTTCCTCTGCTAGGGATTCGCGGCGCTCCTGGAAAACTTGCTCGGTCCATTCACCGTCCACGGGGTAAGAAGGGAGGACGGTTCCCGGCGGAGGCGGAGTGTGGTAAGTGCTGAAAGTTGAAACTGTAGATTCCCGTAGTGTTGGGACATCGTTGACAAACATTTGTCGCTCGGTCTTAACATCGATCTCGTAAGGAGACATGTTAAACATGAAGTCGGCATGCGACGGGAGCATGTGCGGGTTGTAAGCCCCATACTCGTTAGCATTGGGTGGGCTGTTGAAGTTGAATGCGAATTGCGAATCGATCGATGCGGACCTTGTTCGGTCCAGGGGGTCCGAGAAGGTTGCGGAGGTAGGGAGAGAGTGAGACAGACCCGGCGGCGAGCTGACGGTAGTCTGGATGGTGTGTGACGCCTTCTCGGAGAGCTTCTTCCTCTTGATGATCATCTTGATATCGTCCTTGTGTTGTCGTCTCGCGTCGTTGTTGCTCCACCACATTGGTCTCTTATATTCGCATACAAGACCGAGGTGCTTGCATGCTGTGCACATGGGAGTACCCTCATCGCACTTCTTCCGTCGTAATCTGCAGGTGTAGCAACCTATAAAGGAGGTAAAATGTTAGTATGTGGTTGCTGACCAACTTACACGCACCGACGACGATCCCGTGTAAGTGGCCGTATAAGTCAGGGTATAGAGGAACACCAACCTGTTCTGGAGCGGCGGTGCATCTGTGTCTTAGCTTTAGGGTTGGCATTGTTGTTTTGCTTAGAAGCAGACTTTGACTTGGTCGGTTGTGCGACGGCCATGTTGACGGTTGATGCTCTCATTAGGTCTCCCTGGGGGTTGGGGGGTAGACTTGACATTTGTATCTTATGTTCAAGGTCAAGGTACCTGCGTCGAGATGGTAGTGGGGGGTATGCTAGTCGCAAGCCGAGCGAAAGCGGGAGGAGACAAGGGGAACCAGGGGCCCCAGTTCTAGGTCTAGGTCGATATTTGCTAGGATCTTTCCAGAGATTGCGCCTCGAAGCCAGTAATTGCCCAAAAACGCTCAATGCTCTCAAGTCCTCGTGCCCGGTGAATAATAATCCGCGAGTGGGGATAAGACCGACCAGCGCGGAGTTGTATGGGTGTATTCGAAATTCGTCAAAATTAATATTATTTTCTTCTCGTCGAATGAATGGTGGGATCCAAGCAAGTACCAGCTTGCCTTTCACGTTAGTCGAGTTTAGCGGAATAAGAGAGGTATAGAGAGGGAGAAGGAGATTAGGAAGAGAGAGAGGAGGAATATAGTTAAAGGGAAACTGGAACGACACTTGGATCTTCTACCCTTCACAACATCTATCTTCAAAAAAAATGTTTCCTTAGATTGGAGGTGTGAAGACTTATATCGTGGCCTCGTCCTCCTTCGGCCACCACTCTAGCTGCATCTCAAGCCGGCGCATCGATGAAGGCTGTGTTCAAAAATAGCAACAAATACGCAATTTGGGGTAATTCCTTTTTTAACCCATGACCTTTGTGGCCTAATTACAGACCACAACATATGCAAATTAGCCCAAATTGGGGTAGCAGCTGGTGACTTGAGCCGGATATGCGCTTGCGGATTCCAATGAGCTTGGCCGGTTCGCTGGATTGTGGTCGAGTCACTCGGATGATGGTGGGTAACTTCGTCCACCTGGCCAACCACCCCACTCGACGTGAGCGGTACAAAGGACATTGTACCACTCGGTCACACTCGCGGAAGACGGTGGCTGCAAGCAGAGGCAGGGATCCTTCTGCAAGGTAGACGACGTTGAGCGACTAAAAGAGGCAGTTCCCATACGTGGCTTGCCGGTCATTGGATAGACCAGTTGAAAGTCCGGTCCACTCTGGATGCCACCACCATGCAGAAGGCAGACATGGGGGGTCTTGTCGACCACCGCTAGCACTTGCAGATTTTCTAATTGTGCGTTCAGCGAGTGTGTGTGTATGGCTTGTCTGTGAGCGACCTACACCACATACCTTGCCAGCCCTGTATTCATCCTTGCATCGAGCAAGCCCTTGCGAGCCAGGGGTCGACGAGTTTATTGAAAGCCGCAGGGATTTATTAGCGTCGATCGACCTTATGAAGAGGTAAGGAGAGGGTGAGAAGAGCGGTTTGTACTACCTCTAAAGAGGAGAAGCTATTCTTTTCGAGGAACTTTGTCATGCCACCTCCCAGTCATTAAGCGGAGATTGTAGATCGTCGGACTAGCTAGTATGTCTTGGATCTTCCTCGCGCTTCCTCGCTAAGTTTGCACGTTGATGATAGACATGTTGTGCGAGAAGAACCACGAGAGAAGAGAAACCCCACGTGTGGGCTTCCATTCTTGAGTACATGGAAAGACCAAATTGTCGTACTCAGCACGCAAAAAAGTAATATGTATGCAAGGAGCCATGGCAGCTTGCCGATTGCCCTCGCATTGACTATTGGGGCACGGATTGGTGTGGTTACTTTGCATGGGCTGACCGATAATCATAGATTGCTCTGCTCTCGAGCTGCATATGCAGACTGTAGTAGGTATTGGGAGAACCCAAATTCGTACGCAGCTATACTACGTAGTACGTACTCTGTAGTCTGCGTAGTTTAACTCGAATTGTATTCCGCATACCACCCCCGCTACTCTAGCTTGTTACTGCATACGGATATCATATCGCCGAGTGGAGAGTTTTGGTATGGATTAATCAGTTGTCCGTCAATAAAACTAGGTTGAATTTTGCGAATTTGGCGAGCTTGGAGACGCTTCTCGATAGCGAACTTTTACTCTCCTAAGCGGAGCAGAGAGAGAAACACAGCTCCGTACCACTCGTATAGTATAATTGCTATATTCCCCAAGCGTTCATTAGGCAGTATTCATCGCTGCCAATGAATGCCGAGTCTATGGATGTAAGCACGAGATTGGTTGTGAGTGTTAGACCACTAAAAGTCCGATAGCAGGGCTATTAGGACCGGACTCTTAGAAACCTTGTAAGCAAGACGGGCTGGACGGGACGGTGAGGTCGGGACTAGGAGTCGCGCCGACTATGTAGGTAGGTACTAGAATGCCCGCAGCCGAAGATCGGGAGTCATATGTTTTCCCAGGTCTCATTTTGATTGTAATCTGTTTAAGCATGGGAAAAACATGTTCGTGGCTTGTCTTTCTCTTTAAATTCGACGTTGCTGTGGCACCGGTGAAATATTTCCAATTCTCGATGAATTTTATGAACTCGCCAATCAGAGGAGTATACAAGGTGCATAGTCTGAACATGGTATATTGGTGATGCGTCCTTAAAAGACCTAAAAGATTTCAGGGAGTAAAAAAAAGACAGTTGAGCATTTTGATTCGAGGCTCTAAGAGAGTTGGCGCCAGTAGCGGCCCTAGCCGAAATCTTAGTGAATGTGACAAAGTATGGGTTCGGGAAGCGGATTGGCTCGAGCTCGGAAGCTAAACCCTGGCTCGGCCGGGATTAATTCATGATGGAGGGCGTACAATTAACCAATCTCTGCTCGAAAGCTGCAAGTTCCCATTAGCGTCAATGGTGTTATTGTGGGTCAACTTGGACCTTAAGTGGGGTCCATATGCAAAATCTTATGGATCCCGGGTCGCCAAGACACGGCATCAGGGGTCTTCTTTCCTTTCTTTCTAGATCAGCCAAACAAGTCAGCTCAAGTGCTGTAGCTTTCTCGGCAGGCTAGCCCTAAGTAAGCTACCTACATAAGTACCTAGGTACCTCAAGCACCAAAGTAGCTTTCCCCATGATCCCGTCAACCCGTCAGCATTATCATTTTAATCAAGCAGTGGTCTATGCACCCCATAAGCTCAGAACATCCTGAACATTCCTGGGGGGGCTGGTTTGTGGCTTACCGGATTTGCATACGAGCCGGAAGCTGACCGGCTGTTGGTCGAAGATCACCCGATATCACTTCGTTCGTGGTGGGCTAATTTGCTCAGATTGTCTATCACTTAGCCCGATATTTCTAAAATTATCCCACTTTACACACTTAACATCTTTTCAACTGAACTAATTATGGGCTAATTTGAGCAACATAACTTGCATGCGAATGCACGGCGGGCGCTAAATAGTCACACTTATTTGCAGCACTTGACCAACTTGACCAACAATCAATATTAGTTCTATTTTTGAATTAACCCGCATTCTCTTATCTGTACTATCCGACAATGTGGGCTAATTTGGTTCTTCCCCCTGCACTTAATTAATAGATTTTAGTCAACTCGAGTTACTCGAGTTCTTATCTTCTCAATCCTCATCCATGACAGCGATCGCGAGATTAGCCCCATTGCGACATACCTAACATCATTCATTTAATAACACCATAATATTTCTTCAAGCCTCTTTCAGGCGAGAATCAGGCCTAAGCCCCCCTGTTCGCAAAAGTTCTTACCGACCATCCCGACAGTATGGTCATAGCAGAAGCAAGAAGACGGCGACGGCTTGCAATGCATCTCCCTCATCTCTTTCACCAACATGTAGATTAACTTATGCGTCATGCTGTCCTTATGCTCGCATACTTTGGCTGATAGTTGTCATTAATATATGCTATGCTACATGCTCATAATATGTGTGTACGTGGTGGACGGATAAGTGGTAGTATGGTAGTATGGTCTCATTGCGAATGGGGTTCAATACATCCCCGTTTATGTACGTGATTTTGCCTAGCATCTTGATGCTACTGCTACCATGCTACGAGAATCTATTGGGATACGTGGGATACGCGGGATACGTACTTCCAATTTCTATGCACGTGTGAGTATATTGTGTATATTGCGTATTTTATATACCAAGGTAAGTATTTGAACGACATCAATGCCGAGTATCGTCATCCAGCCCCTAAGAAATCAGATATGATAAAGGCAGAGGAGTGGTAGAGAACTTTTTTTCCCCGGCTCCACCCCCATGGAGTTCTGGACAATGGGCTGAACGGGTAATGGATATTATCAAAGAAAAATTGAGTCCGTGCAGTGAGCTGTCCTGGCTGTCATGTCCTTGCCAACCCTGCCAATTCGTGGTATCGATGCAAATCATCATAAAAACAAACCCTAAGGGCTCTAACGGCTCTAAACCGGCAGCCAAGCTGTTGCGTCCCGGTCTATCATCCGTCGGCTAACGATGGAAGGATTTGATGCACCTAGGCTCTACCCTTCATCGGTCCGCTGTGACTCGTCTCATAGTGGAGATGTACTAGACACGAATCGAGCTGGTATTAAGCCGTTCACGATCTGCTAATTATCAAATAAACCAGGTTGTCATTAATGCTGACTATGCTCTAGCTACGCTGCTACGGTGATTCAGGGATCAGGATCCCCTAGCTCGGGGTGAGATTACCTGCATTCGTCAACATCTCCCTTGTAAAACCCTATTCGCCTATTCACCGGTTGGGGACACTCGACGGCAAAATTGAAGAATCACACAAAAATCAAATTAGAGCCTCTAGTTGGCATGGCATCTGAGCATCGCATAACACAGATCTTCGTCAGACCACGAGGCGTTCATTTTATTCGGAATAAAGGAGAATCAACCATCCACCAGGTGACTAGACTCGCATTAAGGAATCCTCATGTGATGCCTTCTAAATGTTCTTTCTCGGCGTGCCATTGGGTCCCAATGCTTTTGATCAACTTCGCTTAAAATCGAGGCGAACTCTTTTCACCCCAGACAGCCTAGAGAACACAGCTCTCCGCAGCTCCTCCGAGTCTAAAATGTGATGCTTCGCAACAATGAACCCCGAAGTTGCCCAGGCGAATCAGATAAACATTCGCGAATGCGATACTGCTACTTTGTCTGGATCAAGAAAATGACGACTCACATCTCGATAGTTATTTTTTTGCCTAGGTTGGATGTGCCATTCATGTCGGATATACTCGGAAGTGCCCATGTTCATCAAAGGTATTCTAATGAATCGTGTCAACTTAGATGTGGATCGCCAACTATGTACGATGCGCGAGCTGGTGACAAGGAAGTAACGGTAGCTACCACGTATAATGCCTGAAGCAATCTACCAGTGAGCCTCATAGTAACGACGGCGGAGGCGAGCCCGCCAGCGAAACCACGGAATTACTAAGTTCTAATAGTACATCCTCGTCGGTCACCGACTCGTAAATCGTTGCATTGTTGCCATCGGACGAGAAACGAGTACGGGGATCCTACTGTCTTAGATCTTGGTTTGCTCCCTTGATAGTCTAAACTAGCTGGTGACGATCTTGCATTCGTTTTTATCAATATCAAACTAACTTGTCGGTGTCGGTGTATTCCGCCTACCTAGACGTTGGGCTGGCCGACGCTAACGTAGTAACGTGTGTGTGAACTCGCTTCGCGGGGAGCATACGGACACAGCTTATTCCAGCTGCATACCGTATGCGGGAAGCTACTGGCTTCCATGCAAAGAGCGCAGCACAAGAGTGTGACCCCCCGCCACATGCCGTTCGTGGAGCTGGAAATTACCCAGTCAACAACAACTGCCTTATTCGTCTTCGCTGGATCGTTTAGTCGGATGGCCCTGTCTAAACGAGCAAGAGACAAAAGAAAGGAACGATAGACTATGAGCTACTTTTCGACGACCTACCCGATTTTACGTGGCTTACGACTCGTTACAACCGGGATCGAGTTTATCGAATGGTGATTTTTCTTCCGCTTGGGTAGGTACGGATAGCTGAATGGAGAATATCGTTTCTCCATTCCGTCATATCATCGTGGGACTCGGCCATTCACGTACCTAAAGCCTCTGATATTCGGCCGTCATGTGTCCGTGAGCCAGGTCACGCTGACTCTCACGATATGCGATTCATTGGGTACCAAGCCTCGGTGGACCCGTCGCAAGGGACCGTGGAACTTTCGAAAACTTGTTCCTTCGACACCGGTCACGGCCGCCTCGAATTCGAATTCGAAGATTGGATAGATCCGTCACTTAGCAGAAGCCGGACCGCTCCAGATCTTGACGGGTTCGATTGTGGAGGCGCTGCTGTACTACATTTGTCGTTTTGTCGGGAAATGCGAACATGAAATAGGTATCTTTTTCTTTAGTGTCTTAGAAATCCGTAATTGGCCTCACGAAATCCTATCCCGTCATTGGTGAGGGGAAGCCCTAGTTTCTCCGAATTGACTCTTAGCACAGATATTAATGAAGAGATCGTTAGTTGGAGACGCCAATCCCATCGTCTGGCAACGTACCACACGAGAGGGGTTAGGTCGAAAGATAGGTAGGTAGATAGAGGAGAAAACGCTGTATGGTTCCAAGGTTACGGCATGGTAGTATGTATGTAGTAGTATGTAGCACCGGTAACCACCAAAGCACCGAGGACTCTTCTTAGGCGCACAATACGCGGAATACCTACGGAATACCTACTAGAGTACAGTACAGCAAGCAGTACGGCAAGCAGTACAGCAGTATCTTGCGCATCCCATAATCCCCAGTGGGGAAACTACGGCATATACCCCCTGGCTCAACGTCGCATTTTTCTTCTCTGTCCGTCTATCCGGGTAGTAGTCCATTTTTTTCCAGGTCTCTTTTCCAGGTCTTGTCCTCTCTCTTACTAGCATGTGCAGACAGACGCTGCAGAGAAGCAGAAGCAAAAAATGCGCAAACCGCAGATTTCTGCGGATTCTGCAGAACCGACAAGGTCGGTTCTGGGCAGCTGCTGGGTCGAAATCCGCAAGTGCTTATTGCCATTGCTAATGTTAATGCCCAGGCGCTTCCAGTGATCGTTCGACCAAATTATCGTATCCTGGGTTTTATCAATTGAACAGATCCGCTGCTCCTTCACGATAGGTCGGATTCGCAAGGTATGACGACGAAGAGGTCCCTCACGTCTGACCGCCTCAGTAGACCAGGAACAGTGAACAGCTCAATTGATGGGAATTTAACGCCGTGATGCAGTAGTGCGAGCTTCTCCCGTTGTACGGGTAGTCCAAAGTGGCTCAAAGTGGCACCTACATATGCTGGATATAGTGAGTACCGCTCTCATCACACACGCTTCTGCGGAGAAGGATCGAAGTATGAAATGATCTTCTCGCATGGCGTCGACTCCGTAAGGGAGTGCCCAACATATCCCATATGTAGGTACTATGGATTATGTATGTCTAACGTCTATTCTATTCGACGTCTTCCCTATGGATTGATGAGAACGGGTGTTGGTCCCTCCGTGCAGTCTGCATTTGTTTAGAACTCTTTTTAGAGAGCGCCACTTTTTCTTGCTAACTGTTGCTATTATGGCGATGCCTAATCGGGCTTCGTAGTTGTTGAAAATGGACATGGGCTACATGGGTTACATCATCCTTGTCGCCCGCAAGCCCGTGCTTAGGCTATCTGGGCGCTTAGAAGACGATGCCGGCAGGGTTAAGGACAAATTCGTAGCCAATGAAAACTCGAGAAAGCTCCAATTCTTTTCTGGCACACCTTAGTTTCTGTCCAACCAGCCTTTCGCATTTGGTTGGTTTAACGCTGGGCATGTGGTGGGAAGCATTCTAGCCTTCGTGGGATTTTGTTGTGCTTCCCACGTACTGTGCCAGTGAGGGGATGCTATTATTAGGGACATAATAGAGCACCGCAGTTAAGGTGCTAAGGTGTTAAGGTGACCTGGGTGATCTCTCGACCTCTGGCATTGGTGACTCTCTCCGCACCAATAACTAGGATGAAGTGTTACTGGCCTGCTGTGTGAAGGGCCCTAGACCTTAGAGGCAAATCACATCGTGATTAGCTCCCTATTATCGCAGCGTTTCACCGTCTCCTGCATATACCTAGATAGTCTGCCCGTTGCGATCCGGGGCTATACTACACCATCCCATATATGCTAATGCCCATACATATACATCCTGCACTCGCCCGCGGTGTAGTTTAGTCCATTTTCTCCTCCCCTTTGCGACGTCGAACCTGTCCCTCGACTACCTGTAGCGAGCTTATTTCCTTTTCCTTTTCGCATGATTCCGTATACCCCCCTGATTTAGACAGAGAAAGAAGAATTGGTGAAGCCGGCAACGGCACCGGTACCTAAAATCGCATTTTTTCGCATTTCCCCCCGTTTTCTAAGATATCCAAAATGGTAAGTGTCTCGGTAGTTTTTCATGTCCCACACCGGCCTCGACCCGTACCCATACCTCCGATATGGTAGTAGCTGACTCTCAATGCCGTAGAATACGCATTCGCTCAGGATGAGCGAGCGATCGCGAAGAGAAATGCGCCAAAAGAACCATTTCCACGACCCTTTCTTCGGTTTAAAAGGGCTCGACTTACGACCAACATCGGTTGCGACTGAGATTGTAGATACCGAATGGGACGAAGAAGATGATATTGTTAGTGAAATAGAAGACGATGACCCAGATTCGCCACGAATAAGCTTGAACTCGGTAAGATTTAACATCCAATGTCATGCGATTCTTGCACTCGCGACTAATGGAATTGGTAGTCGGGACAACCAAGTGTGACAACCCTCTCTTCATATGAAGAGGCGCAAACACCTAGATCGAGCAGGGCTCGCGAGGTGTATGGGTTCGACTTTGACTCCTCGAAGCCGGTCGAGGGACCGAGAGGCCCGCATCTATTCCGAGCCTCGACGACGTCGTCATTCAACTCCTTCGAATACCAATCCACCCTCACCCTCTCTCCGATAACGCCGAAAACGGCCAGGCCGTTCGAGGCGGATCATCGGTTTCCGCTAACGTACGAGCCGCCGCCTCCTCGCTCGCGCAACAGCCCGTTCCAATTCACTCACGAGAAATTGGTCCCGGGCGAGCTGTCGCTATGGTCTCCCGAGAAGGTGGCGCAATGGATGCTCAATGCCGGCATTGAGATCCCGGTCGCCGAGAAGTTCGTCGAGAATGACATCAATGGGGCTATATTGATCACGCTTAAATTTGAGGACTTGAAAGAGCTCAGTATACAATCCTTCGGTGTCCGGACCAAGGTATGGGAGGAGATTCATGTGCTGCGAGACAGTAAAGCGGCGGCGGAGGCAGCGGCAGTGTCTCCCCGACCCGAAACGCCGATAGAAGATGAGGAAGCTAAAGAAGTAAGGAGGGAACGGAGGAGGGAAAGGAAAGACGAAGGCAATGGCGCACCTCGCAGCGAGAGCGTCAAGCGATCGAAGAGTTTGAAGCGGAACCAAAGTAAAAAGCCGGCGCACGAAGACATCATCTCGCCACTAGAGTCCGTATCCATTGTCGGAATTGAGCAGATGATGCCAAAACCACATCACTGCTCCAAGGGCGAGAATTGCTCGAAGTTCAGGAGACAACAACGGATGATCGAGGCTTTCAAGAAAGACCACCCCTTCGTGGATGTGGAGCAAGGCGGCATCATCATGGTTGCTGGAGACCCAGGAAACCCAGAGACTGCACCGGCCATCAACCGGCCATCGTCGACGGAAGCACTGAGGCCAATGTCTGACGCCGTACCGTCCGTGATTGCGTCGTCGGACGTTCTCGGCCCCGGCATGCCCCCATTCCAGTACCTGCAGGAAGCCGCCTTACGCAATCTGCAGACACGAGATCCCCAGGACAACGTCCGGCAGTTCCTCAACTTCCAACACCAGCATGGCGACGAGTGCAATTCCACCGAAGTCCCGCCAACACCACCTTTCGAGGTCCCTGCTATTGGCACAGCCAGCACGACGCCGACGCCACGAGCACCTCACGAGGGCTTGCGAGCCTTACCTAAACTCGCCATTCCCGGACAACAACCGCAATTGCAGCAACACTTACAGGCTCAACGGAACTCCCAACAACTGCGTTCCGCGAACCAGACACCGCAACCCTCCAACTACCCGCAACGGATGGACAGAGCCGAGGCCCTATCTCCTGAACTTCACAACGCCCCCTACCGCTTTGGCACTCCCTTCTCGGACATGGACGTGCCCTTAACAGCCGTCCCCCTTGGTCCCGTCGCCCGTGACGCATCCCAATCCGTACCTCCGGACATGAACTACCGCACCGCACCTTTGATCTCCCGCTCTCAATCGCGTGCCTCTCGGCGACCTTCCTTCCAAGTGATGGCTCCCGTAGAAGAAGACTCCACCGCGACTCCTGTCGCCCGCGTCTACGGACATCGGTACACCCACTCCGTCTCCCCCAAGACCTCGTCCCCACCCAAGGTCCCCTCGCGGCAACAGCCTCTCCAAGCTCCCCCACGACCACAATACCCATGGTCTCCACCCTCTTCCCGCACCGCCTTCGAGCGATCCATAGCCCCAACCTCAACATCCACCGTTCCATCCGCCGTCAAGGACGCGGAAGGCGTAACCTACGCCGGACCCGTAAAGAAGCGGAAGACGCGAATGCTGCGACACGAATGGCACGACCACTACGCGACCCTCAAAGGCACCCGTCTAGCCCTGCACAAAGACGCCGAAGCGCGGTCCCGAGCCCTCGAATACATCGACATCGACGACTACGCCATCGCCTGCTCCTCCCTCTCCACGGGCTCCAAGCTGAACGCGGCCTTCAAAGCAATGTCGATCTCGCGGTCCAAGAACGACAGCGCGGACCCCGACAGCGTCGCGGCCTTCAGCTTCCAACTAATCCCGCAAAACGACGTGTCTCGCGCCCTAGGCGGTCGCTTGCGCAAGCGCGAGAGCCAGAGTATCGGGTCCGGGCCGTTGATGCCGAGTCCGCCCGGGATCGAGGGGGCGGCGAACGGGACGGGGAAGACGCACCATTTCGCGGTGCGCAGTCGCGACGAGAGGATCGATTGGATGCGCGAGTTGATGTTGGCTAAGGCGCTGAAGCAGAAGGGCGAGGGGTTTGAGGTTAGTGTTAATGGGAACATGATCTAGATCTGGGTCTATTATAGATCTGCTTAGATCGTATAACAGGTCGTCTATGACCTACCTATCCTTTATTTTTCTTTCTCTTTTTAACTTTTATATATGGAGGCGATGTACCTACACGAGGCTGATGTCTTGTGGTCGGGTGTCCCTACTTGCCTTCTTCGTCGCCGGTTCTTGGAGAGCCGTGAGTTTTGGTGTTCGGGGATTGACGATGATGAACGGGAGATGGTTAATGACGGCTTTCGGCGACTGTAATGGACGTGGCAAGATTCGATATCCCAAGCACTGGACGCTTCCGCTTCAAGCAAGCAAAACCCACGTTTTTCCTTTCTCTTTTTTTTATCATCATTATTATACCTACTCTTCTGGCAATTCGTCTTCTTAGGTTGCCGCTTACACAAAACAAGCGAAGGCAACTTCACTAAGGGGGCGTATTAACGAAATGGAATTTTTGGAATGAAATACCTTTTTTTATATTATAACTTTTTTGGTTGAATCGAACGAATAACGGCGGTGATGGGCGCATGAGATACCAGCACGCTCCTTATAAGGTTGTTATATCATATCAATGCCATGTATGCTAGGGCGACCAGCAAAACTTAGGTAGCTACGAAAATTTGGAAAAAGGAAGATTGATATAAAAAAAATAAAAGGCCTACTTCACTTTAATATTCTCTCTTCTCCGTGGTCCTGGTAGCGAATGTTTCTATTATAAGTTTTATTATCTGTCGCGAACGTATAACGCGTTCGCTCAACTCTCTAAATTTGGGTGTATGTTGGTTGAAGAGCTATCCCTTGCCTCCGTTCACTGCTTAATATAGGATGACAAGCAATAATACTGAATCCCTGACTGCTTGCTTGGATTCTAAACGAAGAGTAAGAATTGGAAGGTCTAGAACTTAGATATCCTCCATAGTATTCTTAATTAAGAATCCAGGTATACAAATCACATACCTAGTACCACCAGATGCATTGTTTACATATTTGGTATATAGCACACGGCCCTGCCTAGCCAGCCGTCTAGATAGCTATCTGCAAGGGATTTTGAGTCGAGTCCCATATCATACAACCGGACCAAGTTGGTGAGTCAGCCAGCCTTTTAGACATGTACATACGTACCTAGATACACACCTAAGTCTTGAGCGCCAGCTTCCCCAGCTTCGCGCGATCCTCGACCTTATTCCAGTCAATGACCTCCCACCAACTCTTCACAAACTGCCTCTTCCCGCCGACATTCCCCGCGCCAACGCCATAGTCACGCAACCACACGTGCTCCCACGTATTCAGACACAGTAACGGTATGACGTCCGTGCCGCCGGGGGCCGCCATGCTGGGGTCGATAAACCGAGACCCGATATTCGCGCCAGCACCAACCTGAGTACGACTCATCCAGCCATCCACAACGTCGCGCGAGGCCGGGCCCTGGGTATTCATATCGACGCCCTGGCGGCGCCAGTGCGCCGCCGTGAACGGCGTGCCGGCTAGGTACGTCGGCAGGATGCGGAGTTGGTCCGACTGCACCGGCTTAACGAGCCAGACGAAGCCCGGGCCGAACATGCCCATCGCCGTGGACAGGAACTCGCGTCTTAGCGTCTCGACCGAGCTGAACTGCCTCGTGAGCTCTTGTCTTAGTTGAACTGGGATCCTGTCTTCTCCTGAAGGTTCTTCGGAGGCTGTTAGCCGTTGTCTTCTTTTTCCTTTGCCTTATCTTTCTGCTTTTTTTCCTTTTTCGAATATGTGCCGGAGGTTGGGTTTTGCCTTTCACTGCTTACCGTTGGGATCTTCGCCTACTCTCGCGATGTTCTCGAAGAAGAAGTGGTTGTTGAATGCCATGGAGGCATAGTTGAAGATGTGTGCCTGTGAGGGCTCGCGGGCGGTCGCTTTGACGATTGATAAGGGGTCTTGTTGTTCGAGATCGTCCCCTAGTTCTATAGTTAGCTCCCAATCTTGTATAAATCGATTGTGCCTTAGAGAAGAGAAGCACCCCGCGATTCGTTTGCCAAAATTCGAGTGAAAGGTCCCCCCTCGCCAATTGCACCAGCAACTCGATCCGTATAATCGTATTATTCCATAAACTTACCAGCAATCAAAACATTAAGTTTTTCTACAACGAAATGCATGTATTGGATCCATGCCATATCAAAACCCCCCGGTGACAATAAACCTGGAACTCCTTCCTCGGGGTCGAATTGTGGTAGATGTGGAACGGAGTGTATTTGGCGTGAAGATATTGCCGGGCGCCATAGACGGCTCGCCCTTGGTATCCGTAATCTCGGTCGTAGCATTGTGGGATTGTGGTTGTGTATGGAGATATTTCAATCTCGAGGGTCGAAATTTAGACGCTGTATTCAGTAGCTCACTTTTTTTCAGTAGCGCCAGCCCGAGTGCGCTGAGCTCTGATTGGCTACAACCCTTTCGGCTGGGGAACATTGGATTCGCCGCACTACTTAGAAGTACCTAAGTACCTATTTTCCCTATCATTTTTATGGATCAGGGGTCACTTATACTCTACCTACCCATATACCTACTTGTATTTCAACATCGACTTAATACAGATTTGTCAAATTGATCAATCATCCTCATGGTTTTAGCTTATGGTTATGAATTGATGCTAGAATTCAACCTGTTAAAATGGAATTGACGTAGTTCAAGGTTGGCTATTTGAGAGTACCCAGAGAGGTATGTGTTCATCAACTCTATTGAAATATGCACGACGCCACATGCACTGTACTTTGCTGTCAAGAGGTATCTATTCACTTATTTTAATTCATCAACCCATTCATTCACCCTCCTTCAATTTTAATTGCTCTACTTTCGCAGCAAGTGCAGCCGCACGCTTAGCCGGGTCACCCTTATCCTTCTGCTTCTTCACCTTCTGCTGCTTCTCTTCCGCCGGGTAGGCAAGTTCTGCGATCTTCTGCCATTCTTCCGATGCGTTGAAGTCGTTACGAATGGGGTCAAGTAGCTCGTTGAGCGCTCTCGTCAAAGCGGCCTTTAGTAGTTGGGGTGTGAGCTGAAAAACATGGTTAGTAACCTAACTAGCATAGCGTTTAAGCAGTTTAGAATAACTCACTATATCCGCCTCGTAATCCGCCTTCAACTTCTCAATGTCGTCGTAGATAATTGGCTCCTCATCCCGTCTGTCAACCACAAAGTGTGGCTTGCCGCCCGTTTTTATAGATACCACCCGGAAAATGACGTTCTCTACGAAAGCCACCACACCATTACCCTCGATCTTCTTCGGCACGCACACAGCCTTCTTTAACTTCTTGCCCACGACCTCGGCGGAATCCAATAGATCGATCTTGGAATCCGGTTCGCTGGAGCTCATCTTCTGCGCTTCTCCTAGACCTGGCACCATCGAGTGCATCAGGTGGGCTCTGACTTTGTATCCAATCTTGGGCAGGTTCTCTAGCGCGAATGTGAAGATCTTGCGCTGATCAAGACCACCAAGCTGCGCATCGACATCGAGGTACTCTTCGTCTAGCGCTTGCATCAGAGGGTAAGTCAATCCGCCAAGGAACGGATCAGTAGTCTGCTTGACGACTTCAGCGCCCGCCTTTTGCGCAACCGATATTCTAGTCATTCCCTCCAACTTAAATCGGTCCATTGTGTAGTTTTCGCTTTTCTGGTACGAGCTTCCCTTGATAAACTCGAGTTTCGTGATATCCACGCCGACAGCCTTTAGCAAGCTCTTGACGATGAATTCGTAGTACTTGAGTCTTTGCTCGATCAATTCTAGCGGGGCTTTCATGTTGTCGAGGTAGGCGTGGAGGTCGGCGAGGAGAATTTTGACATGGCAGCCGGCGTGGAGAAGTTCTGCGACCTTGGTCATCGATACGAAGTAACCACAGTGAGGTCGGCCCGTCGTCGCCGTTCCCCAGTACACTTTGAGGTCTCGTTTCTGGTTGAGGATAACATCGTCGATGATTTCGGGATTGAGGACTTCGGTCAAGTTGGCCTTGATTAAGGCGATCGACTCATTGGGAGTCATATTTACTAATGAGTGTTGCACAAAGAACGTAAAGGTTACAAGAAGAACAAAAATGTGAATGTTTTCTCGAGCTTCAACTTTTTTTTCTCTTTACCCGTTGTATAATTTCAAGGGACAGATACAATTTGATATTTTTGAGTCAGAGGGGTCCGATAGAGGGGCATTAACTCGGGGATGTGTGGGGTCGCTTGGATTGACCCGCCGGAGATATCGGTGGCTTAATTAGGCTTATCAAGAATTGTGAGACGATCGATAAACGGGATGAGTAAGGATGTACCCACGTACTGATGTACTGAGGTATCTGCTCAGGTGCCCAGTGGCATTCAATGCACTTGGAGAAACCATCCTTTTACCCATAGGAATTCAGCATACTAGTCCCAGCAGTTAAGATCAAAAAAGCAAATTATTTTTAATTAACCTTACTTTACATTCTTCGTCGGAGGCTCGTGAATATCTAAATGTATACTCGCTATTCTGACCAAACCATCCCATGACCTTAACCATGACCATGATAAGCCAACCAACACCGTAAGATGCAAGATATTCCTGAAATAGTTACGCCGTGCGCTGTAACTCGGTCCCCGGAGCACCCCAACAAACTTTGCTAACCAGAAATCCCAAGCTCTTGGGACCCGCCAAAAATCGAAACCCCGGACGCCATTCACCATTCAAATACCTGGGCAGTTCAGCTTTCCCAACCTTAAAAAATAAATACAATCTCAAGTTTCGCTATATTCTCATGGAATATTTTCGTGAATATTTTTAATCTTCCATCAATCCTAACGTGTCCAGTTCGACTTTTACTAATCGTTCGAATTCCTCGCGATCAATCCCTGACGCACGGGATAGTTGGTATAAGCTCTTAATACTTCGGGATACGTGCTGCTTCACTCCAATGTCGCTCTGCTCTTGTTTAGCTGCTGCGGCCTCAAGCCTCTCGACTGACGCATTGGACCCGGCACTCGAAGCTGGTCTTGGGTGAGGATGAACCAAGTTTGGATCATCACCGCTCCTTCTTGAGTGAGTAGAGGGCGATCTTGGCGGGTTGGCAAGTGTCCATGAGCCTTGAGTTTCATTAACTTCCACCTCGTCATCGCTTCCAAGTGTAATGGGGATTTCGGGCCTTGCGCCTAGACCTAAAGGTGGCGCTATGTTAAGAAGGTTTGCTTCCTCGTCCGGGTCATGGTTGTCCATGGCCGGCTGAACATCATCATACTGAGCATAATAATCATCCTCAGCGGTCCCGTGACCGGATTGTGGTGCAGGTGACCTTTTGATAGCAGGAGTTCTCGCAGGTGTTGCATCGTATCTCGCCCAGTAATCATCGTCGTCTTCCTCGTCGTCGTCATGCGTCAAAAGAGTACCTCGACTACTTGCGACATGGCTATGCGAAGTCTTCGATTTCGACTCCTTGAATTGTCTCTCGGCCTCTACGATACTCGAGACCCCTCCAAATGACGAAAACGGCGATGGCTTCTCAGTGACGCTAACCTCGCCGACTTTCCAACCATCACCTAGCGGATCCCCGACACAATAGACCAAACGAAACGTTAATTCTAATTCCTTAAAAACTACGAGCGCTTGAAGTGTTTCCTCATCCACTCGTCGATAACGAATTTCGGCATCATAATCCCAATCGATCTCCACCTCACCAGACGCGGGGTGAGGCTCCAACCGATCGCTCTGAGCAATCTCCGTCAACCTAGGAACTTTTGAGGTGTCATAACATAATAATCGAATCCATGGGTCTGAAGTAGATGCTGACGATAAAAGCTGGACTCTTTGCCTAAGAATGGGCGAGAGAAGAGGTAAGACGTTTTCTGTCGGCTCCGTTGATAATGCAGCAGCTGGGAGTGAGGGTAAGAGATGTCCCAAAACCTGCTGTACGTCCGGTTGCTTGATGGTAGTAGAGGTCGTCATTATTTCACCAGATTTGCCCAGATTCCGGTGTTGAATTCCGTGCTTGTTTGTGTGTAAATTGGAGAGAGATGTTGCTAAGACTTGGTATTTTAGGGTGGTTGATGGATAGTATAGACCCTTATCACATGCAACGCCTAGCAAACTGATCCTTCTGCTGCGTGCTGACCTTCTATTTTAGCTGTTTTGGGCTTTAGCGGCGTGGCTGACGCTAAGCCAACGTTATTCTGTTTCAGGGTCGAGAAAAGAAAAACGCCTTGGATCTGGAAGGTAGGTAACCTTGCACCGGGAAATGAGATTATAATAAAGGATTGCTTACAGTGGAATCGGAGCGAAGGAACACACAGCAAGCGATCCAGGTGAGCATTCAAGATCGTTATGTAGATACACGTACAGCCCCTCAAGAACTGGACGGTGGCCAATAGCATCACCGATTTCCCTAAACCCCACTGCAAACCTGGGGAGAGGACAAATGGGACAAATGGGAGCCAGAAGCTCGGGCGGGCGGAAGCTTGTCCAATGACCTGTGACTTAATAACTTGTTCAGGTGTCGAAGTGCAACTGGGTGCAACGGAATGGATGCGTATTGGTGCCGCAACTACATGCCTAGTGCGGACTTGGCCTGGCTCTAGAAACAGTAGAAGTAAAATGATTACTGGAACTGGTGGAAATTTGACTGTTCCTATTTCCTATCAGCCGCGTGCCCGTGCTAGGTTTGTAAGGTTTATGCATGACAGCCTCCGTTAATCCATTTCAATACATTGACATTTAAGAGACGAATTAGGAAATGGAAAAAGTAATAAACGATATGTAATAATAAGCGCCGAACCTCCGATACCGATTATTTGAGTTCGAAGCCCTACATTGTTGGTCGTTGTTACCTTGAAACCTTGTGAAATATTCTGTCGATCCTTCGATAAGTCCAGATTCTACGATGCTTCTTTCCAAACAATTTACCTTGCAACACGTAGATTGTCTGGGATATTGCCTAGGATTGTCTGGGAATACCTGGGCGCACGTGACAATTCTACAAAAAATGAAAATGACCAGTAATGTTTTTATTCCGAGTCTTACGTCACTTCGATGTTTTTCGAATCGGATATTGGTTGGTCTTAGTTCTCTTAGATTTCAATTCCACTAAATTCGGCCTCAGATTCATTTTAGTCCCGATGCAGAGCGTCATTTTTAGCAACAGACGAAAATATCGGTGATATCTTCAGATTTATGAGATCGCGACTAATTAATTGACCGGCACTAACACCATTCCTAACGCTATTCACCTCCTCACCTTGTTCGCTTCGTATTGTGTCTCGGGACCTCGACCCTGCTAGCTGCGTGCTTACATAGCAGCATACATACCACCAACTAGGTAGAATTAAACATTAGAACCTGGTCACAGCACGTGCCGTAAATTTTTGAAGGCGTTTTACTAAGTCCCTTCAAAATTTCGTGCGAATTTCGTAACGAACCCCTGTTTTCCCAAAAGAGGCGGATTCGAATCCCTTCTTACCTAAGGGGGAGACCGGATCGCTACGCGAAGGCTCCCACGCGGCCACGCCGCATTCTAATACGACCCATCTCAGGCCCACGATTCTGAAAGAAGGTCGTTCCTGTAACGAAAACACACACCCCTAGTCCGGGTTAGGGCCGCTGCGGATGTATGTCGAAATCTGACCTACGCCTTCAAGATGAGGTATGACTTCCTAAAGTGGCAATCAGCTGTGTTGCCGGGATAGAGAAAAATGCCTATTTAGGAAAACTGAAAGAACTGAAAGAGCTGACACTAGTCTTGCCCCGTTAAAAGGGCTCCCGGCTTCAGGTCGTCGCCGCTGGGGCCACCGCAGGCCTGATATCCCGCTTCGTGGTCGCGCCTCTCGACGTCGTCAAGATCCGGCTACAACTCCAATCCCACTCCCTCTCGGACCCGCTGTCCCAAGTCGACCTGCGCGGGTCGCCCATATACAAAGGCACGATAGGAACCTTCCGCCATATTGTGGCCAACGAGGGCGTCACCGCGCTATGGAAGGGCAATGTTCCCGCTGAGCTGATGTACGTCGCGTACGCGTCGATCCAGTTCACCACGTACCGATCCGTAACCCTACTTCTACATCGCATCTTCTCGAAGAATGGAGGCAAAGATGGGATAAAAGGTAAAAGTGTAGGTAGGCAGAGCGGTCTGCCAAAATCCGTCGAGTCGTTCATTAGTGGAGCGTCCGCCGGCGCCACGGCCACCGCAGCTACGTACCCGTTGGACCTGCTGCGCACACGGTTCGCGGCCCAAGGCAACGACCGAGTGTACGCGTCCCTACGGCGCGCCATCGCCGATATAAACCGGGACGAGGGGATCAGAGGGTTCTTTCGCGGGCTCAGTCCCGCGCTAGCACAGATCGTGCCGTTCATGGGGCTGTTCTTCGCCGTGTACGAGGGCGCGCGATTGCCTCTCGGAAAGATGGAGTTACCCTTCGGCACGGGCGACGCGACGGCCGGCATAGTAGCCAGCGTTGTGGCGAAGACGGGCGTATTCCCGCTTGATCTCGTGCGCAAGCGTATACAGGTCCAGGGCCCGACGCGGAGCCGTTATGTTCATAAGAACATACCCGAGTATGCGGGGACGGTGAGCACGGTACGCCAAGTACTGCAAAGAGAAGGAGTTAGGGGACTATATAGGGGGTTAACGGTGAGCTTGATAAAGGCAGCTCCGGCGAGTGCGGTCACGATGTGGACTTATGAGCGGGTGTTGAATACGTTGATTAGTCGGAGCGAGAAGGCTGGTACGGTGCGATGAGCAATGAAAGCGATGAAGTATTCATGGCGTTGGCATATACACAGGCATATATAAATACCCTTAAACATAGATGTTGCATGCAATTTGTATGGCATGCGTTGGCTATAGCTTATAAATGAAACGATTCGAGATGTTAAATCAGAGAACCTAAAATCCATCAATTATTTCTACTCATATCAAGTGATTGACTCTGTCTACATAAAAAGCCACAAATATCATATTTAAAATCTCAAGTATGCATTCACATTTATTTCCATGCTAATTACATACCTCCCACATAACCTCGAACAAAGCAAAGTTTGTCTATTATGCACCGGTCTATAGTACAAGGAAGCGCTCTACCGAACACCCTCACTCATCCACTCATTCATTTTCCCTTCCTAACCCAGCCCTCGACGATATCCCGAGCATCGCTAACCTTCTCATCCACGTAGTTCTTGCCCACGTCAACATGGACCCTGGCAAAACGCCACGCATCCTGAACACCTTGTCTCGTCTTCAGATGCGCGTCAGCTAGCGCGGGGAATCGGCGTTCGTACGTCCACAGCAGGTCCGACACGTTGGTCATGGTGACGGGGAGGAGAAGCCAGCCAGCGCCAATGCCGAAGGCTAAGGGGACCGAGGCACGCAATAATATATTCCGGTTTCGGCTGGCGATGCTGCCGGCCATGCTAGCGACGAGCACGTACACAAGCCCGGGCATCAGCTTCTCGCCGCTCTCGCGGGAGGGCGCGAGGGAGGCCACGGTCTCGGTGAAGGAGCGCTCGAGCCCGAAGGCGGCGTCGATGGTGTTGTTTACGGCGTCCTCGGTTACCGTGGCGTAGCGGTAGAGGAAGAGCCGCGCCTTGCCTATCTGGACTGCTAGGCGGTCTGTGGGCGTTGGGCTGTGGTGTTTGGGCTCGGGGAGGAGGAGCGAGGATTCGGATGATGCTGGGGGTATGGTGTCGGAGGCCGGGGAGGGGATGGGGGTTTTGGTGGATTTCGGGGGGAGGAAGGTCTCGTAGTCGTCGTAGATAGGTTTTTTGTTGAACTGTTGATTTGTTCTATTAATAAAGGGTTTATTGGTTGGTAAGGAGAGGGAAATAGGCCGTACGTAGTCGTGTGATGGTGCTTCAGCCAGCGCAACCGAGGGAAATAAAGCTCCTCCGACTAGAGTTGCGGCCATGAAAGGCGCGGCGACACGCTGTATTTTTCATTTTATTAGCACACAATTAATTATATTACATTCTCACAAAAATATCTCACCCGTCGCAGCAGCACTCTCGCAGCCATGTTGCGCTCAATTGACGTTGGCCGTTGTCGAGGTATTAAAAGTTATTAAATATTGAATTTAGAGCTGGAGGATTATTTTTGGGTAGGACCAAACTGCTAACGATGATGTACGTACAGTTACTAAAATTCCGGTACCTTTTTTTTCGCGGCGATTCCCGGACCGGTGGCCCCTCGGCCAAACTTTATAGTTGTACCTGACGTAGACGGTAGGCCGTCAATTCTCGGTAACTTGCAACTTCCAATCAATTCCATGAATGAGCATTAAAATTCTTAAAAATGCTTCTAAGCAATAGATTGCCTTTATAGATTTTACAACTTTTTTTTCGTGTTGTAATATTAATTGGCGACTTTGCTTGGTTCTATTCCCAGCTGGGTCCCTGATAATGTTCTATACGTCATGATAAAGACAGTGCGATCAGGTCTTTGGACCTGCTCAAGATGTCTCAAGCAAGCCTCTCGAACTCGGGTCCGAGACCAAAGACGTTGGCTCTCATCCGCTCCTGGTGCTGCTGCTCAAGTCGATGCGCCGCATATACCGATAGACCATTCTCCTACCGATTTAAAGCATGACGACTCTCTGTTGCGCCAAATATTCGATTCGCCGCCAACGTTCAAAGACTTCGCGAAACCTTTCTTCAAGGTTATGAGCGGCGAAAATGTCGGACTATTCAGGAATAAATACTTAACATCACCCCAAGGATTTCTTACATTCGCCGATGTCACGATCAGAAGAGCTCAGAAGGTGGTTAATAAGGTGCTCAATGCATCAACTCTAGAAGATTATAAAGGTATCGTTCGGGATCTGGATAGACTGAGCGACCTTCTCTGCCGAGTGCTAGATGTATCCGACTTTGTGCGAGTCACTCACCCGGATGCGAAGATACAAGAAGCTGCATCAGAGGCTTGGTCGTTGGTTTACCAGTATATGAATCAATTAAACACCGAGACGGGTCTTAGCAATCAGCTGGGAAAGGCTCTCGCCAACCCGGAAGTTATGGCCAGCTGGAATGAAGAGGAGCAGACGGTCGCAAAACTGTTGCAACAAGATTTTATGAAGTCGGCGATACATCTTCCAAAACAGTCACGGGATCGGTTTGTCGACTTATCACAGCGTATCAGTGAATTGGGGGCAGCTTTCGTGGAGTATATGCAGCCCGAACAGACATCCCTCGATTTCCCAAGCAGCAAACTATATGGCTTGGATCCCCAAATAGCTCGGTCGCGCACCCACGGAGGCTCGGTTCGTCTACGGACGATGGCGCCCGAAGCGACGGTGGCGCTCGGATTCGTCCATGACGAAGATACGAGGAAAGCGATTTACTATGCAACTCGAACTGCGTCTACCGGGTCGATTAAACTACTGGAAGCTATGTTACAGTCGCGCGCTGAGCTAGCAAAACTTTCGGGCTTTCAAAGTTATGGACAAATGGCTCTTCATGATAAAATGATGGCGAAAACTCCGGAGTCCGTCCATCAATTCCTTTTAGCGTTGTGTAAACGCAATGAACCGCTCGTCGAGGAAGAGATTGCAGCACTACTTCAGCAGAAGAGAAAAAAGGTACAATCCGCGACAACTGATCTCCAGCCGTGGGATAGAGATTATTACATGTCGAATATACGTTTAGCTATGAGATTACGACGACGAAATAACGATGTCCTATCGGCATATTTCTCACTCGGGACTGTCATGCAGGGATTATCAAGATTGTTCACACGTTTATATGGAATCAGGCTGATTCCCCGGGATACACTACCAGGAGAGACATGGCATCAGGATGTAAGGCGCCTAGATGTTGTGTCCGATACCGATGGACACGTTGCTGTCCTCTACTGCGATCTATTTTACCGGCCGGACAAGTCTCCTAATCCGGCCCATTTTACAGTGCGATGCTCGAGAGAGATTTCGGAGGCCGAGATTCGGGAAGTTGCAGAACGAAATGAGGATGGTGCAGAGGAGCTTCCTAAATTTGATTCGCTTATCGACGCCGCAAACGATGGCATGCATGTCTCACAATCATCGGGCACAATCAAACAACTTCCGACAATTACACTTATATGCGACTTTGAAGAAAATAAAGGGCGGAATAAACCTGCACTTTTGGATTATTATCAAATGGAAACACTTTTCCACGAAATGGGTCATGCCATTCATTCGGTCTTGGCACGAACCTCTTTACAGAATGTAGCAGGAACTCGATGCGCAACTGATTTCGCGGAATTACCTTCGACCTTGATGGAACACTTCTGTGCCGACCCAACCGTTCTCGGCTTATTCGCCCGACATTATGTTACTGACGAGCCGCTGCCGTATGAATTGGTGATAGAAAGACTTCATATTGCGAGAAGGTTCGAGGCGTCAGATAGAGAGAACCAGATCATACTTGCTATGCTAGATCAACAGTATCACTCATCCCTGCCAAATCAAGATGGATTCGACTCGACGGAGATCTACCTTAACCTCCAGAGAAATTTCGGGAAGCTTCCGCCCGACCCGCAAGGAACTAGATGGCAAGGATTCTTTGGGCATTTATTCGGTTATGGTAGCACATATTATAGTTATCTCTTCGACCAGGTGCTCTCGAAGCGTGTTTGGGACGTCGTCTTTTCGGCAGGCCAACGCGGCGCTGCTCTCGATAGGGCTAATGGCGAGAGGCTGAAAGAGAATCTCCTCAAGTGGGGAGGCAGCCGTGACCCGTGGAGGTGCCTTTCGGATGCTCTACAAGATGAGCGTCTAGTAGATGGCGACGAGAAAGCTATGAGATTAGTGGGGAGTTGGGTTCACAGGGATGAACATAGCTAGTATATGTCTTGACACTTAGGGAGATAGACTGGTGTTTATACCATTACCCAACTGATATCCGACACAATAGATCTCTACATTGCGAAATAGGGGCAGCTTTCTTCCTCATCTATGAACGGCATGTAAGAGGAAGTCGTCAATATCCTGGGAAGTTCCTACTCCCTTTCTAAAAATCACATGCGTTTTATAATTTAATGACGGGAATGTGCTACCAGGCCTCACAAAACTGTATAGAAGTTGCGACAGAAGGATATCTTCTACCTACCTAGTACCTATCTAGTAACTACCTATGTAATTGACATGCGAGGTAGTAGATGCCGTACCTAGATAATTCGTCGCTTCTCACTGCCTCCATCATGAATATTATACACATGTTGATGGGCAAACCTCTTTCCACACCTCCATTTTGTCAATCGGCAAGAGCTACTAGCAGAATGAAGCCATACGCCCATTTCTTCCCTTCGAATGTCTCCATTACCTCTCGTCTTCTCATCAACAACAAAGGTTACCATTCTAGAGTTCAATTACGTTGCTATCATCATTGCTGTTATTATCCCAATTTTGCTTCAGAGCTTCGTTATATCGAGAACATCCATACCAGTGCCCCAATAGTCAATAGTCCTTCGTCTCAAGGTTTCTCTCCGAAGACACGCGACCCCAGAAGTTACTCAACCATTGAGCCTCTAGGAGCTCAGACAAGACGATAGCCCCCCATCACAACTCCATTGCCTTTGACACCCCCTAGAAACAATGGCACCACAAGCATTCACCACCACCACCCTAACCCTCCTCACCCTTCTCGCCGGCAGTTCCTTCTCCTCCTGCCAAGAGCACGCATCCCCACCCGACGCAACCTCATCAGGAGTCATCCCAACACCCACTCCTGTGCCCGACAACAGCACACGCGGGGGATCCGAAGGGCCCAACGGGCTCCGCATCATCGATGAAGACGAGTCATACCGCTACGCGGGCTGCTGGTCCGAGACCACGGAGGCGCCCCCACACGACCGTGCGCTGGACGGCATATACCTGACCCTCGTCGGCCAGATGCAGGTGAAGTCGTGCGTCGAATACTGCGCTCGTTCTTACAACCGCTTCCACCCTGAGAAGAAGGGCTGGAGGTACGCTGGCCTTGAGTACGCCCGCGAGTGCTGGTGTGGTGAGAACTTGTCGTTGAGAAGTGTGCACTTACCCGAGAGTGCTTGTGATGCACCTGTAAGTAAATATCCAAAACCACTACCCCCCTTACTCAAGTTTCCATCCTTGAATTACAGACACAAAAAAGGTAGAAGTAGTCGACTAATTCGCGTCCTAGTGTGATGGTGCCAGTTCAGTAGTATGTGGAGGACATCTTGCCATCACGCTGTACAATGCCACAAACCCGGGCGGAAAGCCAGGCGATTCTGATACCGTCGAGCCACCAAAAGAGAACGGTGCTTCGGGATCGAAGACAAGCGGAGCCCCCGTGTCAGGGGGTTCAAAGACGAGTGGAGGAGCACCCGTATCAGGGGGCTCGAAAACGAGCGACGCTTCGAAGCCGGAACCCGTTGGTGAGGCTGTTGCACAGGCCGTGGGCATCGGTCTCGTGGTTGTGGCCGTGACTTTTGTTCTCGGTATGGGATGCTTGTGAGTGGGGAGTGGACGTAAGGAAAAGGTGGGCGAGGGATCGGTTTATGCTGTTTGTTTATTTCTTTTGTTTGCCTGTTAAGACCCTATTCGCTCTTGTCGGTGTTGAAGTCTTAATAACCTCGGTGAACGGTGGTGTTACGGAGTCGTTCCTTCTGAGCTAGTTGTCGTGGAGACCTACCTATGAGATGAAGAGTGGAGGAGTCGTAGACGCAAATGAAACATGACGTTAGATGGAAGGAGGTGTTGAATAATGGATATGGAGCATCCGTTCGTGTTACCCTAGATTGCCTGAATACAACGCTATCAACATTAGGCCACTCAGTCTCATTATTGTGATATTTCATCTTCCGTCGTCTTAATCGTAGCTATACTATATTCGGCGTCAGTTTGAATAAACCACTTACTTGCCATACAATCCATTCACATATCCAGCGGACCCAACCCTCTCGACTTCACCGCATTCTGCACTTCCTGTTTAATGTGTCCTAAGACTTCTCTCCATGATTCTTTCCCGCTATACTCTATTTCATCGCCGCTATCCTCCACCAGATAACCTAGCCACTTGACTAATTTCAATACTTTATCCATATCCTTCTCTTCCACCACAACCCGAACTAAGTATTTCTCCAACATATCCACATCCCGTTTATGCGGTCCCGCATCCCGCGTCTCTCGATGCCATACGTTGAGCATATCCCGTATCTCGGGAAGCGTCGTAAGTCCATTCGTCGTAAACGCTATCTTCGTAGGTTTAGGTCCGAAATGAAGTCGTGTCTGTCCGCCTGGCAAGGCGGCGTTGTTCTCATCTGCATCCCCGTCGGGCTTCTTGTTGTGTTTAGAAGGCAAGTCTAAACCCGATCGTTGCGCGCGCAGTCGCCGATGGTCTGCAATCACTTCCCGCCGGACTTCCTCGGGTAGCTCGGCTAGGAAGGCCGGGTCCAGGTCCCCGATCTCGGGAGCCTCGGCCTGTTGCTTGATAGTAGTCTGGACGATCCTCGCGCTGGCGTCGGCTTGGCGCTCGCGGGCGCGGGCGAATAGGCCGGCGACCCGGCGTTTGGGGGGCGTTTTCTGCTGCTTTGGCGGTGGTGGTTGGATGGGGCGGTCTCTGCGCGGGGATTGAGGGGGGAAAGGTGGGTTTTGCTGGTGTCTGCTTCGGGGTCTGTATTGTTCTAGGACTTCAGCTTTCATGTCATCTGGTAGGGCGTTGAAGACCTCGGGGTCGATCTCCGGTGGGATCTCCCTTGCAGGGGTTGGACTTTGGGTCCGGGATTTGGCCGTTGGTGTTAGTGCTGTTGGTTCCTCGTTGCGGGCTCTGCTACCTTGCCCCATTAGCCGGCTGCGAATATCTGGGGGCAATTCTGCAAGCACGGCGGGATCTGGGTTTGATGGCATGATGAATTGTGTCCCGGCGATGTTTAAAGGGGTGTTTGCCCTGACATCATTCTGGCTTGCCCGGGATATCGAGAATGCCGGGTGATGGGCGTCTGGCTTTGGTTTTCGCGGTGTTAGGGGACTCTCGGTAATTGGATCTTGCGAATCACGACGAGTCTGCTTCGAATTCGTCTCTTCTTCGCCGATGCCATCTTGGATTGGTTCTAAGGCCGGTTTCTTTGCTGAACCCGGAGCCCGAAAGGCTCCAAAAGTTAATTTCTTTTGGCTTCCGTCGGGACCCGATAATGAAGACTTGATAGGTTCTAGTTTAGTTAGTTGAACACCCAAACCGCGAAGGTCGCCGGGTGTAAACTTGTAAGAACGGAGGATCGAAACAGCCTCCTTTCCTAGCACCTTGTAGTCGTGGGTTGCAACTCCAAACATGACACTTTTGTTGAAAGTGTCACATTTGCCGTGACCTAAATGTTTTGGCGGATCAAGGGGTGCGTCAAATGAACGTCGCATTATTTTCATCGTGAGCTGCTTGCCCTTGACTTGTTCATTAAGTAATCGTTTTTCCAACTCTTTGCACAAGTTGAACACGAATTCCTCAGCTTCTTCTTGGCTAATAAATCGTATACCCCAATTGACTTCGGCAGAAACCGACTTTCGTATTGGTTGCTCGCCGACTTCCGTTCGATCTATACCTCGTGCGTATTCCCAGAGCTTCTCGCCTGTCTTCGGTCCTAGAGTGTTGATTAGACGCTCTTTCGAAGTCTGCCGAACATCGTTTACGAATTTCACCCCTATCTCCTCTAGCTTGCCGGCTATGCTATAAGCAACTCCAGGTAAACTATCGACCTTCAACTCCCTAAGAAAGTCTAATACTTCTTCCGGCTTAATTTGGTATTGGCCTGCTGGTTTGGCCCTTCGGAGAGCGACCTTTGCTAAAAGGATATTGCCACCTATTCCAACGGAGACTGCACATCCGGTTTTTGCCTTGACTTGATCTCGTAAGGCCAATGCCATCTGGTCTGCTTTCTCCTGTTCCCTCCATATGCTACCCTCGTCGACTCCGGAGCCGTCGGAACCGACCGCAGATAGCACAACTGAACTGATATCTACAAGAGCTTCATCAATACTGACGCTCTGCACGATACCACCGACCTCCAAAATGCATTCGTAGAATGCTTTGCTAGCTTCTTCGTATGCCGGAAAGTCATATGGAAGCACCTTGAGCTCGGGACATAGCTCCTTAGCTCGCTTCATCCACATGCCATTTTTGACGCCGTATTTTCTCGCCGGGTAGTTGCAGCTGGCAATCTCCGATCCCGCTCCCGTTCCGTGTGCGACAACAGCAGGTTTATCAATGAATTCCGGTGCGCTTTTCAGCGAGACTGCGCAGAAAAAGCTGTCGAAATCTACATGCATCACGTAGCGCCTCGCACCTGCTTTTCTTTTCATTGGCTTCCTCTGGGCACCCTTATCGGCCGCAAGTTTCTGCATTTTCGACTTTAACTCTGCTTTCCATGTTGACAAGTGGTGAAGTCTGCTTTCAGAGTAGTACTGCTGTATAAAATCTGGGTTTGCAGTGGAGGACTTTCGCATTCGAGGGTCTTGGAGCAGCATGGCATTGTGTTCCTCGGAGGTCATCGCTTTTTGTTGTTCGGTTGATTGTTCAGTTTGAACTCCATCTTCTACTTCATCTTTACGCTGATGATCTAGCCGTTTATTGGAAGGATCAGGGGTAGGTTCTGGAAAGTCAACCATCATTACTGTGTCTTCATCTGATTTATCAGAAATCCCTGGCGAGTCCCGCGATTCCTGTAGCAATTCCTTAGGCGTCGTAGGCTCATTGGATGCAGCTCTTGGAGTTATTGGATTAACCGGCCCCGGTCGACTGGGCGTAAGATCTCCAGCGTGCTTCCCATCGATAGAATGCGCGATATCCTTTAATTGACTCGTATAGAAACTTGACTCGGTTTGTTCTCGATATCCTGCTAGCGGAGATGGGCTCGATTGAGTGGATATTCCACTACCATTTACCTTCAGCGTCTTCTGCCTAGGAGTTTCCTCTATTACCCGGTAATCGGACCATGGGAGAAGTTTTCCGGCTTTGATAGAATCTATTACCCAAGCAGGCTTCACTATCCTGTACTTGCCAAAATCAACCATCTTTTTCGGCGGTAGCTTCGACGCTATGATATGAGTTGCCATAGTCTTGGAATCCAAGTACTGAAGAAACCCGGCTCCATGCTGCACCAAATCATGATGAAGAACTTGGAGTGATGGTTGTGTATAACCCATAACATGTGCGACTACTCCTTTGAATATTTGAGGTTTGTCATTCGATGAAGCTCGTAGTTCGGAATCAAGGTTTTGCAACTTGATCTTCTTGCGACGGAAATAATCCTCGAAACCTCCGAAGGCGCTCGATTCGTACTCATCACCTCCTTCATCTGAGAAGGTATGATTTTCTATGCGCTTCCGCACGGCATTTGAGTTATTTTCCAGGCGACTCCCCATCTTGATATAATCTTATTTTCAGTATCAAAGAATCTGGTTTCTTTTTCTAATAAGAACTTCTACTCGATTGCCTGTGGCGATCTTTCGGTGGCAGGTCATCTTGGAAATGACAGAGTTGCGGCGATAATGATCATAGGAAGATACGGCTGGAATATGATTTTTGGGTTTCCGACGAATCCGAAAGAGATATAGATTCAAAAGATTATGAATATCAGCTTTAATGACCCTGAGCGGTAAACGCGTTGTAGAATGAGCTGATTAATTAAGACGCGGACGGCGCGGTTCACGTCACGTCATCCCGTGACTAACTATAATTGAACCTAATATAGTTAGCGCAGCAGACCCATATTTTAAGGCTTGTCCGGCTCCCCGGACCACAAGCCACATCTCTTATCTTATCATCATATTCCATAAGCTCGAATAATGACTTAAGCAAGCTTTCAAGTTCTATTACGTACTAGCCTATCTGGATCTTATTTGTTTTAATCGTTTTAGCCTTGAAGACAGTCTCGCGACTGAACTAATTGCCCTTTCGTACCCGTATCATTCGGCTCTCACCGAAAGAGCACAACGATGAATAACGAGCAATTTCGTCGCCTTGTTAGTGCTAACACTCCCAAGCCTTCCGCGGATCGCAATGGCGTATCGCCAGGTGCAGCCACTCCGCGAGGAGTATCGCTTGGATCTAGACATAAATCAAGCATACCTATGACGCCGTAAGTCTCCTAACTAAGCACATTTATTCACATGCATTATTAACTAATGTAGGCGCTCAGTTGGCTTCCATAAGCCCGATTTCGCGCGACAGTTATCAGACCAAAACGGGGGTCAAAAGCAACCCAAAAAATTCAAATCGTATGATCCGAAAGGCAGCAAACTAGCGGAAGGTTACGTCGATCGTGCTCGAAATAGGGCTGAAGAAGAGGAAGATGAACGAGCAGCGCGAATAAAGGCACTAGAGGAGTCTTTTAAGAAGGAAGAGATCGATCAAGAAACCTTCGATAAACTCCGGAGTCAGATCGCTGGCGGAGATCTATCCAGCACACACTTGATAAAAGGCCTCGACTTCAAACTTCTTGAGCGAATACGTAAAGGTGAAGATGTATATGGTGATGGCGGTGGTGCGAAAGAAGAATCTTCCGAGGAAGAAGCCGATTTTGATGAAGAGCTAGACAAGTTAGGAGAAGAGGAAGTCACCACAGTCACGAAGGAAAAAACTAAAAAGAAGGGTCAATTATCTACCGCCCCCCTAAATCCGTCGAAGAAGCGAACAAGAGACCAGATCCTAGCTGATATGAAGGCCGCAAGAGAAGCTGCGAAAGCAAAGGAAGATACTGGTTTGGGCTCAAAGTTCAGAAAGATTGGCGCGAAGACCCCCGGAACGAGATTAGAAAGAGACAGCAAAGGCAGGGAGGTATTGATTGTGGTGGATGAGGATGGCAATGAAAAGCGCAAAGTACGAAAGACTCAACCTGCGGCCGAAGAAACACCGAAACCCGCGGATATGATGCCCGACAAAAATGCCAAACCACTCGGTATGGAAGTCCCGGAGCAATACAGGAAACAAGTCGAAGAACCGGAAGATGAAGATGTAAACATCTTTGATGATGTGGGCGATGACTATGATCCTCTTGCAGGACTAGAAGAGGATGATTCCGAGGATGAGGAAACTGGCGAGAAGAAGACACAACCGTCTGAAGCCAGCAAAGAAGACGGATCTGCTATGCCTCCTCCGCCTCGACCAACCACTACGACGGAACCGCGAAATTACTTTAAGGACTCTAAGACGGGATTGATATCATCAGAAACACTCAAGGCGCCTTCCATGTCCGATCCGGCAATACAAGCAGCGTTCAAGAAGGCCGCATCTCTCAAGCAAATTCCTAAACCAACAGATGAGGATGACGAAGAAGCTAGGGCTAAAGCGGAGCGTCTCAAGAAACTACTGCAGTCTAATGATCGCGATGCGGAAGACATGGACATGGGCTTTGGCACGAGTAAATTCGAAGATGAAGAGGACTTCGAGGAGAAGGGAGTTAAGCTATCAGAATGGGGACATGAGGGCGACGATGATGGCCATGGTGGGGGAGGTGGCTCTAAGCGCAAGAGAGGCCCTAAAAAGCGGAAGGGCGACAGTAATAATGCTGCGGATGTGTTACGAGTAATTGAGAAACGCCGAGCTGCAGAATAATTCTTGGCGGAGAGAAAATCGCAATAGTTCCACAATCTGAGAGATCATGAATAATAATAATTACACCTCAATAATTTTCTCTCATTTACATTATTATACATATATGTGATCTGATTATTTATTAAGTCGTTGGCATTTTTTATCCCCTCATGAATATGGTGATCGTGGAAAAGGGGCTATGCGCCAACTTTACCGCCAAAGTCCCACAAAGAAAAGCATATCGCATATCACTGCCCACTGCCAACTGCTGACTTGTCCAACTATTTTCCACTTTAAAGTTCCCATAAACAACTTTCGTTTTAAATAAATCTCAACATCAATAGACTCCTTTAAGAAGTTGAACTTAGAACATTAGTAAATATCTTTACTCAATATCTTATCTTTGCATCAATTTATCCAGTTAGAATAGACCTATCAATATGTCAGAGCCCGTCCCACTTTGGCTAGACTGTGATCCAGGCCACGATGTGAGTTCGAATTCATCCTTTACTTTTTGCCAACCAATCAACCACGAAAGTACTATCTTACCCAAAATGTCTCAATCCCCCTTACGCCGGAGCTACCGCAGTGTAGCATCCTAGCGGATCCGTCCCGCGTCGGGGCAGCTTCTAGGTAGCTTAGGCCGGTTTCGGCTCCGCGTCACGTTGCTACCCAAACGCCGCCGGCACGGCACCTCCGGACATCCCCAACGGACTTCACTTTCCTCTGGTTTTCACATTGCCTACTACCACAGCATGCTATAATATGTCATTTTAAATAGAATTTATATCTAACCAACCCCCCAGGACGCCTTCGCAATCCTCCTAGCAGCCTACCACCCGGGCATCCAGCTCCTGGGGATCAGCACAGTCCACGGCAACGCGTCCCTCGAAAAGACAACGCGCAACTCCCTCTCCGTACTCGCCGCAATCGGCAAACACAACGAAATCGACGTCTTCCCCGGCGCGGCCCGCGGCCTCGTCCGCCCCGCCGTCCACGCAACCGATATCCACGGCGAGTCCGGCCTCGACGGCACCTCCCTGCTCCCCCCTCCCCCGCCAGACAGGCTAGCGATATGTACTTCTCCGACCCGTCTTAGCGCCGTGGAGGCCATAGCCAGCGCGATTAGGGAACGGGAGCCGGGGTCAGTTTGGATTTCTGCTACGGGGGCACTGACGAATGTCGCGGCGCTGTTCGCGAAGTACCCCGATCTAGCGCCGCGCATCAAGGGCCTGACGGTCATGGGCGGGAGTGTGGGCGAGGGGTTCACAACCGCGGTTATGGGGGTTGTGGATGGCAAGCCGAGGATTGGGAATTATACGCAGTGGGCGGAATTCAATGTCTTGATTGATCCCGAGGCGGCGGCGGCTGTGTTTGACGACCCCGTGTTGGCGAAGAAGACGACGCTTGTGCCGCTGGATTTGACGCACTTGGTGCTGGCGACGAAGGAGGTGCAGGAGTTGTTGCTTTATGGACCGCCGACGGAGAGGGGGCGCGAGGGACAGCCCAGGTCGGGGAGGGGGAGGTCGGATTTGAGGGTTATGTTGGTTGAGTTGTTGAATTTCTTTGCTAGTACTTATCGGTATGTTGGCTCCCCTTTTCTACGTGGTTGTGTTAAAGACTAACAGTTGTCTTTGTTTAGCGACGTATTCGGCATTACGGAAGGCCCACCGCTACACGATCCGTTGGCGGTAGCGGCGATACTGACGGGCACGGAACACGAAATCCCCTTCTACGACTACGACCCCAAGAAGCCCGAGGGAGCTGATCGGAAAGAGCGCTTTTCTGTTAAAGTAGTGACAGAGGGCACGCTAGAGGATGCCAGGGAACGCGGTACTCAGACGGGCCGCACCATCGTCAAGCTACTACCTCCTGGTAGTGAGGGAGTTCGCATACCACGTGGCCTTGATATTCCACTTTTCTGGAAGGTTATTGAGGAGTGCTGCGAGAGTGCTGATCAAGTGAACAACAAGATACTGTCTAAGCTTGCGAATTGATGGGCGTATGATTATGGCTTACGACCTATGAGAATAAAACCTCAAGATAGAGAAAAGGAGCGGGTACCTTGCTGATAGAATGATGACGAGCATATGAACTTGAATAGACTTATTTTACGTTCAGAAACACTAGGCTAGGACGCAAGTACGATTTAAGAGAGTAACCAACAACCTTATCTGGCTTTCTAATGTCAAGTGCTAGACCGTGGGTTGCTTCACTATTGCATCGTGAGCGTTCTAATATCTATTTATTCCTTAGGTACCTATTATTGACCCGAGTATTTCCGCATGAGAAGTCCATTACACAAACTGACAAGAACCCGACTGGTTTAAGAGACCTCGGCTAGCTTGATTCTCACTTCTATAGGTTTCTTTTCAGGGACCGTGAAAACCCTGAAGTCTTCCCAATTCACCTTCACCCCTTCTATCGCCTCGAAATCGAATGTCCTGACTAACTTCGAGAGCGTGAGTCGTACTTCCGCCATTGCTATATGCTGGCCAATGCAGTTCCATGGACCAATGCTGAATGGATGAACTGCCCCTCGATGATCTTTAAAGTAAGGCGACTGTGGGTCCGTAGATGCTTCTGGTAGCCAACGCTCTGGTTCGAAAGACGACGGCGAATGGAAATATGTGGGGTCTCTGTTTATGGTATAGGCTTGGATCGAAACCATTGTCTATAGAGGTCGGTTAGATCTAGAAATCAAATCTTCTTGAGATATGGGATGAGACCTACTCCTCCTGGTAGTTGGGTACCACATACTGTGCCTCCACCCTCGGGTACTATCCTAGGGGGTAGCCAAGGAATGGGCGGGCACATCCTAAAGCCCTCGTTGATAACAGCGTTCAAATAGGGAAGGTCTTGTAAAGAATCTACGGTGATTTCGCTATTATCTAGGAAACGAGAACGGATTTCATGAGCAAGCTTGCTAAGCTTTTCCGGGCGGTTAACTAGATAGTTCAAGGTACCAGCCACGTGAGAAGCGCTAGTTTCACCTCCGGCTATAATGAATGCCATGAAGGTGGAGTTGATCTCGCCGATTGGCAATGCCTCCTTGCCATCCTTGAGTATATACGAAAGAATGTCAGGGCGTTGCATTTCAACATTGAGGCGTTGTTGGACCTTGTTGTTTATGCGGTTGTAATTATCCTTATGAGTCTCTAAAAGGGAAGATGGAATGCATCTTAGAAGCAAGGACTGAGCCAGAGGGTAGAGCCGTGCCGAAGCAACCCAGGTAGAGGCCTTTGCGGCTTTGAAAAGCAAAGCCGACCACTGTTGAGCTCGGGGATCTTGGAGACTGTTAAATGTATCGCCAAAACCCAGATTTCCCATTATGTCAAACATAGTATAACTCGACCAAGATGTAATATCGATTCGGGCAGACTTCTCCCCAGAAGCCGCTTTTGTCCGATCGCGCAGGCGCTCCACCAGTAGGTCAATATACTGGTGTAAGATCGATTCCTGGCTTTTCAAAGCCCGTGGTGTAAAGGCAGGGGCAAAAGATTTCCGGATACGAGAATGTGTAGCGGGGTTGGCACTTAGTATGTTAGATGGAAAGCCCGGCTGCGGTTCCCACCAGGCCGGGTCTCTGTGATATTGTTTGTCACCTGGTCGAACCTGGAACATATCTCGGTATGCTTCCTCTCCTGCGAATGACACTTCATTTGGGGCAATGCGAACGACCGGTCCATATTTTCGATGAAGTTTCTCGGCATCGTGGTTGGACATACCTCTGAGTAGCGACCAGACGTACGGTAGTCGTGATACTGACCAAGTAGGGGGACCAGGTATCTTGGAGAGGGGATGGAAAAAGACATTGTGAATTGCCCCTGATATGAAATACTAAACACATACATATTAGCCTTTATCTAAATTATCTTGCAGTACAAGGTAAGTTTTTACGGCAACCAGAACGAGCAGGGCGATAATGAATTTAGAGGCAATGTAGAATCCATCAATCTCTGGGACGGTGAAATGAGCCATCTTTTGCATTTCTTCGATTAAATAGAAGGGCGAGTGTCTCAATTGAGCGGAACTCAAATAGTAAAATTATTGGAGGTCGGAATTCGAAATTCTTTAAAAATCAACTTAGAAGCGGACAATATCAAGAATAAGTACCTTTATATAACAACGCCAAAACCCAGCATCGTACAATCTCACTCTATATATCACATAGCCCTAGTATTATCTCTTCACCAGTCGTTCGCCGACAAATATGATATCATCGTCTAGCTTGCGTTTTAGCGAGGACACGAACGCCTCCTCAGGTTTCGGTCCCGGGCTCCAGGTCAAGTTCTGAGGGAATGACGCAAGAGGCGGCCGCGCCGGTAAGACTTGGGACTCTGGCATTTGAACTTGTTGGTTTACCTGAGCTCCCCCATTCAAGCCATAAGCGGAAGCTAGTGTGGGCATCTGGACCGGCGTGGCTGAATGAGCCACGGGCGGTGGCATATCCGAAGGCCATGAATTGGCAGCTGGGGTCTGCAGTGAAAGCCCGTAAGATTTTAGGGGGTTCAGCAGTTCGTCTTGGTAAATTGGTATGTGCTGAGTCTCTGATACAGATGGGAGACCATCACGAACAAGAGGTTGTAAAGTTTCATGTGATAATGCCTCTCCACGTAGATTGCTGGGAGGCGGTATTGTACGAGCTGGGGGAGATGCCTGCGTAATTGTTGAGGGTCCGACCATCGCAGTCCTTGTCTGCAGAGTCCTAAGAGACGGTTGGCTATTGATATAGCAATAATCGGTCTCACCTAATACTTGCAACAATTTTCTCTGGTTAAATTTTGCTAGCTGCGCTCTAGCATCAGCCAGCTTTATATCCCACTCGGATTTGGCCTTCTCATATGCTGTAGGCAACTTTTGTACGTACCAACTTGTGAATTTTTTCCCGTTGGTTCGACTATAGGTGCAGTGAGAGTGCCTGGCAAGGTCTTTAAGGGCCTGTTCAATATGTTTCTTAGATTTATTGTCGCTTTCCTTGATTCCCCAGTTCCGTCGCTCAAAACTAAAATCATTTTTCATTGACCTGCAAGATCCGCAACCACAGCGTTCTAAGAATTCGTAACGTGGCTCTTCCCAGACCGGTAGCCCTGGAATAACGTGTCGGTTCCAGAACGCCAAAAGAATTGTTCGGACTAATGATGATAGGACAGGATCTCCGAGATCGATCGATCGATTTTCTAAGACGTCTATAAGATTACCGATGAAGGGAACGTAAAGGTTGACGAGCTCAAAGGGATAAATTCTTTCGCATTGATCGGCGAGCCTCCGAGCTAAATCACGTAGATCCTCTTCCATACCCAAGTCTAAAAGGAGTACACACAGATTGATAAGTGTCTGGCTAGTGATTGGCGGCGGAGGTCGTGGAGTTGTTTTCTCGTATTCTTCTCCGAATTTTACTCGGTCCTGTTGCCAGCACTGAAAACCTTGCACGCTTACAAGGCGGCTTACGTCGAGCAGCGCAATCAAGGACCTGAGAACGGTTTTGAGCCAGTCAAACGAATCAGGAACTCGCAGTTCATCTCGAGTAGCTTTGGCATACAATTCCCAACAGAACCCCGAAATAAAAGCAAGGTTCTCACGTTCTCTACTAATGAGAGGGTCAAGGCTATCTCATGTTAGGCTTCCAGGTGAAATGAATGATACCAGGAAACTTACATTTTTAATAGCCAGTCATAATCTCGATGGCAAGCAATCCAGACAAGAACCTTTCCATCCTGCTCGTGTAGCGTAGACTTGCAACAAAGATCGACCATTTTGTTAAAAAGATCAAGAACGTGTGCTTTTAATTCATTTGGTGGCTTGCCACTGGGATCATTCAAACCCATGACGTATCCGTACTGCTTTTCAAGGGTTTTCTGGGCGAAAACATTTCGATCGAGACTACCACAGTCAATATCAAACCAAATAGCAAGTATAAGGCTACTAACACTGGGATCAACGTGGTAAGGGGTAGCATTAAAGACTCCCTTAACCTAGCCAATATCCATGAGAAGAATTTGGGTGAAAGGTCGGTTTCGTTATTATTCCAAACTAGATTGAATAGGGATTTGCTTTGGCGTATTATGGCTGTCTCGAGGATTTTGACGATAACAGGTTCAGGAATATCCATCCTACTATTCGATTTCACATCCTTCGGGGGGAAGAATATCTCGCAAAAGCTAGTCAACGTCTTTAGAACTCCATCATCGTCTGCGTGCTCAGTACATTTTGACGAAAAATAATCAAGCAGATCGGCCGCTGTATAGTCGTCGCGATCTTTTAGGCTGTCTGTGAAATAGGCAACTGTCGTAGCTTGAGGTACTATTAGTAGGGCCTTGTGGATTGAAATGTTAGTCAATATGTCTCAACCCAATTGTTTTTTGATAACACTAACTAGTGACCGGTAGTATCGTGCGAATCCACGCCACTAGCTAAGTTAGTAAGGGCAAGCACGGGTTTGGGGGTTGTTCGAACGAACATTTGGATGTTCACTATCTCGGAAGTCGTCAGGAAGACCTTCTTCGTCGTCAGGGGCAGCGCCCACGAAAACATCGCCTTGTAGCAAAGAATCGGGATCCATGTTCAAATTATATGGCTTTCTAGAGATGTCCCCGTCAAAGAGTGCCACTCTTAGAGTCCAATCCGTCTCGTCAATGGCAGTGCTGTGGCTCGAGAATTGGCTAGCATCATCTTCATCCTCACTCTCATCACGTTCAAAGCATCCATAACCGTAGTCATCATAAGTCTGTCCTATGTCTTGCTTCTCTACCTGGACAATGAAGACATTGAAACGATATCGAGACTCGAAGCTTTGTAAGTGGCGGAACCGCGCTAGATCGGCCTCTATTAGGCTCTCCGTAGAGAGGTCCGAATGTGAAGACTCGAGTAAGTAAATTAACTCGCCAGTCTGGCCTGGTATGTCTCGTGCACTTGAAATCCATTTCTGGATCGCCTTTCCGAAATCTTCACTTTGTGATGGAAGAATTCTGATCGTCTCTGGCAGCTCCGCCTTCAAATTCCGAAGTGCAGTGCCATCCTGATAAGCAGCCATGACGTCGATGGCATTCGGCGGTAAGGCAATTACTCCGCCCTAGTGTCTCAAATGTAGGAAAAAGAGTTTATTCAGTTCTCGCGGCTTTTCAGACGATATCATTAGAAATCATCAGCTTTTATAATCGCGTCCCGAGGTAGAACTTCAGGTGACCAAGACTCCCGTAAACAATCGAGGAATCAGCCAAATACCCATAATCGAACGGTTTCCAACCTGGTCAATTGAAAAAGAGCACGATATTATGAATCATCTATAGAAAATAGAGTAACTAGAATGTTCTAAGGCAAGTTGCATTAAGTACAATTTCAAGCCGTGTTGCAAAAAACGCGTTACTGGCGTGTCAGGTTTGGACAGGGTTTAGGAAATTGTTGATTCTTGACCCAAGGTGCTAACACCTCGTAAAATGAATATCACCTGATTAAATGCATAGAGAAATTATTTTAACATCGCGAGAAATTCAATTCATGAATAACGTCTTTACATTCATTTTATATGTTTGAAATTGAATTGGAATTGTCCTTATGACCTATCTTACTATCTATTTCTATTGTAGCAGAAATTTGGCTATTGTACTCGTACTCCTCGTTTGAATTCGATTCGCTCCTCTCGTATGGTCCTCGGGATACCCGTCTTGCTCCCTGGCCGTGTAATATTTAATAGACACTGTCCGACCCGGCCGTATATTGATATACTTTATAACATCTAGTTATCAACATGTAGAAATTGCTGAAGGCCATGCTCGCGTCATGCAACGATGAAAATAATTGTAGCGAATTTTTAACTTTTGCGTAAGTCGCCGCCTAGAATCCAAACAGTCATCTGTGGGAAAATGGTCTGGACGTCAGTTGTGAAGACCCCCTTTTGAACGTATTGATGAAAATCATGCCAGCCTCGCCGCCCGATTTTGCTTCCCTTTTTGTCTAGACCGCGTAGGATTTAATGAAAATAAATCTTTTTAAGAATCAGAGCTCTCCCTTATCTCTTCTGACGATAGTCTCGCTCGTCACCACGATCCTGTGTATGGAACAGTCGTCATCATCGTCGCGAGTCGGCGGTCGCTTGCCGGCTGTGATGTATGTATTTCGTCGGGCTCTGTGTGCTCCCATATTACCCAACTCAAGATCTTCTTGCGATTCGCCCATCATCTGGGTGAATCCGCTCGATTTAGTGCTCTTGCGCTTCCTCGCCATTACCATATCGCTTCCTTTTTCACGCCATGTTGAGACTTCGGATCGACAGGCAGGAAGCATTCGATCGAATACGGGTCGGAGGAGCGGGGAGTTTGATACAATAATCGCAACACCGATTTCGCTGGCTCCGTAAAGTGTTGTCTCGACCGCAGTGTACGATATATCGGTGTAGTTAATCTGTAGGATCATGTACAAGTTAATGGCGCCGAATACCAGTGTACTACATCAAGTAAGGTCGAGTTAGTCAAGATATCCCAGGTAGATACCAGGATAGAACTGTTTCTTACAGAATGCCAATCGTGAATATACAGGCGGTGGCAACTCTATACCGGATTTCCACTCCAAGTTTCCAGATCATGGGTAGTGGTAACGTCAGTATTATCAGTTGGTTCGCAATGTCTACTATTCCCACCGCAGCGAAAGCTGCCCTTTGATCCCCGCAAAAACCTCCAGGCGTTCGGTCCCAGTACGCATGGATCGGATGACACATTAACAAGTTGACAAATACGATCAACAACATCCAAGCAACCGTCAGAACTATCGTAGCCTTTGCAGCCAACATGAAAAAAGTGCCGAAGAAAGTACGCATGAACATGAGGATGACGCTGATCTTGATCATTCCTAGTGAGGTGGCATATAGGAATTGGCGCGCGTAAATTGCCTACATCGATGGGCATCCGTTAATACGTCGTTACTTACATTCAAGAACGAACTGGGACTAGGCGCGTTGCCGTATATCCTTTCATAAGGCATGTCTAGGAGACTAACCTTCAAGAGTCGGACAATATGCCATTCCTGCAGTTCGCTGTCGTGATGACCCATACCACCCACGAGTACCATGACGAAATCCGTAGCCATAAGACTGTAGAACAAGGCCACCGCTCCGACATTAAACCAATCCTCTATCAGACATCCCCGGCCGTTCTGCTTGAGGCTCCAGAATCGCAAGTAGGTCCATAGCGCCGTGAGGAAAATCAGTACCACACCCGAGACGATGATCCGTAAGCCCTCGGTGTTAGGCGGTACTAAGTTGGTTTCGATGCGGTCGATAGTCGGCGTCGCGAGGTCCTTTCGCAAAATCGAGAGCCCGTCATAGGCGGCCGACATGTCGGGGTTCGAATCCCTCTCACCCACCACGCCTCCTCTCACCACCGCCCGTCTCTTTCCACGTTGAAGAGCGAGGTACCCTCCTCACTTGCCGACGACCATTTACATATACCCGGTCCGAGATCCGCGGCGGCACGAAGGATTTCCTTTTGACGATCGCATTCGAAGTTTCAACTTAATGAAAATCGTAAATCAATAACGCAAAACGACGGGACGACGCAAAGGAAAAGAAAAAACACAAGAAAGCTAGAAACAATAGAAAAAAGAGCCAAGACAGGTGTTCTCGAAAATCTACGTGGTTCCAGCCAGGGAGAGCACGAGGGCAGCAAGGGTAGATGAATTATTTTGTTTGTTATCGTGCAGGGATGGGTCGACTGTACGTATCCGTTAATTTGGGGGGACCTAACTCCTGCTACGTATATAAACACTTGGACCTCCCTTTTTTATTTATTAATTACTTAAGTGTTAAAAGTTTAAATATAATACCGTATTTTTTTAATAATTTAACTTATAATAAATAATTATTTTTTTATACGTTAAATTTTTTTTAATTATATTTTATTATTTTTAATTAATATTATTTTAAAGTTTTTATAATTTAATATTAAAATATTATTAAATTAAAATAATTTTAATTTTATATTTTTAATAATTATATTATAATAAATAATTAAATAATTTATAAAAAATTTAATTATAAAATTAAATTATTTTTATAATATTATATTTATTAATATAAGTTTTATATATTAAATTATTTTTAAAATTTTAATTAAAAAAAATTTAAAATATTAATTTAATTAATTTATACCCGAATTTTTTTATAATAATTAATATAAAACTTAAAAACGAATAAAATAATAAATAAAATATTTATTAAAAATTTAAATTTTTTAAAACTTAATTTTAAAAAGTTTATTTATTTAAAAATTATTATTTTTTTTAAAATATTAAAAATTATAATAAAAAAATAATAAAAAATATAAAATATTATATTAAATAATTAATATAATATACGTTATATAATTTTTTTATAATTTAATTTAAAAATTTATTTATATAAAAAATTTATTAAATAATAATTTAATAATAAAATTATTATTAAAATATAATTTAAATTAATTTTATTAAAATTATTTAAAAAAATATATTTATAAACGTTTAAAAAATTATTTATTTTTAACGTTAATTAATTTATTAATTTTTTAAAACGTTATTATTTTAATAAATAACGAATTATAAAATATATTAATAAAATATTAATTAAAATAAAAAAAACTTATTTATAATATTATTTATTTATATAAAAATATTTTTTTTTTAAATAATAATTTAAATTAAAATTATATATTAATTAATTAATTATAAAGTTTTTCGTTATTTTTTTTAATTATATACGAAAATAATTTAAATTTAAATTTATTTATAATTTATTAATTTTTTATATAACGAATAATTAATTTAAATGAAATTTTTATTTTTTTCGAATATTTTAATAATTATATATATAAATATATTAAAATTTATTTAATATTAATTAAAATAAATTAAAATAATTAAAATAAATATTAAATTATTATTTTATTTTATATTAATATTAACGGTTAAATAATAAATTTTTTAATTATATTTTATAATTAAAATAATAATAAATATAAAAATAAATTTAATTTATATATATTTAACGTTTTAATATAATTTAATAATAAAATTTATAATAACGAATAAATATTTAATTAATAAATAAAAAAAAAATTAATTAAATTTATAAATAATAAAAAAATATTATTAATAATAAATATTATAATATTTTATAAAATAAATAAAATAAAATATTTATTTTATAAATATTTAATTTTATTTATTTTAATATTTAATAAATTAATTAATTTTTTTTAAATATTAAATATATATATAAATAAATTATTTAAAAAAATTTTAAAAAATTTTTATAATATTTAAATATAAAATTAAAAAAATTTATATATTATTAAAAAAAAAATATTATTACTATTATTTATTAAAAATTAACGTATAAAAATTATTTTAATAATTAATTAAATTATTAATAAATTACGTAAATTAAAATTTTAAATATTAATTTAAAAAAATTTTATATAAATAAATATTTTAATTAAATTTAATAATTCGTAAAATAATTTAATTAAAATAAAAAATTTATTTAAAAAAAAATTTAAAAAAATTTATAAAATTTTTAAAAATTAATAAATTATTATTAATATTATTAAATTTATTATAATAATTAATATTTATATTATTAAATTAAAAAAAATTAAAATAAATAAATTAAAATTAATAAAAAAATTTAATAATATTAAAAAAAATATTTATTTTAATTATATTAATAAAAAATTAAAAAAAAAATTTTAAATTAAAAATTTAATTTAAAATAATAATAAAATTATATTAATAAAATATTTAATTAAAAATAATTTAAATTAATTAAACGTAAATAATTAATTTATTATTTTTAAAATTAAATAAATTTATATTTAATATAATAATTTTAAATAATTTTTAAATTAAAATTTTATTTATTTTATTTTTAAATTATTTTTTTAATTATATAAATAATTTTAATTTTATTTTTTAATAATTTATTTATATTTATTTATTATTATAATAAAAATTTATATATATAATATTTTTTTAATTAATTATAATAATTATTATTTTAATTATATAATAATATATTTTTTATTTAATTTAATAAAAAAAATTAATAAAATTTAAAAATATATTTAATATTTAAATTAAAATATAAATTATTTTTATAATTATATATAATAATTAATAAAATAATTAATTAATTATTAATATATAATAAAATAATAAATTAAAACTTATAAATTATTTTAATATTAAATATAATAATTATTTTATTTAATTTATTATAATTATTTAAAAATAATAAAATTAAATAAAATAATAAAAAAAAAAATATTATTAAAAATACCTTATATATAAATTTTTAAAAAAGATTTAACATATAAAAAAGTGGCTACTTATTACAAGCTAAGTTGCTAAAAAAATATAATAATAAGATCGAATGTAAAGATGAGGCGAGTCCGAGATATGCCTGGTTATCCGGTCTTAAATATCGTCACCGTGCTGCGTACGCGCCGCAGGACATGCATATCCTGCCTGCTCAAGCGAGGAAAGATGAGGGGGTCATCAATCTCTTGCTTTCACAGATCAAATTTTGGGGGGCTCTCTTCGAGAAGAGATCTACGGGTTCCCGGCAACCAAGTTGTTTTGCTAACCGTTTTCTATGTTGTAATACTCATATCTGCACCACAGGCACTATGATGCTGAATATCCAGGTACCGAATGAAGCGGCTTCTCGTCTCCGGGGTTGTAAGGGGCTCGATGTGACCTGTCAGCCCATCCCCACGTGTGGTCCGTCAGCTTCGTCCCGCTCGATAGCCGGGGTGTTTCATTTTGAATCCGGATATGATCGACAACGCAAATTTGCCCTACCGAACTTAAACAGAAAGGGTCTCTTGCATAGGTGGGCTTGTCTAAACATAGTAATGATTGAAGCTTTTCGTGCTACTAAGTTTCCTAATCCATTCCAGAACTTAGGGGTATTACCTAGTAGAAACAATGTTTCTTCCTCGCGAAGAAGTTTATGCCAACACGTTGCCATTTTGGGTAAAAGATTTGGAACATAGATCGGTCGTGCCGCTTGAGCATAGGTGTAGGAAATGATCCTGTGTCTGCATGTTTACCTGGTGAATCAGTATATTATGAAAAGGGGTGTGCATACATACGATATTAAAAAGCAAAATTTGTACCATGAATATGTGATCATGCTTGCAGAATAACTGGAGGAAAGAATAGAATAGAACATTCATAATTACGGCTCCGGTAATGAACGAATAATATCGTGCAAAGCTACCCTTTCCTCTCCCGCACATCCCGCGCACGGATATTGACACTCAGACCTTGTTGGTGATGATCGTGGGGGCTGACGCCTCATAATCTCGGGATAAGGCAGCTTCAGAACCCCGAACACATCGGACTTCTCTTATGTTATGACAACTTCATTCGGAATCAACTCCATAATCTCAAGGATTGAATACGGCGCGGGCATGTCTTTACGAGACGACAACTTCTTGCTCATTCTCGTTGAATTCCAACGCTAATGTTATCAAGTAAATTGATTAATATTGAGCTGGTACAGTATTAGGTAAGACAAGCTCGTAAAATACGAGTGGATTGTCTTAAGCCACGGTAACCAATCAAAACAATCCGATTATAGAAAATGTGGATACCATGATAAACTGGTAGTGTATCTACTCGTAGGAACTTATTGACAAGGGTATCACAGGCCTCGCTGTCGCTTCTTGAAAAGCCTCAATTTTTTTTCTCTCTTCCAACTGTCTGGTTTTCCACATAAAACAATTCAGTTAACATGTTTACATAGCAAATACTCGACATCTACACAGACCCAATGATATTTAGCGAGAACTGACTTCATTACCAACTAGAAAGGGACTTTTCATGATGATAGATAACGCAAATTTTGATGCAGCGTCAACCCGCAGGGACCAATGCCATGGTACAAAATTTCATATGGAGATCTCACTGTAAGATTAGGTATCTCCACCCTTACGCTCTGTTGGGTATGTAAGCCGATGGATTACCATGGGCCGCGTGATTGAGGTTGTTCCTCTCGAGAGGCTCAAACGGCCTGGGTTCGGAAATTCTCGAACAATTCCATTCACGTCACTCCAACAAATTTACCAAACGACGGTTGCTCTCTTTTCAATAGGGTATATAAGGTACCCAAAAAATCAACTCAGATTATTTGTTCTAAAGACTATTAAATACTTGATTGTGCCTGTGTACTGGGTATCGTGGCCGAGTAGCAAGCATAACAGCGTTCGAACCTGGGGGTATTAGGATCCGAAAATGACGCCCTTCATGTTATACAATACATTAAATAGCCCGTCCAACACGTCGCTCATCTCCTATGCCTCCTTGTTCGCTCGTCACTTCAACCTGCTTAGAAACGTACACTCCGTCTCGTGGATGCTTTGGATCCGCAGAAGTTGCGGTAACTTCGAGTTCTTGCAGCGAAATGCCGTGCACTATGCGTTCTAAACTATCGTTCCCCATAGTGGTAAGAGGATTAACGCTCGGAGGTCCTCCCATATAGCGTTTCCGACTAGCAGATCCGCCGCTACCACTACCACCACCTATAGTGTTGAAGCCACTGCGTTTTACGTACGGTTTGGTAGAATCGCCGAACATTGGACTCAACCAAGCTTTGAAAAGGGGAAAGATCATAGGAAGGTTCGTCGTGAACACCGCGACGAAAGCCTCCACTGTTCCCCATTCACCAGCAAGTTCCGCGCCGTTGACAGGATCCTTTATGCAGCATGTTAGAACATTAATATTATACCAAGTATCGTAGTAAGACTCACCGTCGTGACGAAAATAGTCTTTAGCATAGCGCAGACAAGAACGAATATACCAGCACCAAGAACGATACTAGATGCCATTTTCTTCATGAACCTTAGAGAGGAACCCCAGAGCATGGGTATAGGTATAAGAATCAGGTATATGTCGGTAGTTGCGTTTGCAGTAAACGAAGTCCAGATGATAGGTCGAGATATAGCAGGTTGGCAGTGATCTAAACAGTATCAGTGAAAGTAGGTTGAGGAGGTTTGGTTTAGCAACTCACTCCCTGGATCCGGGCTGATCTGCCAGTTTTGGTGAAACGGCGAGCATTCGCAGAGAACTGCGAGGATCGAGGCCAAAGAGGTTCCGATGACGAGAGCAAACCCTATCCGTATCTGAAGAGCATATCGTCGATTTAATCCTTTCTATAGGGATAGTGTGTTAGTGTTGGATGTTGACGCCAATGGATAGAGTTTAGGCGTCTGTCATTGTTTACCTACCGTAAGTCGAATATAAAACGATAACACGGATAGCTTCAGAAAGCACATTAACGCGGCATAGGTAGCCCAACCGGCCATCTGAATCTTCGAACCAATTACTCTAAATCGGTGAGGGTTAATAGTGTTCTAGATGTTTTCTTTTTGGGTCTAGGACAAGACTCACCTCATCTGATATTCCGGATCGCTAGGGGAAAGCGTAGCACGTTGCACATCAGTCATGCCGTTATTGGCAAGACCTTGGGCAACGGCCCCTACATTATGCGCCAATGCAGTTTGGGCGCTGTAGAATAACTATGAAGACTTAGTCGCTAGTTGGGGTAAGGTTACGTGTTTGGGGTGCGCGGACTATAGCAACCCACACCAAGATATCATCTGCTTGGAGATTCTTCGCCCCGATCGCCTTGACACGGGCATATGTTCTAAGGATCGTGACCGATACACCGAAAGAATATAGGGTCCACAAACGGATCATATCCGCACGGGCAGCAGCAGCAGCAGCCGCCGCCGCTGCCGGATCTGTGGAAGCGTTCGCTGACATTTGTTTGGCTGGTCTTGAAGAGGAGGCATCACGGTAAAGGAAGGGAGAACAGCTACGGCTGACTTCACCACTTGAACCGTCTCTATATCAACGACCCGTGCAGTTGTTCGCACTAACCTAGTGCCTAATAGTAAAGGGGGTTCACTTAAATCTGACTATCTGTCAACCCCCCGGTTCCTATGATCTGAGCTCGGCATAATGTTGCAGATCAAGCTGTTGGAGGTTACAATCGAATATAGAACGGCCAGTAACTTGGCGCTTATCCTCCAGTCGAAGTTTGGTCCCCTTGAACTCTCACTGGGGGTTTTCATCATAATGTCATGATTTTCATGATCCTACGAGCAGTATGTGAAGCATGGATCTGCACCAAGTATCCCATCCCGTCAAGCGGAATTCGCACACCAGAATAAGTCCTAAACTGGATGGGCATGATAAGAGGGTGGGAAGGGAGGCTAGACTTCCCTTAAAAGACCCTAGTTTCTGGTACGCTTACATCTGCCGTGGGAGTACATAGACGTGTGTGAGATCTTCGAGTCTCAGTACTCGCAAAGTCCGCCATTTTAGAGCGGCCGTGGGGGCGGTGGTGGCTCGAAATAGCGGCTGTCCTTTTAAACTTTTCGGGTTTTGTGGCTTGCAAGAGCCTATGAGATCGATACTACTCAGCCCCTATTTGCCAATTTTTCAGCATGGGACCCATTCGTTTGGACTTGGTGGTGTAGTACAGATGGCGGCGTAGTAAGTTGACGGTAAGTCCGAAGATCTCCGTTTCCCCATTCTCTTTCCCTTTTAATAGGCCGCTTAGGTACACGTCAATGTGATGCTGTGCTGTCTTTGTAATCCTGCAAAATTTCATGTAGGCTGTGGACCTGGTCTCTTGTGCAACCCACAGAACCAATGAAATTTCATATCATATATCATTTTGTAAAAGGCGCAACTAGTCAATGCAAAAGCAATTCCGTCAGGGATGGATTACCCTTGCGTGGAGTGTTGGTGCAGTACGAAAGAACTTATATGAGAACGAACTTGTGGTGAACAGAGTATGGTAGTGATTGATAGGTTATTACCTACTTAGAAATCATAGTATTTAACCTTTTAAGTCTATATTCCGCTCATAAAGTACACGGATGAGGCTCCGGAGTGGGTCAACACTAGCCCTTTCTCTACTCAGTCTCAACCTAGCTTGAGCTCTAGACCCAAAGTTACGGTTAGATGCGGGGCTAACGTTAATTAAATGGGCCTCTGATCATGGCAGTGGAGAAAAGCATGGATTTGATCCATTTAATTCCAAGGTTATAGGCCGATGTACCCAAACGGATCGAATGGGGACCGATCGTAAGCTTAACAAAGAAGGCCTGCCCAGGTACGAGTATCATCGGGAGGAAGTCCATTGCGACATTGGCCACGCCAATGGAAGGGGGGTGTAAAGAAAACAAAACCTGGACCATTGGGCCATCAGACAATCTAAACAATGTCTCTGTATCACCGTCGGTTTAGGTGATATTGCAGTGTGCAGATTGCAGATTACAGACTGCGGATTCTGCAGGTTCTCTCACACGTGCTTTTTACCTCTTAAGTATTGCGCAAAGTCCTCAACTCGCTGCCAAAATGCGCTGGTTAAGGATCAGTATCTTCTTATTCGCGACAGTCCTGATGTCTGCCTATTTGGACAACGTTCTCGGCAGCTCAGCGTCTGAGGCACACGTGAAAGCCCTGACCGACGCACTCTCACCTGGAGCCAAGGTCTATTTTCCAAATTCAACAGAGTTTGGTACACTGACAACAAGATGGTCCTCATTAGCAGAGCCTGTCATTAATGTTGCGGTGGTTCCCGCTACGGAGGATGATGTCGTAAAGATTGTACGTTCTACTTCAACTTCCATTTCTTTTTCTTATTTCCATGTCTCGTGTAGCGTCTCTGGATCCTCGACACCTTTGCGTCAACTTCCGTCTTGGCACAGCCTCGGTCTCCCAAAATTCGAATCTGACATGATGGTTCGCCCTATTAGGTCCAGTACGCAAACAAGCAAAACATACCCATCCTGGCTTTCAATGGTGCTCACGCCGCAATTACCACGCTAGCCCGCATGCAGGGGGGAATCGAGATTTATCTGGGCCAATTATCAAGTGTGAACATTGCCCCAGATAATGAGACTGTGACAATTGGAGGTGGCACATCATCCAAAGCCGTCACCGATACCCTCTGGAGCGCGGGAAAAGAAACAGGTCAGTGCTTAAATCCGGATACCTCTTGTAAGGCTTGATGCTCACTTCAGCCACAGTGACGGGTACCTGTGAATGCGTGAGCGTTCTTGGCCCCGGCCTTGGGGGTGGCCACGGATGGCTCCAAGGGCATTATGGACTTGTAGCAGACCAGTTCGTCTCTATGAACGTGGTCTTAGCAGACGGCACCTTGCAGACAATTGACGCAAACTCGGACCTCTGGTGGGGTATGAAGGGCGCTGGTCAAAACTTCGGAATTGTCACCTCTCTCACGTCGAAGATATACGACAGATCTCAGTACGATTGGGCGATTGAAACCCTCATATTTAATGGCGATAATGTCGAAGCGCTCTATCAAGCCGCCAACGATCACCTCGCCAACATACCCGTCAATCTGATCAATTGGTCTTACTGGCTTAACATTCCTAGTGCTGACCCGGACAAGGTAAGTGAAAAAAAATATTTAAAAATATTTTACTGTTAGTGATACTCTGCTTATTTGCCTCATTATCTAGCCCATTATTTTATTCTACATCATCCAAGAAGGAGTAACAGCCGTCGACCCCACATACACGAAACCCTTCCACGATATCGGACCCATCTCTGTTGAAGCTGAATCGGGTACCTATAAAGACCTCGCCGCGTGGGTCCAGATCGCCCTCGATTCCGCCCCATGCCAAAAGTCCGGGCTCGCTAATCCACGCTTCCCCGCTTATATCAAATCGTACAACGTCTCAGCTCAGAAGCTGGCATATGATGCTTACGCCGCCAATGTCTCTGGAGACTCACCCTTCTCTTCCTCCATTTTCATGTTCGAATCTTATCCTGTCCAGGGCGTGCAAGCAATCGACGCCGACTCTTCAGCTTTTGCCTTTCGAAGCGATAACATCCTGAGCGCCCCGCTCATCACGTACACACCCGCCGGGAAGGAACTCGATGACAAGGCGGCCGAACTTGGTAACAAGCTCCGAGGAATCATCCACCAAGGAACCGGTAGCGACGAGTTACATTCATATGTGAATTACGCATACGGGGACGAGACGCCGCAGAATTGGTACGGCTACGAACAATGGCGTCAGGATCGCCTCAAGACATTGAAGAATAAATATGATCCTGAAGGCCGATTCAGTTTTTTCGCGCCAGTGGAGTAGGACAACTAAGCTACCTTTGTATATACCTACCTATCTAGTAACCTCATATCTAGTTGGACCTCTTCAGAGCACACGCATCACACATCCAGTACACTCATGTAGTCAAACAACTTAGCTCGGAGTTACGAGCATATTCACGTGGCTGAGAATCAAATTCACATGTGCCGCTTAGTTTCGCATAGTATGGCCCGGACGAATGGTAAATGTTGTTGGTGAGCAACTTCAACTTCATCTTCTAATTGTACGATATATCTACCTCCCAATCTAAGTAATACATGTCTAGGAACAAGGTATTCCCTATAAACATATCACACTCATGTGCCAATGTCAGGGAGATTCTACTCAGTGAGTTAGTTTTGTTCGATAAATAGGCCTACATGAGGAAGTTACATCAGCTGACGAACGGTTTCTAGGCATCTCAATAGGGGTCTATTCTAGGACTTAAAATAAATTAATCGGCCCCCGTAACTGACCGAGTGTATAAGCGAGCACTTTGGGTGCCTCGGCGAACCGACTTTCAGCTAAGCCCTTACTTAGTCAGATCGAGGATACATGATCTACGAACGCTCCTCCTTGTGTACACAACCCGAATCCCTTGATACTACATTCCTCGCATCATCTTATAATGTTTGGGATAGAGTTTCTAGTTATGCAAAGAAATGGCGCGGGGAAAGCCTACGAAGTCGAATGGCTGGGGTTTAATCATGACAGAAGTTGTAAATTTTCGCAATTTTCACCATCGCGATCTCTTTTTTTATCTTGATTCATACGTAAGCGTACACACGTGCAGCTTCCCTTGAATAGAACTGGTATATGGTACCTGATTTCGATGTGTCAATGATTGAGGTACGTAAGCCGTATAAAGATGGCAGTATACCGAGGGTAGATTCGGTTTAGATGTTTCGAGTCTATTCACGATCAATGGGCATACCATATATCTATTCCGCGATTGAAAAAGCTATTCCTTGAATATATGTCATGACTTACTGTTCCCATTACAAAGCCCCCTTTCACAGCATCACTAAAATGCCTTCCGCAGCTTCCATCTGTGTCATTGTACTACTTATCATACTTTTCTCCTACAGGAAATTCCAAAGCCGTTCCAAAGCTACCCCTATCTCTACAAGGGCGAACAAGATTGATCGTGTTCGAAGTCTTGCCTCTCAGAATACGGTCGCGGCGTCCTTCGCACGTATGATTGATAGAGATGGAGCAGGAGATGTACGTTACTTTCCCTCAATATCTAAATTGAATAGGTATTTTAGATTTATATCATTCTTCTCAACTCACCCCTGAGCCTATATTATCTCCCTTTCAACTGAAGCTAATATCATTGCTCAAGTGGCCGCCTAAAGCAAACCATGATACCTGGCCGGCAGAGCTTCTTGGATATAAAACAACTTTCCTAGAACTAGCCCCCTGGTTGGCGACAGATAAACCGTCTTTAGACGATGCTGTCAATACCGAGCGACGCGAGAGGTACCGCGGTACCATGACCAGGCTCCTCCAGGATAGGGTTCACCTTGCATCGGTAATCAAGATTCTAGAAGACGCGGAAGCGGATAACTGGGATCTTGTCTCTCGAGATGTGCTCAATGCTTTCTACTGCTGCATAAGCCTTTGTCGTCACGCATATAGGTATGTTTTCTGTACTCCCAACGACTCCCCCACCCCTTAATATTATAGGGCTAATAAGGTTCTAGATGGGGTACATTACCTGTCGTTAAGGTTGCACAGATAGAAGACACTGTTGACTTGCCCCCTGAGTTACAGCTACCATTTCCGTACCTCCAAAGATACTACGGCATAATCTCAGACAGTGGTAACCACACATCCAACATCCTGCTCAATTTTAACGAGAGGGGCGAGAGGGCGTACAGATTTACCATTGCGCTCTCTCCGCAAATTCAATCGACTGAAGATGCTTTCTTCCAACTATTATACGATGTTGAAGTCATGGTGAGTTTCAATCCTTAATTTAGAAACATAACTCTGATCACTATGTTCAGGGGTTCGATATTTACTACGATATCACTATGGCCTTAGTCTCCTTTGAAAATGGCCGAAGGGACGCTTGTCTACAAAGCCTAAAGAGCATCAACTCCACTCTCCGCGAGTTGATCCAGCTTTTCTACCAACAGATGAAGGAAGTTCACATTTCGCGCAAAATCTGGTTGAATTACGTGCAAGGCTTCCATGGGTGGGGTGTTGGCAGAATGATTGACAACGAGTTCGTGCGCTTTAACGGGGTGTCCGGCAACCACATCCTGGTTTTCCAGGCCCTCGATGCTCTTCTGGGAATGGAGAGATACCTCCCAGATGAGGATATGGAAAGATACATACCCGCCAGTCAACGATCTCTGTGTAGGACTATCAAAACCCACCCCACCCGACAGAGCTTGAGAGATGATGAGGACCCGATGCTAAAGGGGGAACTTGATACACTTGTCAATCAAATCAAGGTGCGTATTTGCTTACCTGTGAGCTCGAATGGATTTGAACTGATTAATGAAGCAATATCGTGCTGCCCATCGCGGTCGAGTGATGCCGTATCTGAAGAATCCGGCACCGGAACGTCACCCGATGACTGCGGGAAAGTCTGTTCTGACAACAGACCCGAACGTCACTATAGAACAGGCATTGGAACCACTGGATCAGATGATGATTTCCAGAATAAACCAGACTATTTGATATTTCTCCGCGGAATACGATTTCTTTTTGGTTACCGAGGTACAAGGCATCTGGGTGCAACGACGCTTTTTGTATCTATGTCATGCGGGTTTATTATTTGGTTAAAATTAGGTTAGGGGCTGAGTAGGACAATGTCCTTATATGGTGGTTTCATTGAGAAGTATGTGACGTTCTATCTGGCCCCTAGGTATGATAGTGGTTTGAGCAATCGGAATTTTTTCTAAGAAAATGGCAAGGAATTGAACGCCCTGGGCGCCTAACATTAGGTACACTTGCATATATGAGAACACATGCGGTTTAGTATATCTCTTTCAGCTGGCTTTGTTCTAACCCTTTTCTTGGATAGAGTATACTTGGGCGAAGTTGTGAATATATGAAGATTGACCTCTAGTTCGTTATTGGCTAGTGGATGACAATGACCCCTTTTTTGTTAGCTGGTATGCCAAAGCAAATGCCTTTCCATTGCCACACTGCCCCTATATTGATACCGTGATATCCAATCGCAATACTTGTACCCCTTAAAGACAGGTAGGCAGAGACCTATTCAATGACCGACAACGGGATATTATTGGCTAGGCCACTGTACCAATATTATCGTCATTGAGGTTGAAATGCATTGCCTCGCGGGGTTCAACGAAAACAGTGAAAATACTGACCCAGATCTTCCGGTGGCATTTCTCTGAAGCCTCAGTTATTTTTTTCATAATTGATGCTACATCAGATATGTTTAGATAGGCTGATGAAAGGCCGTCTATCCGAGTGAGGCTCTCCGCCAAGGCGATACTGAGTGAAGAGGTTTAGAAGTCTGCGATAAGTAACCCTATAAACATATAAATAAATACTCAGTTAAACTCCTAGACTAGATCAATGTGCCCATACAGATCTGATACACCGGTATATTTTCTTCTTTTTTTATAGAGTATCGTAAGATCTTATTCAACAATGTCGGAAACATCATCGGAAGCTCTACCTGAAAGAGATATAGCTTCAGTTCAAGAACAGTCGATATCCCCACCTGTTTCATCTCGCCCAAGCGTTGGAAGCCATACGAGTTCACATCACTCTCGCCAAGATGCCGCGCCTCTACCTGGGGTCAGCATCCATTCACAGAGTCCTTCTCAGAGCACACCTGTTTCACAGAGAAATTCACTCGAAAGAAACAGAAAACCAGCTCACCAGGGCAGAAAGTTTGAAAGACTCAGAACCAAATTGCAGTTGAAAATTTCCAGCACGGCGGATACTGAGCCGAAATCTTGGTGGTGGTGGTGGGAGATTCTTGCCGTGTTCCTAAGTATCGCCTGCATGTGTGGGCTCGTAGGATTTCTAATTCGGATTGACAACCTGCCTTTACAACAATGGAACCTCCCGATAGAACCAAACTCGCTCATGGCGGCTCTCATCACCATAGCTAAGGCTTCGATGATGGTTGCAGTAGCATCTTGCATCGGCCAACTAAAATGGCGCCATTTTATGATCAGATCACAGCGACTCTCTGATCTTCAGCTCTTTGACGATGCGAGTAGAGGTCCCTGGGGATCCGCCATGTTGCTATGGAGCCTATGTACTCTTCGTGTACGAGCGATAGTTACATTTGGATTTGCGCTAGTCACGATCGTGGCCCTCGGTATAGATACAAGTACCCAGCAAATCCTGAAGTTCCCTCCAAGAGAGTCGCTCCTAACGAATGCGACGGTTGAATTGGGCGCTGCTGATACCTATGCTTCTAAGGGGCTTTCTGCTAATCAAAATTGTAAGTTCTCTCTACCCGGCATCCTACTATTCAAGAAGCTAAGTAGGTGCATGCCACTAACCTTTGAGCGATGTAGATAATATCTCGAACCGAATAGATAAATCCAACTTGTTCACCCTCGAGTCTTCAATTATCAACGGGGCAACCGGGTCCGTATATAAGCCGTATTATTCGTGTCCTCAACCTGCTAGTCGATGTCAGTGGGGTAACTTTACGACCTTAGGAATCTGTTCAGGTTTTGGGGTTACCACGGACATTACTGCCGTCGAATGTGTTCGCGATAATGTGAAAAATGGTTTAAACTGTACGTACATTGTCCCCAAAGTGGGATCTACAGTAGGAATCGCCAACTTGACCATAACTTGGAAAATAAAGGGCGGCAATAGTTCGCTACCTTTTGGAACGACACACTTCGAGTCTCTATTCTCGCCAATGTTTCCCTACAACACTCGCATAGGATATTTCTCGGCATTAAATGCGACGACAGATGGCTATGCGAGATACAATTCCAGTACAGGGGAATACGACCCGCCACCAGTTAATGCTTACTCGGGCTTCCTCAGTTGGTGTTCGCGAACTTACAACAACGTCACTAGCTCCCAGTCCGAGATATACGAGGAGGCAGTTTCCACAGAGGAGCTGACATTGATGATCCGTGGAGACGAGATAGAGGAAGTGTACTTTGTGGCAAACTCTACGGGCCATATATACAAAGTTCAGAGCGAAGATATATATAATTTGGGCCTTTACCTTTCTATATTGCTGAATACTCTGCTCGTATTTGACCAAGGGGATTCCTTGCCTGAATGGTGGGATATACTCGACATGGGAATGACTCTCCGGTATTCAAATATGGACCAGGTCATGAAAGGCATTGCTGACACATTAACGAACCAAATTCGGAGTAACAAGGGCGGCGACAATTTCAATGCTTCCACCATCAAGGGCGAGGCCTTTTTCGAAGAGACGTACATACACGTGCGCTGGGGATGGATGACACTTCCTTTGGCGGAAGTGTTGTTGACTGCTATCCTTCTCGTTGTGTCGATTGTGATCACGCGAAAACAGCCTCTTTTCAAGGAGTCGGTCATGGCCCTATTGATGAGTGAGTTAGAGGGATGGTCCGAAGACGAGCTGGATGTGCCAAGACCTCAAACGCAAGAGAAGTTGGACGAGCTAGCAGACAAGATGACAGCTAAGTTTGAGGTTGACGATACGGGTCGCCTAAGATTTGAAAAGGTGTAATTTGGTCGCGTTTGCGAAAGGATATTGTTCAATTGGTGGCTTATTTTCAATTAAGTGCTTCGATAAGGGCTTGGGTTCACCGAGAGCCTGACGCGCGTCTTTCAAGCCAATGTACGGTACCGAATATTCATCCCCAAGAATTTTCATAGGCTTATGGATTGTTTCACGACATCTAAGATGCTGCAAGCACCCAGAGAAGTAGGCCAATGGAATGGGCCGGATGTGAATGCTGAGACAGCCTTCACGTCATACACGGGACGAATGAGGGCAGTGAGGGCGGCTTGGTTAGTGATATATTAATAATGATCTATCATTACTAGGTAATTAATATCGGAGTTTACGGTGGGGTACTTGCATCTATATTCTATCGAAAAGGGGGAAAAAGAAAAAGGGGGTAACGAACTGCCGTTAGGTGGGGAACCCGAACTCCGTACTCGGGGCTTTCTTCAGCGATTGCGATAGGCTAAAAACAGTCCCGTCCGAGGTTATCCGAGACCCCGATCTCTGTTACATTAGTACCGTAGTGCTGTCCCGCGTGTCCCTCAGGTCCCTCAGCAGCCCCAGTTACCCCCAGTCACCTTTCTACTCCACTTGTTGCTGAGACGACATATAATAGACACGACACACTCGATATATTACACAGATCTGAATCTAGAATATCCTGCTGTCATACAATTTGATTATTACTCATCTTCAACTTTTCTTCTAACTTCTAAAATTCTTCCTAAGTTTCAATTCGCATTTATTGAGGTCCATATAGAACATAAAAAAGATGCCGGCCTTTAATGTAATCCCGATCCCCTCAATTCTCATATAGCGCCATGTACCTAAGTACCTATACTGATTCCTCAACAGCGATTAATCCGTTTCCTCGCCAAGAACGGCAAAACATACTACGGAGATGCAATCCTACCTGAAGGAGTAACAGACATTGCCAAAGCGAAAAAAGCAAAGGTCATCGAGGGGGACATCTTTGGGAAGCACGAAGTCACAGATCACGTCGCGGACATCCGATTGCTGCTAGCACCCCTGGCGCTAGAAGATGTCAAGTCAGTCCGATGCCTAGGCCTTAACTACGCGCTACACGCTAAGGAGGTCGGTCTTTTCTCGGCATCGCCATTCGGATTCTACTTGGTATCATATTGACATCTATTCCTAGGCCGGTCTACCGTTGCCCAAATACCCAGTTCTATTCGTAAGTCATACCGAACCCCTCAATTACAAGGCTTACGGACCGGTATGCTAAACCCATTAAACAGTTCAAGCCTGTCACTTCTCTATCAGGGCCCACGGACCCCATTCCCGTGCACCCGATAGCGCAGGAGGAAGAGGGCCTGGATTACGAGTGTGAGCTTGTGGTTATCATCGGCAAGGAGGCTAGGGAGGTATCGGAGGAAAACGCGCTCGACTACGTTCTTGGTTACGCCATCGGTAACGATGTATCCCACCGTGACTGGCAAGTCGCCCGCGGCAGCGGCCAGTGGTCATTAGGTAAAGGCTTCGACGGGTGGGCGCCGTACGGACCGGGTATCGTGACGAGCAACATCATCAAGGACCCCCAGGCTCTGAAGATCAGCACTAGATTAAACGGACAAACCGTACAGGTAAGATAAACCGGGTAGACATCCGCCAGTTTAAGGATATTGACTAACACAAACTACAGGAGAGCAACACATCCGATCAGATCTTCAACGTCAGGCAAACTATTTCATTCTTCAGCAAGGGCCACACCCTACTTCCGGGCGATCTGATCTGGACCGGAACGCCGTCCGGTGTCGGCATGGGCCGTACCCCTAAGTTGTGGATGAAGGATGGCGACGTCGTCGAAGTCGAGCTTGAGAACGTCGGTACCGTGACTAACAAGGTTGAGTTCCTTAAGGAGGAATCCGCCAAGCTATAGTTTAGTAGATGTGGTTGTTAAGTAAAATTCAGGGGTGACTTGTACGGTTAGACTAGGCAAGAATCTACAGATAAACTAGTACAAGAAGCTACATAATTGCATGTTCACTGTCTGTTGGACTTAGCTCCTACTCTATAATAAAAGCGATTCAATTTATCATTGACCTCTAGATAAAGCCCTTCAGAAGTGAATTTTGTCATTATTAATGTGACGGTTACTTACCTTGATGTCTCAACTATATTAGATCTCCCTCTACCTAACCAGGTAACTGTGATCATCCAAATGCAACACTGAGGTTGATTGGCCTGCCTACTAGTATAGTAACCACCAATCATGAGAGGAGCACTAATTGGTGGACGCTACCTACTACCTAGGAGATATCGGGTGAACCGAAGAACCCTAGTAAATCGTGCCCACGTGGGTCCCTTTTTAGAACGCCACGGAACCAGATCCGTACAACTCCACCCCCGCCGGATCGTGTAACCGGGTTATCGAGACATCACACGGGATCCATGGGATAGTGGCTGCAGAAGATTGCATCATATCCGATATAGGAGGTCACCATCACCCGGACATGCAGCCGCTATCACCGTCATCCATATCTACGCCAGCCACTTCTATCCCATTTCAATCATTACATCTTCAAAAACAATAGGGGTTAATCATTAGTCTATAGAATGTAATATTCATCCCCTCATCTACCCCTTACCCCCTTAATAGATCACACAAGTAGGCTCCTTAACAGGACAATTAAACGCCTCCCTAAACCCCCTCGAATTCTCCATCATAGTCCTAATGCGCACCGCATTCGGCGCATGTACATCCGCCGTCAGCTTCGCCTGCATCACCGCGTCCGTCGACCGATCGCAGAAGAACTGGCCCGCGGACACATAAAACAGTTGTTCGCGCGTGAACCTGTCCATAAGCCCCGGAAGACCTAAATCCGAAGCGGGATCCTCTACTCTCTTGTCCTGCCACGCGTCGTACGCCGTGTTGATGCCCCCCGTATCCGCGATGTTCTCGCCGAGCGTGAGCGTGCCGTTCACGGGCAGCTGTTGACCGGTGCTTAGCGTGATGTTGTCGCCCCCGACTTGCTGGATCAGACATTGTGTGCGGTTCTCGAAACCCGCGACGGATTCCGCGTCCCATTGGTCGGCGAAGGCGCCGCGGTCGTCGAAGCGGCGGCCGCTGTTGTCGAGGGAGTGCGTGAATTCGTGGCCGATGACTGTGCCGAGGGCGCCGTAGTTTAGGTATGCGGGTAGACCCGGGTCGAAGAGGAGTTGTTGTAGGGTTCCTGCGATGATGACCATGGAGTTCTCTGGTGCGAGGTAGAAGGCGTTGATGGTGAGGGCGGAGTTGGTCGAGGGTTGGGGCCATGCTTTGTCTTGGCGCTTGGTGCCGACGAGCTCGACGGTCTTTCTAGTGTACCACTTCATGTATGAGACGGTGTTGGCGAAGAACGAATCTGTGACTTCAAAGTCGGAGTAATAGTCCCTCAGAGAATCGGCATCATCGAGATTGGGCAACTACACTAGTTGTTAGAATCTCGTGTGTGCCTTGGCTTAGCGCGCTGATGGTAGACTTACTGCCTGCGGATACCCGAGCTTCTGGGTAATGGCTTCGACCTTGTGCTTAGCGATCGCCTTCACATTTTCCGTCATCCATTCGATCTGGTCGATGTTTCTAGCGAGACGGTTTTGGATTCTGGTCGTCATTTCCCTGAGGGTCTTTTCTACTGCGTCCGTGTACTTGACTTCGACGAACGGCTTGCTGAGAAGCCAGGCCATCTTTTGGTCAACATCGCTCATGCAAACTCTCCATCGTTCGGGTCTGTGGCTAGGGTCCTAGGGAAGATGTTAGAGCACGGAAATACGACAGAAGAAGAACGGTATTCTTACATTTCCTTGAATGGTATCTAGGAATTCCTTCAGGGGCTGTAGTTCCGGGCCATCGAGAGAGTCCTCGAAGGTTACGATCGCTTGCCAGAAGAAGTACGCTTGAATCGCTGGCTTAGTGGCATTCGCCAAGATTTGCGAAATTAAAGGAGAATATTCTTGATGGGGATACGCTGTTCGGTTCACCGGCACGGGAACAAGGGTCTTGACTATCGAGGCAAAGTCAAATGCGGGAGCTTGCTGGGTAACATTATCTATGGTCAAGACATCAACCAGATCCTGTCTTCCGGTTAGCAGCAAGTCCTCTAGGTAGTCGATGTATTAGGGGTAGCACGATGTAGTCCACTTACCAGGAGTCCGTTAGTCACTGATATCGAGCTGACCTTCGCCTCAAGCTGGACTAGCTCGTGAGCCAATCCTTTAGCAGCAGATCTCGACTCGTTCGTAGGCAGAATATTAGCAAATGTTTGCGCGACCACATTCTCATACGCTGCTATTAACTCCTCGGTGGAAAAGACTGATGCCCCAATTGCGGGACCCGCAGGTGCTATAGCCGGAATATAGGTTTCCTAGAAAGTTAGCAGGGCTCTTCAATAGGGTTAGAGAGAGAGGACATACGGGATTGAACGCATCGAGAACAGCGGTCATTCCAAAGAAGGGTTGCAACCCATATTGGAAGAAGCTAGCAACTGTCTCGCTGAACGACTTATAATCGCTTGGTCCAAAAGCCTTGTTGCTTTTGTATTCTGCAGCCGTGACGGGGAAGGTCTCCGTTACGTTTTCGAGAAATGTTACCAACGGCTGAACGCCCAGCTCGGTAATTGCGGTTTGGTTCAAGCATGTGTTATATCCCTTCACCAGCTTCTCGAAATTCATCTCATCTACCGTAGGGTTCGTCCCCTGGACGCCTGGTTAGCTGAATGTTATATCAAGACATCGGCTTTAAGGCGTTCCCACCAAAGACGTGTCGTACGGAGCCTCGAGAATATTTTTCATGAAGACATAATTCGTACTAGTCAGCAAGCTTTGCTCATTGACCGAGATTGTCGTTTCCGATAAGGCATAACGTTCCTTGAAGCCGCCGCAAATCACTAGATCGAGATTAGTAACACTCCCTACAGTCTTTCAGGATTAACAGCCACGTACGTTCTTCGAAATTAGTACACGGATCGATGTTCTGGTAGTTGGGACTCAGATTAGAGGTCAAGGTAGCTGATGCCCTGATACACGCATCTGAAAGACAGACCGAGGAATTCGTCGCGTACATGATGACAACCAACGAAAGACAAAAAGGAAAAGAAAAAAGATAAAAAAAAAATAAAGAAAAAGGGAAAAGATACTAGGAAATCTAGATGAAGAGACCAAGCGGTACAGAACAAAACTACTACATAATCTGAGGCATCGTCCTGTATATTATATACATGTGTCTGTATTCTGCAGGTGTTGCCCTACATCCGACCCACAGGCTCATATCCCATGATGGCGTCACTGACATTGTTGGCAGCTCTTGGCGGTCTAAGTCTAGGACTCATGTTCCTTAGAACAGGGCTTCATCGCAGCATCCAGCCGCAGAAGGCGAAGCTATCCACATGTGAGCTGAATGCAAGCTGAATGGCAGTGCTGCGCTGTGGACTCTTCTTGTCCGCTCCCCGGTGAGCTTTGTGGATACCCAGGTAGCTATGCTGATCTGCATTACCCAAAACGGCAGCCAAGAGCGTCATCATTGGGTGATTGCCCACTGGTTATAGCATCCAGAGCATCGTGACAGTTTACGACGTAAATTTTTACGCCGTATTGATTCGTCCAAGCAATTCATTAATTATGTATAATGAATATTATTTTCCCAGTCCTAGGCTGATTTTGCGAGTCGCCTTTTGCGGCGTCAGTCGTGTCGGGTTTAGGGGGCGGAATTCTTCCCCATAGATCACCAATGCCTGAAAAACATCAAACCCAAACACAGCTTGACGAAAGTTCAGGAAAGAAGCTTGTCATTGAATATGTCGGAGATAACTACTCTTTCTCGTCTAGCATAGATTGTGACAATTTAAGGACAGAACAAAAGTCCATCTTTCTTAGGCATGCTACTCGAGGATCAAACGGCAGCTAAGGGGAGCTGTCGTCAGCAATGAGGACCCGACACGTCTATATTTATAGGACGTACCCGCAAATTGTCATTGAAGCTTACTCACGCCTTACCCACGCCCTACCAGCCCTACTATAACTGAACGATTAAAAGGCATGGTTTCCCCAGATTTCTAGCTATGTCTGTAGCCGTTTCTTGTTCCCATTGGCTGAAGCTAGGTATGTAAACATTCGGGTGCCTTACCGCTTGAATAAGGGTTAATAAAAGGAAGACAGCTCGGCGACCAAATTTCCAGTAACTGCTAGTTTCAGTGAGTATTGGAGCACGTGAACAAGAACCCTCTCGACATATCTCAGTACCTAGGTATATATATTGTCATTGCGACAATTTGAATATCGTAACTGGTTCGTGTAGAGCTCTTGCTATAATATATATTGTTAGGGGTCTGTTTTGTTAGCTGGGGACCGGAGTTCGGCGTACGGGAGACAGTGGGGAGGCCCGTTAGTGGCTAGCAGTGGATAATAGGCTTGGCCCTGGAGGTGCGTTAGGTGAGAGAATTTATGGCTACTCGCCAGGTAGGTAATAAAGCCGTTATGTATTTCTTTCCATGCTCGTCCACAGGCTATTAATCTCCTTATTTGATTATGACCTTTAGATATAGTGTCATGATGCGGATGTAGTGGATGTGATGATAATAGCGCCATTATGGGAACAGTTTATAATCTCGTCGCCTAGGATCACAGCACTTATAGAGACTAACGTCCTCGTTTGCGTGTTGAAACTTGCATCTCTAATAAGAACCGTATGTGACCCAAGATACTAGAGGCATCTTTGAAATATATATGTGTTTTTACAATAAGCTTGTCCCTATTAACATTTCGACGTCGTGGTAACATTGTCATAGTCGACGCGAAGAAACTCTAGGACTCTAAAGCTTGCGTCAGATTTTGCAGTGAGGAATGCAACTATTTTTAACGTTGTCAGTGGATATATCGGTTCTGTAATCCAGCTACCCTTTCTTGAAGTCTCTTGTTAGTGACTAGCATTTAAAAATCTAATAGTTGTTTTAATCTCTCTTGACAAGATATTTTTAAATTCGAAGTCGTCGACTTTGAACAATTGTGTCGAGACTATTTCTGTTATGATTTGGCATGCGAATATTTCCCTTAACTAGTATGGTGCTGTAAGAGCTCTATAACTTGGGCGGTGGGAATCTTTTTATAGTTGCTCAATCAAAACACACTAATGTTTCAGGGAGCTCAGTGCTGTCGACCTTTTTGTTAGGTGATTTATTTATCGTATGATAGGCTGGGTGGCGTGGAAAGGGGCGCCGCATTAGTGCTGAGCTTTTCTTCGATTTAAGCTTATATCTATTAATGGCTGGCTGAATACTACAGCCAAGTTTTATAAAAGTTAGCGATATGATTTGATTTGCTAATCGCAAAGAGAGAACAATTATGAACTGGAAGTTCAAATGTTTACGCTGTAAGATCGGGATCGCGATCACATGCAAAGCAAACGCAGGTCGCGTATCCCAATCCCAATTGAATCAATTGCTTAACTCTAATTCGTTAAGGAGGAAGATCAGGACGGGCAGGGACGAGTTATGCTGCGTCATAGCTGTAGGGGACCCGCTAGCGCATCTTGTAATCCCTGAAATCCCGGCTCCAAGCTTTCTTTTGAGCCGAGAAACAACATGTGCCACTTGCCGAGGCCGACAAAAAGAAACGTCAGCTTTAATCCAATCCATCCTTTCCAACCTCCACGGGAAAATGCCTTGCTTCTACTTTTTATGAACATCGTAGCATCTATCGTCTCTCGACCGATTCGATTAAAACTTACCTAGCAAAATAATATCAATGGTCCGATAACATCTCCTTACACCCAAATTCCGACGACGCCGCCGTTCTCCCTGCGACGCAAACCGACCAAGCTCGCCCCTTTCCCTTTCCTCCACACCTTCATCTCTCTATCTCTTCACCCCAAACAACCACCACCAAAATGTCCTCCCCAATCCTCCCCCCAGAGCCCACAGCTCTCGAAAGCGCCAAAGCAGCGCTGGAACGAATAATCCTCGACCCAACGTACCACGACCTCCTCGCGATCCTCAAAGCCGCGCGCAACGGCGCCGTCTACGGCGCCAAAGTACGGTTCCCACACGCCCTCGTCATGGTCTTCCTCTTCCGGCCCGGCACCCTCGCCGAAAAGACGTCCCTCGTGTTCCGCGCGACGCGCACCCACGCGCAGAACCTCGCGCGCTTCGCCGTCATATACAAGCTAGTGTGCTACGTGCTCAAACACTGGGGCGCGGGTCGCGGGAAGGAAGGGAAGTACGATTCCTTACTAGCCGGGTTGGTTGGGGGGTACGCTGTTTTTGGCGGACGGGGGAAGAGGAGTGGGAAGATTTCGAGTGTCAATCAGCAGATCGTGGTGTACGTGTTCGCGCGCGTAGTTTTGGCTTTGGCGCGGTTGGCGGTGAAACCTGCTTCTGAGGCGGGGGTGGGAGGAGGACTGCCGTATATATCGAGGCCCGAGGTATCTGAGCTGATATCGTATTACGCGTGGCCGGTGTTCGCGGCGACGTCGTGGGGTGCTGTCATGCATTTATTCCGATACCATCCGGAGGACCTGCAGCCTTCGCTGAGGAGCAGCATGACGTATATTTACCAGCAGTCTGATACCTGGGATAGTCTGAGGAATTTCATGTGGCATAACAAATAGTCGGCTGTCGGAACTATTAGGGGCGAAGCAAGAATGAGGGGACGATTGTGTTGAATTAGGTTGAGCTATGAGAAGCGTGCGGTGGCTTGGTTGCTGTCATATTACGATGTACAAAGGCGTTCTGCGTTGATATTCTCGGTCTTCGGGTTTTAGATACACATTTTTTGCGCCAAGGCGCGCAATTCATGCATTTCTGGAAGGGGCAGCAAATATACAGGCTCGCATTCACAAGAGCCGGTGCCGTGGTTAGGCAGTTAGACGATCATCTTCTACATAGATGGCAAGGCAGACTACGATGTTATATACCCTCAAGTAGCGACTTCGTATGAACAAAACTACTGGTTCATTATTTATCTACCTGGCAGCATTCATGCTTCGCCCAAAATGACCCCACTTAACTTGCTCAGTCGTGAGGCTATACGAAAGATGCAGATGCTTGATATCTCTACTATGCCCACCTGGGTAGTCGACACTGCACATCACGATGGGGCTTCTTGGTTTCAATGTATAATCGTACGACAAGAATAGGATTCAAGAGGATTGAATTTCGACTCATTACTTAAACTTTTGGGTATTTTACAAAAGACTTTTCCTCCCAGCCAATTCCATGTTTAATTCTATACCAGGAACGTGTATTCTACAAGTGTTTCCATCCGTTCGACCACATGACTTGCATCTCGTTTATGAGACATGCCTCTCCGGGTTCATATCGTGGCAGGTCCCCGTCCGGGGTTTCGAGCTGCCATTGCTCCATCCGGCTCCGAACTACGCGGTTTTCAAGCCGGCTCTGGATGCTGACGTGCCAGCTATAAAGCCGGTTGACCCACGCACCTACCACCGTCCAGAACGGGTTGGGGAATCGGTTCGTTCGGATTTGGTAATACGCCTTAACGCCATAACCGACCCGGACGTTTGGATTCAGCCATACGCCTTTCTCGGACGTCAAATAGTTGTCGGCATGGATCAGACAACACTCTGAGCCCTCCAAGTGTAGATCCGCCAGGGTGTCGTCGATACCACGGAACTCTAGAGGCGGGTTGGCATAAAAGGGTGCGGAATCGAACGCCACAATCCCATTCCAGCACGATTTTACGCGAATAGGCGCATTGAGCTCGGCTGATGCCCTCGAAGTCGGGGATTGGAACCACGGCCAATGAAGAGATATTGTCTTAAGACCCATGTCATCCCGAAGAGCAAAGGTGTCGTAGTACAGGGGCGAGACCTTGTAGTCCATGGAGCAAGCGGCTGCGTAAGTGTCGTCGCGAGTTTGGAATAATGTGACAATGTCCTCGGTCTAAATTATTCAGCGTTAGTCTTTTCAGTATTCGGACGTTTTCGAAGAAAAAAAAAGTGAGGGTCTGAGGGTCTTACGTCAAATACGACATCGTTCAACCATAGGACCTTGTCAAACTTTCTCCCCTCACCCTGCAGCTTCTTGAGCGGTTCCATGGCCTGGTTGCGAACCTTGGCCAAATAGGGTATGCGGCGCAACTCGAATTGACTTTCGGCAACGTTCCAAATCCATCCGGGCTCCCGCGAACCAGGCGGTGGCCTCGCGTCAATCTCTTCTAATTGTTCCCATACCGTCAATCCCAAGCTAATTGTATTTGATGCGGATCTCTCGTCAAGCGCCGCCTTCAGATCCATAAGCGCCTCTTTCGTTCCCTCTTGGGAGCCTGACTCCACGGCTGATATATGAACATTCTCTGGACCTAAGTAGTCGACCAGGTCCAACACCGCTTGATTCCATGCCGACCGTTGTATTAATTCCGTGTTTCGATGGACCGATGCGATGAAGACGGTGGTGTTTCCCAACGGGGAAGAAGAGGAACGTCGCTCGATGTCGTTTAGATTCGCTCGATAGGTATTGGGACGATGGCGCACGAGGAGGATGGCATCGATGGCGAAGAGGAAGAATAGGACGAAGAAAATAGGGCGCAAGTAGTTACGCCTAAAGCGGCGGTATCTAAGAATCATCTAGAAAAAAAGATGTGCTATACGACTAAATGCTAGCACATAAAGATAACGAGAGAGGGAAGTTGGATGGGTTTTGGAATTGGAAGAGGTTATGACATTCTCATGACAAACAACTGTGGTCTCCTTCAACCCCGGTCTCGATGGAGCAATTCGGAACAAAGGGAGAAACTCATGGGGCTCTCGACGATATCCTACTATAACTTATCGAAAGTATAAGGGAGGAATTGATGAATAATTAGATTATTCAATGAGAAATAAGTATGGATGCGCCGAGGCTTGGTACTAAGGGGTTGCGTACGTGTACAGGTTACGGTATGCTGTATGCAGTTGGATGCTAGGCGTGTCGAGCGCGCCAAATGAAGATACGTTAAGCTGCTAAAGACAAAGATCAAGAATCTCGGCCCATCCTGGTAACTTGGCTAGTTATTTTAATCCATAGTCCTAGATGGGGCAATAACGCCCCTGGAATCAAGGGGGGTCTTGAGTTTAAAAATACTAGGTAAGTACTACCAGTCTACCGCAAAACTGGACCTGAGGCTGACCTGAAGAAAACAGATGTTCCTGTACGACATATTAATATTTTTCTTACCTAAGGTAAGGTATTTGCTATGCCAGGTGCAGCAGCATCAATCCATGTCGTGTCAGCAAGTAGGACTTTCCGAGTTATGCAAATGTAACCATACAATTAGTTTGGTTGTAAGTTTGCGGCTATCAATGTTATGCATAAATATACACTTAGGTCTGCAAGCTGTCGAACGATCCATCAACCTGGATACGACGTGCGATTTAATATATCATAATCATTGAAGATCTAATTGCTCTTTCCAAGAATCATCATAAGGATAATTACTTTGTATTGCACCTGCAATGATACTTCGTTGGCTAATACCTAGCTCTGCCGTTATTACCGGTGATAAGCGTAGGGCTACTTTAGTACATAGTACATAGTAGTAGCCTACCTGGCCATCGAGATTGACGCAATACCTCAGAGACGGGACGGCTCAGGTTTCACCACTATCAGTAGTCAATTGTGGGGTATGTATTTTCAATCATACTGTAAATAGGCACCGACAAAGGGATATATCCAAATAGACGTCCGCAGCATTAAGCAATTTGAACAATACTTGGACGTCTCAAGTTTATTTTTTAATACTGTTTCGAGAACTTGGCGTCTGGTTCCAAAATGACGTCCCAGGGCAATAGTACCCTCCCAAAAGCGGCAGAAGAAGGGTTCAAGGATGCTGCTTCATACGATGCATATCGTCCTTCTTACCCACCAGAAGCCCTTGAGAAATTCCTCACAAATTTGAAAGTTGCACAACAACCTCTTTCTAAAATCGTGGAGATTGCCTCGGGTACTGGCAAGTTCACAGAACTTGTATCCCAGCGACCTGAGGGGTTTGTTGTGAAAGCGATCGAACCCCATCACACTATGAGGGAGAAGCTTGTGCAAAAAGATTTACCCGGAATCGAGGTGATTGATGGCAAAGCTGATAAGATGCCAGTTGATGATGAATGGGGTGATGCTTGCGTTGCCGCTCAAGTGAGTTGATAGTTACCCAAGTAGCTTTATATACAAAAGGAATGTTAACATTAATTCATGTAGGCATTTCATTGGTAAGTTGTTCAGTTTTAATTCTTCAGTTAGAAACTTACAAATAATAAATCAAGGTTTGCAACTCCTGAGGCGCTGAAAGAGATTCACCGCGTGCTGAGACCAGGTGCCGTGTTCGGGGCCATATGGAACGCCGAGGACTGTAAGTCCATACTAAATTGTTACAGAAGATCTAGTGAGATATGAGTTGTTAATTAGCGATTACCTTGCCTATAGACAATAAGCCTCAGAACTGGCCATCAACTACGAAGTGGGAACAGAAATTAAATGACTTTGTCTGCTCACTGGACGATGGACTTCCTCGATTTAGACATCAGGTTAGTATTAATTTTTTGAGGTTGAATATCGAACAAAACTGATCCTCTGGCAAGAAATGGAAAGATGTGTTCGACCAACAAATACCGACTACCCCACTCCAAGTCCTTAAGGATACGTTCACCGACAGCTTGCCTAAATTTAGCCTTCCACGTGGGGAAGATAGTGTTAAATGGACAGTTTGGCTAAGTGAACAAGAGCTTTCATTACGACTCAATACTTTGAGTCAGATTGCTGTGCTTAAGGGTGATGAACGAGAAGCTTGGGACAAGCTTTTCAAAGAAGTTATCGAGGGCGATGATGTCGAGAGGAACGAGAAAGGTCAAATCGCTGTACATGGCATCACATTTTTCATGTGGACGGATAGGCTATAAGAAAACCTGATGTCACAAAAAGATGCCTGGAGACAGAAAACGAGAACATTGCTCTTGATCAGATATTAGGGTTAAGGAATTCGTGGTTATCATGATGCTAAACTGACCCCATATCCATGGGTAGGTGGTAAATGGAAACGCACATCTTGATCATTTTGATACTTGTGACTTTCGGTTGAGAGGTGCGAGGCGTTAATTGCGACCGTAGCGGTGTGGTGTGGTGCACATCATTAATAGTCCCCTTGGATGGCGTTTTTCCCATTGAAGAACGCTGGAAACCATGCATCATGAATCTGCTGAGATATACATGACTTAAAATAAAATATCCATTAGTATAAATGCAAGAGTATACGCATATTCATAGATCAAGAGTACGTACCGTTGTTGCCTCTCACAAAGGCATCCCCGTACGTTCTCCTCTTTACGCCATTCACATACTCTTCCGTCTTTTCTAGCGCAATGTTCATGTACCCGTCAACAGACTGTAATTCACCTATAGATTTTCTATCAGCATGCTGATATGAAAGTTCATACTAAGCAGTTTGGTATCCGGACTGACCCTTGTAAACGACGCCGGAGTTCAACTTGACGGTGACAGGATTGCCGATGATATCTGAGAGGAACCCCGACGGGTCCTTACCCTCGCCCTGTGTATTTGTAGACGTGCCGTTTTCCATGATGCTTATGGAGAAATGATTCGGGTTGTGGTCGAAAAAGTGATTGATATTCAATGATTGCTTTAGGTAAAGTGTTGTCCAGGCTTATTAGTGTGATGTGGGTCTGTTAAGACCCGCTTTTAAGGCCTAGCAGTAGCTGGAAGCAGCGACTAGGGCGGGGCAATTAAAGACGCGTGAGAACTTCACTGTCAATTCACGCGTTGTGGGCACCTTTTAACTTTCACTGTTAACTTAGAATTATTAATATGGTTAATTATCCTTGACTCCTTTTATTATTTCTTGTCCTCGAACATAATTCTGATTCTGAAGTCTTCTCACCTGCACCAACTAATCTCAATCACTACACATCCCTATTCTCTTGAATAATGTGCTGACATCCCATTGCAAACGAGAACAATAACTACATCTTTTCTATTTATGCATAATGGAATCCCCCCCTAAGAAGAAACTCCCATTCAAGCGCACGGCTAGGCGGAAGTCGAGCGAAACACCCAATGACGATGCCCTCTCCCTTTTCAGTAGGTCTGGCGATTTCTTTGAAGAACAACAGAGGTTATTGAAAGAAAAGGCCGAGAAGGAAAAGGCTGAGAAGGCTGCCAAGGAGGCTGCTAGGAAAGCGAAGGAGGCGAAAGAGGCGAAAGCAATACAACAGCGCAAAGAGCGATTAGCGCAAGAGCCTAAAATCGAACATATCGACCTGCTAGATGAAAAACCTATTCTTGAGCCGGGGTCTGCAAAAAAGCGACGTCGCATTTCGAGAACTCATGAAGATGAGGATGAAATTACTCCCGACCGTGAATATAAGCCCTCCAAAAAGCAAAGATCTCCTTCGGAACCCTTCGAAACTCCACCACCCACTAGAGCACGTGGAAACCGTCTCACCAGGACACGTTACCCCACACTCTCCCGAGCATCTCCCTCCTTGATCTCTTTAGATGACGACGACGATGACCCCTTTGCGCCGAAATCTCCCTTAGCCAAGTTTGCAAGTGCGAAAAAACCTATTAAGCTAGAGACAAAGCAAGATGTGATTGCTCTGGACGACGATAGCGATCCCCAAGCTGACACGGGAGAACAGCCAAAAGAGGACGAGGATGAGGATCCCTCAGAGTATTACATCCGACTTGCGAGGGCACGGGCGCAAAAAGAAAAGATGGAGCGTGAAGCTAGAGAAAAACGAGGAGATAGTGCTGCTATTGATGAAGAGGACCCCATCATACAGATCCTTATCCATTCGCATATGCACGGCATAAACCCTCTACTCTTCCGACGCAGACTATCTCAGAAACTCGATGTGGTTTATCGGACTTGGATTGAGCAGCAGGTAGCTAAGACTAATGTGCCCCGCCCAGTTCTTGACTCTATGTTCTTCACCTGGAAGGGAAATAAGGTGTATCCACATACAACTTTGAAGACATTAGGCATCAAACCGGAGCGAGATGGAGGATTATATCCAGACTGGAAATCGGACCAGGAGGGATATCGCGGACGGGAGAAAGTTTTCTTTGAGGCATGGACACAGCAGCTGTATGACGAATATCTGGAATCAAAAGAGAGGCAACGCCTACAACACCTCAACGAACTAGAAGGAGTGTATGAAGGAAGCCAAGAACCAGAGCTGCCACAAACATCACAAGAAGAGAAGAAGATTCGCATCCACTTCAAGGCGAAAGATCAGCCCCCTACGAAGGTGACAGTGCGTTCCAGTACCACGGCCGCCCAACTTGTAAAGGCATATCGGCGACTCGCAAATATCCCGGAAGACAAGACTATCGAGCTTCATTGGGATGGTGAAGCTCTGGAAGACGAAACAACCGTGGAAGAGGCGGATATCGAAGATATGGACTCGCTAGAAGTTCACGTTAAGTGAGGGATAGCATAGAGCACCTTACCGGGATAACATGGAGGAGCGTCTGTATTACAGGAAGGAAAAATTGGGTCATTATTGGGAGCATATTGGAAACTGGAGGAAAAAGGGAAGATATGCCGGGACGAGTGTCGTGAAACACATCCTATTATATATAGTTCATGATACCCATAAGATGTATAATGACTTGATGGCTTTCGGAAGAGACTCCTCATGTCTCATAATCTATCAAGTGCTTTTAAACACACTGCCCACTTTGACTCCGAACCGGAACTCCGCCCTATGTGAAAATGTGAGAATTAACCGAATAGAAAACTAAAATCTTTCCTTCATCCTCGCGGACACGGTTCGGAGGTTGTTGTAAACCTTCCCGGGTGGTTTACCCAATATCAAACTCACGATGGATTCGCGAGCTATGTGGATATTCTTGAATCCTGCAGTTCCTAAAGTTAGCGGGTCCCAACTCGTCCACTATAGTTTCTGAACATTCGACTTACCTCCCAAAATATGAATCTTCGAATCCGCCAACACAACCCTCGTCCGCGACGCATTCTCAATCGCATACTTCGTCTTCCCATCCTTCCCCGCAATCCGCCCAATCGCGCGCGCGAGATGATCTCCACTCAACGTCTTCACATCCTTAACCTCGAACGTCTCGATATACAAATCGTCCAATCGCAACAACGCAATAGCGTCATCGACATCGAAGCCCAGCGCAAAGGCGCGCACGAAATCCTCCCCTTTTTGCAAGGCGCCGGTGTCGGTGGTGTGTCTGGAGGTGCGCATCTCGACGCGCTTGTGCTTGACGTTCATGCGCACCTGTAGTTTTAGGTGCTCGACCAGCGGCGGGTAGATCTTGGGCCAGGTGTTCTTGAGGGGCGTGAAGCGGTGGGGCGGGATGGCGACTTTGCGCGATTGGATGTGTGTTGAGGGATCCTGCGGGTCATTTGTTAGCCTCTTCTTCTCCTATCCTCTCTGGACACTTGCTGTACATCCACAGCCTTGCGAAGGGGAAGGAAGGGGACGTACAGTGTTTTGGGCGGGTGCAAATTGTGGTTTGTCTTCTTCGTCGATTTCCATCTCGGACTCTTCGGGTCGTTTTACGGGTTGCAGAATTGCGTTCGCGTCTTCGGGGAGCACGTTGATGCCTTCTAGTTCGAAATCTACATCTTCGTCTGCCTCTAGGGGTTGGACTTGCTCGGGAGTGTCGTCGACCTGCTTGAGCAGGGCTGTCGGCGCCGGCATTTTCACTTGTCTTTCGTAGTTTATCGGGTAGTTGGATAAAGTATCGGCGTTGAAGACAGTTTAATGGTTTATTCGGAAGTTGTTCGCTAGGGTCGTATCGAATTTGGTGATGGTTTCTGGAGGACTCAAAAAAATTAACGATAAGTGGTTTGGTGGGTTGCAAATCGTTATCGATAGGATCGGTCCCAAGCTCCAATAAAAGAGGGGGGTAACACAGACAGGTACCCAGGTATTTATGGGTAAGTGGCGTTACGGAAACAGCAAAAGCGGCATATCTTAGGGATATCTTAGCGCACAAAATGCCATTAAACCTAATCGGTTCTAGCCGCTAGCGTTTTTTGTGTGGTACGGATGTACTGATGTGCCAATGACGAACCTGAAGAAAGTTTTAAAGCTTGAAGCCAAGCAAATTCCTGATTGGAATTTCATGCCTCTCGCATCATTTTTCATCTTTACATGGTTGTACCCCTCGCGTGTCCCATGTTGTTTGTTGTTCGAATAGGACGATGAACCTCACTTGGATTGTTGTCTCTTGTATTCAATAGACTTCTGAAGTTTCAACAACTTTGCTGATCTGCTACTAGAATTATTACATATTGATTGCCCAGGTCCTCCTCGGGTTTTCAGCTTGTGGCCCTGGTTCAAAGCTTGGAGACCACACCACCATCATGAGCCTGTACAATGTCTTCAGCAGCTAGGCCTACGATATTAGGCCAGGGACGCCAGGCATGGCGATCCCTTTACGAGTGCATCGACACTTTTACTTCGAGAGTGCCCGTGAAACGAAATCCGATCAATAGCATTGGGCCTCATCAGACGGCGCCTTATGTTTCGATTGCGAAGCCGCGATCGTCGGGATCTCCATGGTCATTCTTTCGAACACCAAAACCTTCCGGCAATCATGTTCGACGGAGCTTTACGTCCAGTGGCCTGCTTCTTATTGGATTTGCATCACCCACGTCAACCACCTCAGCAGTCACAGCAACGTGTTCGGCTGCCGCGGACTCAGCTATCCTCGGAAATGCAGTTCAAACGGCCAACATCAGCAAGTTAGCGAGGCAAGCGTGGATTAGGGATGTGCATACCTCTTCTCGAAGTGGTCGAGGCAGAATAATAAGGGTTCATCGAAGGACGAAAACCTCGAAATCTAATACTGACAATGCGAGTCCGACTGCCACCCATCAGAAGAATATGACCTCGTCAAAACCCCCGCAAAGCCCAAAGCCCGATGCTGAGCCCAGCGTCAAGCCGACCGAGGAAGACGCAACATCTTCGTCAGTTTCCAAGTACTTCCATCTACCTGCAATGCCTCAGCTACCGCATCTACCTCATCGACCAACTAAAGAGGAGTTCCTAGCTGCTGCGACTGGGTTTTGGCAACGTCTAAAAGTTCGGTTTAAGTGGTTTTCTATCCGGAGCATGAGGCCGTGGAATATAGATGAGTGGGGCGCTTTTGTGTCATGGTTTCTCTTTGGTCATCTCGTCTGGATTCTGGTCGGAACAACAACCTTCTTCTCTCTCGCCATCCTGTTTATCAATACCGTTTTTGCTCAGGGTAAGGTCTCTTGTTTCCCACTGCCTTACAAATTAACTAAACTCACCGATAATAGAAACTCTTGCAAAATGGGTCGGCGACTATTTAACCGAGTCCGCTGGCCTGACAGTAGTCTTTGAATCGGCTATCGTTCCCAGATGGAAGGATGGTGTTATTTCGTTCCGAAATGTGTTCGTCTCCCGAAGACCAGGTCAAATCAAATCTACCGTCAGCAAGGGTTCTTCCTCGAATGCTGCAGCGGTAGCTGCCGCCGGAAGAGAGTCCGACAAAGATGTACCTGTCGTCGAGGTGGATGATGGCAACTATACCCAATTTGACATCACGCTGAATACTGTCAACGTCACACTCTCGTTCGTTAAATGGTGGAACGGCAGAGGTTTACTAAAAGATGTCGAGATAAAAGGTGTGCGAGGGGTGGTGGATCGAACCTCGGTTAGGTGGTCTGGTGAACGAATTGATCCCCTATCATACCGTCACGAACATAATCCCGGCGACTTCGAGATCGATGCTTTCAAGTTAGAGGACTTACTCGTTACTGTCCACCAACCAGGCGGGTTCCGACCTTTCCCAGTGAGCATTTACTCCTGCGAACTCCCTCAACTAAGGAAACAGTACTTGTTCTACGACTTCCTGTCCGCCAATCACATGTCTGGATCATACGACGGATCGTTATTTACCATCCATCCTCGCCAGATCCACGGAGTCCCTGCCGGTCGTGAACACATTGCTTGCGATCCGCTAGGGGAACCAGATGCTTGGAAGAAATTTAGTCGTATTCGGATAGATGGACTTAAAATAGATCACCTCAACCGTGGCGTTGAAGGTCCATTTGGTTGGATTTACGAAGGCAACGTTGATATCGTATCTGATATAAGGTTCCCAGTCGACGACGATGACGGTATTACGAAGGTGGTGACGGATTTCTATGATAGACTTGAGGAAGCAGTCACATCAAACCGTTATCTCCGTATCCTCGACAAACCTCGCCGTAACGAAGAAGTTATATTTAACGCTCCGAGCCACCTCCAGTCTGACGAAATCCAAGAAGAGACTATTGCTACTACAACCCCTGCAGATGCAGATACCGACACTGATACCGAAACTGATGATGGTTTTGTCCTAGTCCCATCACCATCCAAATCAAACGAAGACCGACCGCGCTACCTAGTCATGGATTTGCGAATCCACCTGAACGACGTCAAAGCCAGCGTCCCCGTCTTCACTTCCAACCTGTCGTACGTAAACCAGGCTCTTGTACGACCCATTGTAGCCTACATCAACGCCAAGCGCACCTACATTCCTATCAGTTGCCGCATCGTCAAGCGTGCTTCCGACTTTGACGGCTCCTGGACTATCTACGATTGCGGACTGATGGATGATACTTCAGCTGAAGTGTACGCTGCGTTCGCCCACGACGTCGAAGACCAACAAAGCCGTGTTCGCCGCCTGAAGAAGGTCGGCTTCTGGACCTTGAGCTTGGCCGTGCATGCGCTTTTCATGGGTATGGCGGGGAATGTCATCTAAGATCTTTCATTGCTTCTACTCTTGCTCTGACTCTAACCCCTACACCTCTATTGTAAATACATGGTAAAACAAAACAAAATGATTAGGTATGCACGGATGGATTTATGAGGAATGGGGAAAATGGCTCATGCGGGTGACGATTTTTCGTTCGAAAGGGTTGGGTATATACAGATTTTACGTACGGAGTTTTGGTGTCCTAGGTTGGGTTCGTCCTTTTCGAGTCGGAAATACCCCCCTTAGGCAATACAATACAATACAATAGAAATATAAAAGAAATACATACCAATCAGCGTATATCTATATGCTTTCAATTTACCGGGTGATCTTAATAAACATTCTGAAGAGAATCTAGGTTGATTGTTCACTACCTAGGGTATCTGAGGGGGAAAAACATTACGCCGTCCAAACTTTTGTAATACGATTCGTCTTAAAAACAATTCATTCGTAAAATGCCATTCTTATTCTGTCTACATTCTCGAGGTTGCACAGTCCCAGCCCAACCAACTTGATCAACCCAGCCAACAGGGTGCAAATCTAGCATCATTCATATTATCATTCATCACCGTCGTCAGAGCCCACAACCTAGCCTAGCCTAGTCACGGCTCGGCTCGATGGTTGCAAATTATTAGTGGGATGGAGGTGCAAATGCCAGATGATGCCTCCCTGTTGATGCTCCAGCCAGAAAGCAAGGCCTGACTGTAGCTGTGTCCCATAGTAATTACCGCCTGTCCGTCATCATTATTCCAGTTGGTCGTCCAACCACACCTATTTTCAGTTCCAATGGGGGGTATAGGGAACCCAGCACCTGTAGCCTGATCTAGAAGTGCCAAGTGCCAAATATAGCAATTCGGGGGTATAACTCTAAAAAGTTCGCCAGGGAGGCAGAAGTTCTTAAAAGTAGGATGGCTTTTGTGAAGGTGTTGTGACGGCCATGAAGGGATTCGGATGTTCTCTGCATCGTTCACATAAAGTCGTCACTAGGTGAAATGTTAGTATGGGCCGCATATAGTAAGTTGGTAGATAAATCAACTTACTCTCCAAACTCCTCATCGTAAGCACCAGTATCAGCAGTGTTAGTCCGGTTGGTCACCAATGTGGTCTTAGTCTTCTGCGCCTTCGTCTTCTTGCCACCCTTGTCGGCCGCCTTCTCCTCCTTCATCTTCTCATTGCTGAGAGCTGTAAGAGTGCTGGCAACCTTCTTGATCTGATCGCTGGGTAGATCCTTGGCGAGTTGCTTAGCGAATTCCTGGAGGAACAAGGCATAGTGCGCCTTCTTGCTGTTGCTGCCGATAATCGGAACAATAGTGTTGCGGAGGTTCTCGAACTGAATTTTAGTCTGTGGGTTGAACAGCGGTAGGGAGCTAAGGTCAACGGTCTTGGTCGGGTCTTTGGCATCGACAGGCACGGCGGATCCGACGGTGGTAGCCTTGCGTCCGTTGCTGAGGCTGATGCCAGCATCACCGAATAGATCCTCGGCGTGCTTCAGGTCGGACTCCTTTTCGGTACGGCGGATTCGCTCACGGCGCTCAGCCTCGTCTTCATCATCAGATTCCTCGTCGGACTCGGCTAACTGGCGAGCTCGTTCGGCTTTCTTCTCGGCGATGCGTTGAGCCTTGGACTTCTTGTTGGCGGCGGCTTCAGCATCAGCCTTGGCCTTGGCCTCGGCAGCCTTCTTAGCCTTCTCGCGCTCTACTTCGGAATCTTCAGCGGCATCCCAAGACTCGAGGACCTAGAAACATGGTGTCAATATTATTGGATCGAAGAGAGACCCCACAACAAGGGGACAACTTACATCGCTATCTTCGCCCTCTTCATCTTCGAACTTGTTGCGACGAATGGCGCCAACACCTGGAGGTGGAGAAGAGGGAGGGGTGGTGCTAGAGTCCGACTCCTCCTCGTCATCTATAGCCGAAAGAGCGGTCAGTAAGGTTCATTATGGCAGATGCAAGATGCGCAGGCATGTCGCATGAACGGGAATTAGGATAACCCAATAGACCAAGAAGAATAGACGCGATGAAGATCCACTAGAACCTGTCGCGCGTCTCTTCGTCTCGATCCCCAAGGGTTGGTAACGCGTTTCACCACCAATCCCTCACATGGTGATACGAAGTGTAGATGTGGCAACTCGAAAGAAACTAAGGAGACAAGGAACGCGCGCTTTTTTGCGCCTAGATACAAGGAAAAGAATTAACTTACCCCACTGTTTTCGGGCAGGCATCGTGATTATTTCGACGTCGTTAGAATGTATGCTGATTGATTTAGGATCGTTGTGCGACAAGGAAGAAGCAGTTGTTGATTGCGAAAAGCGTTGCGAAAGGAATAGTTGAAGTTTGAGGTCAGAAAATAGAAACGGGAGGAAGTTTCGGAGATTGGGCACGAAAGCTAAAAATCGGCTTGAGAGATATTTCTAGGTTTGCCTAAATTATTGTGCGCTGTTGTGCGTGGTGGGACACCTAAAGAATGCAGTCGCAGTGGATATTTATGCCTAACGGCTTCTATCCGGTTCGAGTCCACAGGGCGCTTTTCAGTTACTGCTGCGACAAACAACCTCCAGGTGACAAGAACAATAGGCTTCTTTACAATGTGTAGAGAAAGGACGCGGGGTGATGCGGGGCATTAGATAAGATAATTAAATTGGGTACAAATCGGCCTTATCGTTAAGAAAATCCGTCCTTGCCTGATGACGTAAACTCTATGCTTACCAATGCAAGGGAAGGTTTAATTCTGAAAATAGATGATCCCAAGGCAACGGCTGCTTCACATGCAAGCAACTCTAAAGAAACTTCAATAATTTCCGCAACTTAAACTTCAAAACAACCAAAACATGTTTCTTGCTTCATCTTATTTTGCAAGTAGTCCTATCAACCAATATGTAAACATATCCTACTTTCCGACATATACAAATGCAAGCTATATGTGACAGAAACGAGATCTACTTTTGAACAAACACTTCATCCAGATTGGCAAACGTCCCACTACGCAGCGCTAAACCTTTGTTCCTCTCCGAAACTCTGCTGCACAATAGCAATCTAAGTAAAGGATTCCTTGTCTCAAATAAAAGATTCAAGGATTTTGCGCGACTCTACTAATTGCTTCAATTAATTGTCTAATTTGGTATTGAGATAAATGATCCTGTTATAGTGCTCGCTTAAGGAGGTACGCATGTCTCGAAGACGGTTTAGGGCGTTGCAAAGACAACAAGGTAACAGACCTCCTCAGCCTTACGAGGACTAATTAAGATATCCATTTTCAAATCCCGAATGGACTAACTATCCATCACTAAACCTTTTGAAGTAGGTATTCGCTGTCTGGACCGATCACGAGCTTCCAAGTTTTTATCCTCCCAGTCCTCCTTAATTCGTTCTTGTACGGTACCCGGCTAGTCGCGGTGGATCGCATTACATTCTCCTTAAATCATTATATGACTTCACGATCCAGGAACACGAATAAGGATTCTGTGTCATGCGGGCACCCGACACAAACTACGCCTACGGTAGTCCGAAGATTCTGTCTGGTTCCATAATATTTTCGTGTGACGCGGCCAGGCGGCTTTCTCGAGACCGCCTTAGGGGGTTACTTTCTTAGGTCAGGATTGGCCCTGGAGATCCCCGGCAGCTGCCCGGTTCGGCTCGGGACTCGGACGGAACCTCTCTAATGCTATCCCCGGCCTCAACAAGTCTTTCCTGGTAGAAGGCTCTCGGCCGTTAAATGACACGGATGTTATGTATATTCCTTTCGTCCAGATTCCAACGATCATCGAAATGGTAACCCGAGATACTGGATGATATCGTCGACGATTGATTGGAACGTCCGAATCATGCTAAAATTGGAAATCTTGTAAGCCGCCTGCATTCAAGGATACTGTACTCGGTCGCACTGCATCTTCGACAGCTCTCATCTTGCATGAATGTACCTGGGTACTTTTCATAAGATTGTCCGTGGAAATACAAAGTCTTCGTATTTTTGGCGTATCCAATTCTTGGTGAGTCATCTGAAAGAGGTCCTGGCGCTTGACCTGTCAAGGTCTTTTTTTGATGACGAGAAGAAAGGAAGGCGCTCCGCCAAATTATTGGCGTAATTCTAAGGTATTCACTAACGGGCGACAATTATCTAGCGGCCCTCGAAGAAAATATTTTTCCTTAGAAAAAGACCGGACCAATTCGAAGATCTAGAATTGAAATTATGGAATTCGGCGACTTCAATATTCATGATGTTATCTTTTTGTTTGGGTTGTCCAATGGATGTTGAAGTAATCCATCATCATAAAGGAACAAGTACAGCGCCTGGTCAGGGCTCTGAAAGACCGCCGAGAACCGACGAGTTGAGCCCGTTTGAGGCTGTTTTGCCCCGAAAATATACCGGAGCCTTTAAAAGAGGCCCCCATTTATCATCTCCCTTCCCTCCTTCAATTCCCGACTTTTCAAGTGCACCTGACAGATTAGCGAATATCCAATGGCCGAAAGGGTATCAAGTATTTTGTATATTTTGTACCACCGTACCGGATTTTGCCATTGACTTTTCCATTCTTTGCCAAGCCATGAGGCTGTAAGGATATGGGTAAGGATTGTTACCATAATCGGATTGCGCTAGTGATAAGATGGGACGAAAAAAGTATCCGCACCCTTCGCCGACATTGTTCGGCGTCTGGGTCTTTGCTGGCTCTCGCTGGTTTGGCAAAAAAGAATACCGGACGGCTATCTTCAATCTTCTATCATTATCATCTCTACTAGTTTGAGGGCATTGGCCACTAACGGGCCAGTGAGACTTGAGGTATTTGTCTTGCCGCTTATGGTTTCCCGGCCGTATGTGTGCGGCGTGTGTAAGTCAGGTATAAGTATTTCTTCTTCCTGAGGCAACAGTCAGACCTTTCTTTTGTTTGTTCCCAAGCCACTTTGAAAAAAAGTAATTTGCCTACTTGCCTCTTTTCAAGTTTTATTTCCTTGAAAATTTTCACTTCTGTTTACTTCATACATTTCCACTGGTCGTGGTTGTTCCATACATATCTGCCCTCGATGCTATCAGTCAAGGTTCAACCCAGCCTTTGCACATCGAAACAAGCTGCCCGGCTCTCTAGAGCTGTGGCACCTTTGGTTCGAACATCTACACTCGGATATCCAGCAGGAATCCGTATTGGCATTGTTGCCGCTAGTTCTCGATCCTTCTCCACGACTCCGACAAACCACTTCAGAGACTTCTTTCCCGCTAAGGAGACGGAACACATCCGTCAAACACCAGCAGCATGGCCGCATCACGGCTATACTGAAGAGGTTAGTACAAACAACGTTTTGTTGTCCCCATCCTGGGTTAGGCGTTGTTGATTTTTCGACGATGACCTAATATCCACTTATATATGCCAATCCTCTTAAGGGGGTATATACGAGAATTTTACTAACCATCCCACTTAATAAAGGAGATGCTCGCCGTTGTCCCTTCCCATCGTCCGGCCCAGACATGGGGCGACTGGGCCGCCTGGAAATTTATGCGTTCGTGCAGATGGGGAATGGATTTCTTCACAGGGATGAAGAAGAGCCAGAAGGTTGACAAGGCGAACCCGACTACCGCCGTGGATACGATTCAACCTTTGACTGAAGCCCAATGGTTGTTACGATTCCTCTTCCTCGAATCCATTGCCGGTGTTCCAGGTATGGTTGCTGGCATGTTACGACATCTGCACAGTATTCGACGACTCAAGCGAGACAACGGCTGGATCGAGACCCTGCTTGAGGAGAGCTACAACGAACGTATGCATCTTTTGACATTCATGAAGATGTGCGAGCCAGGTAAGCAATCACCCTGTCGATAGATACTTGATTTCATCTACTTACAAATATGTTAGGCTGGTTCATGAAGATGCTCCTCATTGGTGCTCAGGGTGTCTATTTCAACGGTCTTTTCTTGACCTACCTAATTTCACCAAAGATCACCCATCGATTCGGTAAGTAACATACTAAAATATTTTTCTTATCTATGCATGATACTAATTTTTCTTTAGTCGGTTACCTCGAAGAAGAAGCTGTCCACACGTATACCCTATGCATCAAGCAGATAGAAGAAGGCCATCTTCCCAAATGGTCGGACCCGAATTTCGTCATTCCCGACATCGCCGTCAAGTACTGGCAGATGCCTGAGGGAAAGCGGTCGATGAAAGACCTCATCCTATACATCCGGGCCGACGAGGCTTGCCATAGAGGTGTCAACCACACTCTCAGCAACCTGAACCAGAAGGAAGATCCCAACCCCTTCGTCAGCCAGTACAAGGACGGTAAGGGACCCCCTAGACCCGCCCTAAAAGCAATGGGCTATGAACGAGAAGAAGTTATGTAAACCTGCAGGGGAAGACTCCTCAACGAGTGCGTTGAATTCATCATTGTTGATTACGGCATTAAAAGGGGCGCGGAAAATGGTTGAGTTTGCATCGCATTTGCATTTTCGTCATCGGTTAATAGGCGATGTAGAACTACTAGTAGATTGGGACATACGGCGTTCGGTATTATGTGTGCGCGGGAAACCAGTCCTAGATTGTGTTCGGGCGATGATTAGACCATCAAAAATACCCATTATAGAATGGACTGGAGCAAAGAAACTTACTGTGTGGTGTTTCTCCGGGTCCGGGACTCAACTCTTTAGAATTAACATGATCTCTACTTTTCCCTCTTCACCAAATTCAATGTTTCGTAGTGATCGCGTGGTGGTAGTAGGACGTTGTCCTCCCCAACAGAACTATGATCTCACCGGACCGGTGGTGGCATGGCGCGCGCGTGGTGTAATGGCGCTTCCGTGCTTCTGACGTTATCTTTCAATTACACCGAATACAGATGAGGTAAGCATGCTTGTGATAATGTGTTGAGGATTAGCTTGGCGGAAATAATTGCGTCTTTTGCTTATTTCTGTACCTACATTTCTTATCTCTGTGCACCGGACATCTAGAAGATCGGATGGAACCGAGCCTCAACAGTGTCACTTTGCGCAGCAGTTCAAGTGAATCAACAAACTCCATCGCGCATCCTTGTGTAATGGGGAATCCGGAGTGCTTACCTCGTTTTTGGGAAGTTCGCTACGATATCTACGTTAGGAACATATAGACCAGCACAATCTAGTTGATTCGAAACTTTCGTTAAACACAATACCACCGAGCATTTCTCATTCAATACCTATTCCTAGTATCTACCTGTATTAATCCGAGACCAACTCTATAACTTTTCAAATTAAACACTAAACTAACAAAGCAAAGTATGATGTCCAAATAACTCCCCCCTTAGTAAATCGTGAATGCCATGCTATGCATACCTGTGTGTTCCGTTATGCTAGTATCCGTACCCTCCCTACTAAATTACCTAAACCTAACCCAACCTACTTCCTCCCCCACCGAGCCACGCGGAAGAGGTAATACGTGATAACCGTGACAAAGACATTGAAAAATATGTAAACCCACACGAGCCCGAAGTTGCGCCACCGGTCGTCCCAGGAGATACCACTGGGCGCGAGGAATTGGTCCGCATTCCGAAGGCTGCAGTACCGGCAATCCGACATGGCATCCGGGTTTTGCAGGTAGCCCAATGCGGCGGAACCGTTTGGCGACAGGTAATCCGCCATGTACGTCTGGCAGGACTGGCCCAGGGGCGGGTTAAAGATGGAAGTCTCGGTCACAGAGCAGTCGACAGGGCGGTCATGCAGCTGCGTGCCGACGATGCCGCCGATCCAGTAGGTGAAGGGCGACAGGCGGTACATGAAGATCCAGAAACCGGGGAGCGCGGTCGGTGTCTGGAAGACACCGCAGAAGATCAAGCTCATCAGGACCAAGAGGGTGACGAGGGCGCCGGCAGTCTCGGCGTTGGGAAGCGCGGCAACGGTCATATGCGCGAAGGTGCTACTGTAGAGGAAGAATTGTACTATAAAGAGAAGGACTAGCCCCTGTCGGTCGGAGCTCTGTATCCCGGTAATCGGGTAGTATACGGACGCGAAGACGATGATGCCGGCGATGACTTGGTAGGGGAGCTCGACAATGGTGTTGGCTATTAGGAAGGATTGCCAAGAGTAAGCTTTTGAGGGCCGCTCTCGGACTTCGTAGAGGGAACGTTGGGTTGTGAATAGGGGTTGGATCTGTGATGAATTTGGATTAGCATATATTTAAAGATTGGATCTGTTAGGTGACAATTTTACGTACCTGTTGAACAAAAGGAGAGAAAAGAGTCGCTATCATGAACACGCCGAACATCACGTTTGACATTCCAGCCTGCGTAGACTTCGCCTTCCAGAATGAGAAGCCGATGAATATTCCCGCGGCCGTGGCGAGTCCCCATTTCGCGCCGATATAGCTAGGCATCCGCCAATACTGTTGGAAGATCCTGTATGTGACAACTTGAAGTTGAGTTAAGAAAGGTGCGGCGAACTCGCCTTGATCATCATGATCTTGGGCAGCCGACATCTGGTGGGCCTTTGAGGCATGGATGTTGTCGATTTCCGCATTGACAGCCTGTCGTTCCGGACTAGCCTTCCACAGCTCGTGCCAGTCTTCACCACGGTCGTTTACACCCTTATTCACGACCTCGAGCATGTACTCTGCTGGGTTCTCCTGATCGTCGCAAGGACGTGCGCCCCTCACCTCGAAATAGTCGAGCATAGTGCGCGAGTTCGGGCCGATGTCGCCGAAGTAAATAGTCTTACCACCACGCGCGAGGAAGAGCAGGCGATCGAACTGTTGGAACAAAAGGGCACTAGGCTGATGGATGGTACACAGGACGGCTTGTCCCGAGTCCGCCAGCTTGCGCAAGAAGGCGCAAATGGCCCACGAACTCTGAGAGTCGAGACCCGACGTAGGCTCGTCTAGGAAGAGGAGCAGTTTCGGTTTCGCAGCAAGCTCGACGCCGATACTAAGAAGCTTGCGTTGCTCAACGTTTAAGCCTTCTCCCGGAACTCCGACAACAGCGTCGGCGAAGTCTTCCATGTTGAGCATTGTGATAACTTCTTCAACGAAGGCATATTTTTCCGCTTTGCTTACGTGCCGTGGTTGACGGAGCACGGCGCTGAACCGTAGACTTTCTCGGACGGTGGCGGTCTCGAGGTGGAGATCTAAATGATTAGTTAGCTGGATGTGTGCAATGGGATTGCGGTAAAAATAAACTGACCTTGTTGCTGGACGTATCCGGTGTTGCGCTGGAAACTACGAGTTAAAGGCCTGCCGTTGACTAACATGTCCCCGGTGATCACACCCATCGTAGTCCGTTGTGCTAATACATCCAAGAGAGTGGTCTTTCCTGCTCCGGACACACCCATGAGAGCTGTAAGCGTTCCCGGTTTCGCCCAACCTGCAACGTTGTCAAGTAGTCTGCGAGTATTGCCCTTGATCTCAATATCATACACAATATCTCTCCATGTGAATATGTCTCTTTGCGGTTCCATTCCCATGATCTTGTGCTCGGAAGGAACAGCCATGTCGGTTATAAGAGAATCTGCTGAAGACTGTACGTCTAATATTTCCTGCTCGCGCTTCTGTTCAGGTTGACTTCCAAAGCGGCGTCCTCTTCTAAAAACGAGGACAATGGCGGTACTACCGGAAGAAGAGTTGACCTCCGTCGCCATGACGTACGTAAACATGAAGAAGACCAGAAACGCGATCAGGATACCAAAATTCCGCCATACGTGTGCGTAAGTATACTCGTAACTAGCCGCGATATAATCATCACCGTTGACGGTTAATTTTCCGGCAAGGGCACCGACAGCAGAGCAGATAAATGAACTGCCCCTTCTCGAGCTCGAGTAGTCAGGAATGAACGTACCGCAATTGAATTCTCGATGGTGAAACTCATTGGCAATTAGGATCTCGAAGGCGTAGAAGACAGGATTGAGCCAACGAAGCCAGCCAAACCATGCTCCCATCTGGGGAACGGCGATGGCGAATCCGGTGTATATTGCCAACATCAGAACCATGATACCGGCTAAGGACATCGCTTGCGAAACCGCATTCGTGACAGCTGCCATCGTTCGAAAGATACCACTCATAACGAAGGTGAGCATGAAGATTATAAGGAAGTACAAGAAGAACGGACCAGCCTCCCGGCGTAGCCCAGCGAGGAAATATAAGACAAGATTGAAAGCGACTGCGAGAGCGAATTTGATAGGGATGTCGGCTACTATCCCCGCGATAGCCTCGGTTGCCGGGTGATAGAAAGCATACGAGGCATGCTTTTCTACAATAGGCCGTTGGGAATATAGACTAACGATTTCAGAGAGCGTAGACAGGGCGTTGATGAGAACAGCAAGGAACAGGACAGATCCTCTGGCTTTGAAGGTATCAGTAATATCCGCTGTTCCGTAGAAGACTGATCCAACGATGAGGGCAATGATGATATTGATCATGGCCTGAGAAGCGGTGGCCGACTTATCGTTCCAGATGCGCTGGTACGCCCTCTTGGTTGTCAATCGGATCTGCATTGGCAAGCTGATGGTGTATGGTGATTTAGGTCGCACATGCTTGGCCTGCATGAAGTTGTTCTTCGCGCTACGGAGGTCGGTGATGACCTCGTCACTCCTGACGATGCGCGACTGTCGCTGGTACTGGGCGATTTCGCGGTTCAATTCCTTGAACTCCGGAGAGTTACGCCAGTACTGCTGGAATTCCTGGGCCGTTCGAGGTACCTGGTCCTCCATTCCGCGCCGGGCTTTACGCTCACCAGGGTTTGTCACCGCGGTAAGGAAATCGCCCGTAGTCTGTCGAGGCGGGCAGTACCAGCCCTGCCTCTCGAAGAAGTCCTTAGCCTCATTTGCGGGGCCGAAGTATATTTGCCTGCCATCGTAAAGGACTGTCACTCTGTCGAACTCTTCATAGATAGCTTGACTAGCTTGATAGATGGCCACAGCATTCGCGCTGCCGCCTATATCAGATGCCAGTCGCAGGCTCTGTACGAATTTGAGAGCTGTAGCCGAATCAAGTCCACGGGTACTTTTAGGTCTCGTTAGTGACAGGGGAAAAGGGGTAACGTGAAGATCTGTAATCACCTATTGTCCCACGCCGCTATCGATGACCCAGCCAGCATCATCTCGGCTATACTAACTCGCTTCCTCTCACCACCAGAGACACCTCGGATGAAATCATTTCCGACTCTCGTATCGTACGTATGAGATAGGCCACACACCTAGGTAAGGGTTAGTCAATAATAGTGAAACAATATCTCACCCCACCAATAAATGGCCGAGACTACGGGATCGGAAGCTAGACACTAGCATTGAAACTTACAGCCATAACGATCCGCACAACGTGTTGACAGAATTCAGTTCGGGACATCCCGTTAATCCTGGTAGAAGGTGTACGGCACGCGGCGGCGAATTCCAGTGTTTGCCCGACCGTGAGGTGAGGGAAATGTTTGTCGACTTCCTGGTTGTACGTCACTTCTCCCTTGAACTCGTTCACCATCTTGTCCTGCGGAATGCCGTCGTAGTGAATAACGGATTTGTCGTGAACGTGCAAGCTATGAAGCTCTCCGCAGAGAGCCTTCAGCAACGTGCTACATCCCGAGCCAGGACGGCCCAAGACGAGCAGTAGTTCCCCACTCCTGACCAGACCATTGAAGCTGTGTAGAATCTTCCTCTCCTTCTGCCTTTCGTGAGAAAATATCTTTGCGAGTTTCAAGGGCGCCATTAGGATATCGGTAACCGTTTGTTGATACTGCATTGGCTCTCCGGACCCTGATATGCTGAGAGATTTAAACACCACGCCCGTGCGAAGACCCTTGTGTCCCTGCTCTTCAAGCCCCTTGGTAAACATCTGTAGCCATTGCCTGATGTCGAAATTCTCATTCTGTGGATCCAATGTGTTCTCCCCAGGTTCCTCAACGATGCTCGAGATGCGATTGATAGGATTCGGACCAGCGGTAGGTGCAGAATTGAGTCTCGAGGATAGCTCTGCTACCATTTGGCGAAGCTCTTGTACCTCCTCAAGTAGAGCTTGTGAAGTCGGCCTTTGTCGTCGGTATTCATCTTCATATTCTGTCTTGGTATGCCACGAGTGATTGTCTGCGGTTTGGGAGATCGGAGACACTATCGCAGCGTAGTAAGGTGCTCCATCTGCTCCGCTCGGATCGCCCTCCGATTCATAGTAAGGTCGTTTATCCATTTTGGCGGTCTTCGAGCCCTTGGTATGCTAAGGTAACTGGCACACCAGATATACCTCGCTCCCAGAAGCGGTATTTATTAAAGGCAGTAGCTTTCGCTGTGTAGGAGTGAAAGCAATATATGGATTTTGAGACCGGGGGGAAGACCTAAGCATCCAGCACCCCTCTACGCAAGACTCAAATCGTATCTGTGCATGTGAAGTTCACTCTCCCCTCAATAACAACAGTTAAATCACAGCGGACTACGTCTTTTACTAATACGTCCTAAGGATACCTATCGAAGCCCTAAAACAGTTGGTCAGCCTCGGGGTCTTATATCTATCCGGTCACACAAAGTGCGCCCAATCCTTATCGTTAACGTGCGCCTCGGTGATCCTGCATCGATGATGTGAGCCATGCTCATCTCTCGTGGATCCCCATCGGACCCGAGTCTTTCAGCTCAAGCCATGGCGACTTCTCGTTGGCCCTACTGTTATCTCCAATTATGGTGTGGCTGATACTAGTAGACGGGAGCTTATTACGGGGTTTAGAAGAGACCGATGGTTCCGTCCGTGGCAGCCGTTTGCCGTTTTTGTGGGCGGTCGTCAAATCAAAACGATTCTATGACTCTACCAAGACCCGGAAGGATGCCCTTTTGACAGGTACCTATGTACTTGTGTAGGTGAACAACCGGTTCGCCCGAGCTGTCGGGGCTTTCGGTTGGTGAGCCTCCATATCGAAGCTGAATTTAGTCATAGGTACAGAGCACACCTAGGTATACGGCATTGTTTAACTCCGCGATTGATGAATCAAGTGTCTCTTTAATGAGTATGGCGTTTCAAAGTGTTTGATTAAATAAAATTGTACGATTTCAGATTGATCTGGCAATAATATTTTGACCGGAAGGTAAATAGAATCTTCGAAGCACATTTCTTTTTTCGGGTAAGGCCAGGCTTTGGTGGCGCCGGTTGCTACTTCCCGCCAAGAGACCGGGAATGTAGGATTCAAATCTTGTGTAACCCAACATCCCAGCCTTCAATGTTCAATGTTCCTATCTAGGTACCTAGGTACCTATACGTCGTAATATTCGGTTTAAAGTCATATTATTCCCGTCCTACGGGAGAAGGTTGGCAGTAGAAGGATCTCGCATTACCCAATGGTAACCTAAGATACAAGTGACACAGATATAAGTTCCCGAGTCCCTAGAACCGGAGTCCGCCACCGCTTGTATTTCGAGAATTATTTTCTTTTTGAACATTACGATTATTATCCAAATTTAGTACAGTGACGCCCCTTGCTCACTAGGCTAAGGGATCGTGTATTTATAGTCTACTTTCCGCCATTTCAAAAACCCTCCGTTCGACGTGTTCAATCATCAATTACAGCATGTGGAGATCCATGCATCGCTATAACTGATAACATCCTATCTCTCATGCAGTGACCTACTAAATCCCTGATCTATTAGCTAAGTAATTCCATATCCCTAAAGATGCGGGGAACTGTTTCATGTCTAAAAGGCCTCACATCGTCATATGCGGCACATCCGCACTTTGATATTTACGTTATATCCCGATTGAGACTAAGACAAAAGATATTGTGACGGTCCAAGTGGTGCAGGTCAGGGTGAACCTCTGTCCCTAAGACTATCACATACAGGTAAACAAAAACACCTCCGCTATAATTAGTAAGTCCTAGTTAAGTGCCTATGTAGGTAGGATGTCAGAACGGCGTCAGAATAAATGGAGCATGTGCGAATACCGTACTGATACTACTGTAACGCACCGTGACATATCTATCCCCTTACCACCCAGCATAAGTTTTTCATTCGCTAGAACATTTGTAATACCCAAACGAGTAGTCTAAGGGATAGCTGACATTACAGTAATTTACAGTACTATTAGTACTACTTCGCACATGCTCCATTTATTTTGACGCCGTTTTGCCCACCTAATTAGTGGTGTTCTTCTCCACAAGATTATGTCCATCTTTGAAGCATCGTACCGACTTACCGATTAGCGTTGCTGGCTGCCAGTGTAAGGGACTGTCCCTTCAATTATTTATTATCCGGCTTCCGATGTTTACGTTGCCCACCGGATTCTAGCTTACTAGATAATTTGATGCACATATTTAAGCAAAGGCCAAGCTGTTGAGTAATGTCCTCAAATGCATATAGTATTTTCTGTATCTGTTTGGGCTAGATAACCAACAATTAGTTCCAGATCGAATTGAGTTCGACATTTCAATGATACTCAAGTTACTCGAAAACATAAAAGAGGTATGAGTCTCTGATGAATATTCCGTAGGTGTATTGATACTCGGAATGAACATATGTTCTTCGCTTCCGTAATTAATAATAGAAGTAAGTTGGAGTTTACTTTCTTCTATCGAGTTAATAATATACTCAAATTACTAATAACGTTCCATTAGTGTATCCTCAGTTGCAAATACTCGTGGTTAACATGGTTGAGACACCTTCAAAAGACGTTGTATTTTGTACTGCCTATTCCACCTTACAAGTGTATCTATTGCAATACGAAGAGTTGAAAACAGTGGTTAACCTCATGCTTGAAGCGTACATGGGTCCTTCGGTCCAAACTAAAAATATTTTCTTATTCATTAGCCAGGTAGATCGGTTAGGTTACAATTTCTGGGCAGGTGGGTAGATGACAAACTAGATACATGTTTACGGTTGAAAGTCTTGGGCATCAGAGGCAGCTGTTTACGCATTAAGTCCTAGTTGATGCTACAGTCTGTGTTTGTGTTTCCTAGGTTAAGTTCTAATATGAGTTATACTCATCGACCACCAAACCCAGGAATATACATAGATGCCCGAGGTTAAACTTACAAGTGAAGTCACATCAAGTCGCACTTCTTTAATTCATTGATTTTCTATGTTTAACTTGGACTTTATCATATCAAGCAGCTACTTCTCATTGTCGGTGAGTTTGCTCACTTAGTAATCACATAGTCGAATATCTTACTGCGTACCTCCTACTAGGTATAACCTATCTGTTGACATGTTAGGAAGTACTCTGAAATGATAGAACTATCACTGATAACTCAATGGAAGGAACGCCTTTCTGCTACTCATTTCTTGATCTACCTAAAAGATATTATTAGAGTCCATGGCCACCCTATTATCAATCTTAATGTCAATTCTTTGCTGCAATTTATCAACCGACTTTATGGTAAACATACTGGAATTACCATCCTTAAGAAAGCGAGAGAAACAAAGCTTTCTAATGGAAAGGGGACATACCAAGTATTCAACTATAATCAATGAGTGGGGAACTATGAAAGACTGGCCATGTCACTCGTAATAGATCGCGAGTCGTCCAATTTGCGATTCTCGTCTTTTGGTGGTTTGGCTCAATTGGTACTTAGGTGGGATCACCAAGGTCATGAAGGAACTATGATTGAATAACCAAAAACTCATGGCATTTAACTTCCGTAATAGAAAAATGCCTGTAGAGTATGATAAATATATAAGAACCAAGTTTTGAAGTAGATGAGTGTTAAGGGTATTATTAGTGTATATTTGAAAATGGTACATCTGTAGGTACCTACCTTCTATATATGCCCCCGTAAATACAGGGCGTAGACTTCCAGCCACATAATACTCCATCACCACCTGGGCAATAATAGGTGCTCTATCCGACTATCCTATTCCTACCTACCTACCTATTAACCTGAGAAATCAAGGCCACTCCGTGCTAATTGTAAGATTGTATAATGGTGACGTGCTGGTGTTAACATGGTAGTCTTCGGCAACAGGCAAGTACTCTTAACTCGACCAATTAACTTTTAAACGTCTAATAATATTTGCTCTTGTCTAAATTTATCTTAGCCTCAAACTCAAAGTGTCGAAGCTTGCTTTAACTACAAGATAACTTTAATTCAGGGACTACCCGCAAGGGCGTATGACCGCATACTTGGTAGACAGGTATCTAATATTATCCATCTTTTGTTCAAAATATAAGATCAATCTCAATACTCTTGTCGATTTTCTATTTAGTGTCAACAGGACAGATTTATATGGAGATTGACATCGTTCAATGTGGGTTTGGTGGTATACTTAAAGGCCGCTGCGTATTATTCTAGTGACTTTTTAGCCCTATTGTTGCCCTGCTGCGCGAATGAACTAAGAGACGTAGTTCGACTGAAGTTTATTTTCGGCATGCATGTACATGCCTATTACTAAATCGACATCTACTTAATAACAATTCCAAATAATGGATTGCTTCGTTTTTACTACCAATTCAACTCGGTGACGTTTTTGCGATAATATCGAAAGGATAGCGCTACGGTATTACATTCCACGTGGTTTTAACGAGCTATCAGGGGTCAGCTTACAGAACAGATGGGACCTAGCACTTCTGTGATTTCATTGGTGTTACGTACGGCAGATTCCTGCCGATCTGGGGGAAACGGCATGTGAATTGCTGACATGATGCGCTCTTTACCGATGCAATCTTCAGCTGATAGACTCGATCTTCATTTTGGGTTATTTGAACTATCTAAGTCCTCCCTCTTCACTGTCTCGCATTTGAACGCGTTCATGTGGGGAAATTACCAAGGATATTTCCGAGAAAGTAAAAGATGTGCCTGCTGCTATTGTGGAAATTAGATCGCGATGTTCTACTAAAGGTAGGTAACACAAGGTAGCGCTGTCTAGGATTTGGTCAGAACTTTTGAATCGACATTTCAAGTGCTTACCTAGTATCTGCACTGCACATACTGCGTATTATCAGCCAATTAGACCCGTAATTAGCACATGACGTTCCGCGGGGACCTCGGACTCCGTATTTGAGCAGATGCGGACGACCAAATGGATGTCTTCCAGAATTGTTCCGGAACAAGGGCCACGCGAAGGACGGCACAGCGGATTATGGCTTGTGGCGCCACAGCCACGATCTCCCGTTCGGTAGAGGGGGGGAAATAAACTGCCTTAATATGTACTCGGTAATGCTGTGTGGTAAGCCAATGGATATGTGATAGGGCTGATAGGTGTGCAAGACAGAATCAAACATGCATGACGCATTTTGATTGAGTCAACTAGGCTGTCTCAGGACGGCCGGCTTCGCTCATCCTCGCTCGAGACAATGCAATACCCAGACAGCCAGATAGCAAGCCAGGACTTCTTCACTGAACGGGCGCTTTGCCAAGACGGCAATATCCCATCATATTGAAAGGATTTCGTCAGGGGGTGACGTCTGCTGTAGCGAGAACGAATGAGACCGGTCGGTACCCAACATTCTTCCTGCTTTGTCGAGACAATACATAGTAGCAACGAGAGAGATCCTCGTTCACCGCCTCGAAAAGGGAGGTCCCTTCGAGAAATATGGTTGCCTGATATTAGATTGACAACGTCGCAGAACGATTGGCGGAGCTAATATACCTAAGGTATGCACCACCTCGGTCCTGCTTGCGAAAACGTCGCCTAAAGAGGTTCTATTATGCTCTGTTCTTTTTTCTAGCTGCCCATCCAATTTTCAAGATATTTTGAGGCAGACTAAAGCATGTTTAATATATAAACATAGATGGGTTGCAGCCCGAGATAGTTTCGAGTGTAGCCCTACGAACCCAATAAGGCCCTTCCGTCCTAAAGGGGTTAAAAGCTATGGAGTAGGAATGTGAGCCGGGACCTGCTGCTACTGCTGCTGGTGATAATGAAAGTCCCCAAGTCCACTCATCTGATGTTCCAAGGTTGCTTTGCCGGAGGACACACCCTTGGGTCTTGGGTCCTGGATCATTAGGCCAGCCCTAAACTTAGGGGAGCCGATCTGGGCGCTTAATAATTTAGCAGGAATAATGCATAGGCATTTGAATTTGGGCGTATCATCGCATTCCAATTTTTCCCTCTTGTGAATATGATGGTTTGAATACTTGTATATAGAATTTCGTCCCTTTCTTGAATCATCATCGAGTCATGTTTTTTTTTACTAGGACATTATGTTTCAGGACATGGTCTTTTAAATACATATTTTTAGAATTAGAACGGATAGTGGTCTGAAGTGTATCCATTTTCATGGATTATAGAATTATCAGCGACTTCCAAGTTCGCAAATTATTAGCATGACAGTACCAGGTGGGGCGACCCGGGCGGGGTGATAGGGGTGATGGACTTTGTGTGTCCTACCTACCCAGAATGCTAAACTCACCATCTCCTTTGCGACCGAGTGAAATTTGTGATTTACTTTCGTTCATCTCGCACCTCGCACCTCGCACCTCGCATTTCTTAACCTTAAAACTCCCATTTTAGATTCAACGTCCAACGGCCTCCAACGTCTTCATTTCCCGGCGCCGGTTTCGAAGTGCGAATTGCCGAATCGACTGTACCAAGTAAATCAATTCGCCTGAAGACAATTCACGATCGGTCGAATTAGAGTGGTTTCTACCTTTTTGTTGTCAGCTAACTCGGTTAACTCGTCGCAACACCAAGAAGAGATCTATTCATTCCCACCCGTAGTTCGTCGTATTACCTCCGCGATCAGCACCGTCTACCAACATTTAAACGTCCGTCTCGATCTCGGCTCGGCCCTAGAATTTCGGCAGGATTATTTTAAGATACGAAACAAGGGCATTTTTAGAAATAGACTGGAACAAGTGCCTCGGCGTGCCGTCATACAGAATCAATTGCTACTCGTCCGTCCCCAAGGCTACGAGTTTGTAGTTATTATCGGCTACTTACACCGCCTCACAAGCCGTATAACCACTGTGTTTTTCTTCGCGACACGTCAGAACCCTAAGACGGCGACCCTTATGGTGCTCCGGCTTGCCTGATTATTCCAAAAGAATTGCCAAGGGTCTCTCATTGTCGCAGATCTCGCAGCGAAACATAGCGTTCTGCAACCCACACGTACTGTAGGAACAGGTACATATTCCAAGTACCAGACTTGGTGTTACTGGAGCTCTCCTCACCTGATCCCCCTCCTATCCTCGCCGACCTCCTACAGAAAAAGAGCTAGGACCACTGTATTCCAAGGTTCTACGTCAGTGAACATCAAGTCAACAAAGCAAAGCCTTCAACACAATCAGACTGATTCGCGTCGCCCACATTATTTTCTTCATTTCTAACCTATCATTTCGAGTATCTAAACTTAAAAGGTGTCTCGCATCAGATCCACACCCATCATCGTGTTCAGTACGGCGCGAAGACGGTATTTGGAAGAAGGGGTCAGACTCGCCTAAGCACAGCCCCCCTCAAACGTAGCACCTGGGCTGCGCCACGCTGTCAGGCAGATTCGCGGGTCAAGCGCATTCAACCTTGCCAGACTTGGGATTTCTAAAGACAGAAACAATTTAGGCGCTATGGATCAACAAGCTGTCCAACCTGCAGGGTCGGCTCGTGGCCGCTCACCTTCCGCCGGAAATCAACAGCCTCATATAAGAAATAGTCATTCTCCTTCGCCTCATCCATATCAATCCCCGGAGCCATCGATCGGCCTCGGCATTGCTATCGACCCCTCCTCAGCATCCCCCCAATTTAACACCTCCGACTTCAACACCTACGATACTGACAACGCCGGTAATCAATTCCTGAACACATCACACCAACAGCCTTTCCCGGACCCGGCATCTTTCGATCTTAACCAGGACTTCTCCCAATCCCTGACATCGCAATCTCAACCCGCATTTTCGCAGAATCTCCTGGCTAGCGATTTCAGTAACAGCGACTTCTCCCTATTCCCTTCCACTCAAGGCGACCAGTTCAACACGACTCCTTTATTTAGCGACTTGTCACAAACTAATGCGCAATCCCTCGACCCAAACGATCTGACTAACATGACGTCCCCACAAACGCATCACTCTCCTACTCCGCCCCACCTTCTGAAGCCGGAACCCGGTTCGGCGCACCAGTCTCCCGCCTTCAACCAACACCAGTTCTCGTCGCCAGGTCACTCAAGACATGCGTCGCTTGGACCCGAGGCGGCTCTTATGCCGGGGCAGCTGGACTGGAGCCAACCGCAGTTCCAAGGACATCGAAGGACACCGTCAGAATATTCAGATGCATCTTCGGCTGCGCCATCTCCAAATCTGACAGGTAACGACAGCTTTGAGCACCCGGAGCACGGCCACTCACCCATGCAAAGACCTCAAGACGGTTTTTATGACCCTGTCATGGGGCTGGGCAACTTTAGTATAACAGGTTCCAACCAGAACAGCCGGAGCCCGTCTCATAGCCCAGCTATCTCCCCTCGAATACTTCCTCAACAGATGCCCGATGGTAGTCAGCAAGGCATGATGTTGAACGCCGGATATCCCAATCCTTCAATGGGTTATCCAGTCCAGGGTTCAGAAGAGTTTCCCTCTCTATCTTCAGATGGTGTCATAGATCCTACGATAACTCAACCAATGGCCCCGCCGTCAATTAATATTGATTTCGCCCCTAATTCGAGGCAAAACAGCTTTGAACCTCCGAAACCACCCATGGATGCTCAATCCTTAACACCACCCGATAGAGGTAAGCCGCGCTTGTGCCGCCTGCAATTCATATCGTTAACAATATCTAGGTCGACCGCGATCGCGCCCACGAGCAGTTACAGACCCTTACAATAGTGGAGGAGCAGTCCTCTCGCGACCTAATACCCCTGGTAGCTTGTCGCCGCACCTCGGTGCCGACTTGGCTAATCGTAACCGCTCCGGCTCCGAGTCATCGGCTCGATCGCTTTCACCCGGCGATAGGTCTGGTAGTGCCAACGCCGTATCCAGGAGACGCCAGTCTATGTCGGCCGTCCCCAACAATGTGATAGCGCTACGCCTTGCGGATCCTGAATACCAGGCTGCCCAGGATAACGGAAGCACGAAGCGAGTCCAAAAGCATCCCGCCACGTTTCAATGTACACTTTGCCCGAAACGATTTACTCGGGCGTATAACCTCCGTTCTCATCTGCGCACACATACTGATGAGAGACCTTTTGTATGTACGGTCTGTGGAAAGGCTTTCGCCAGACAACACGATCGAAAACGCCACGAAGGCCTCCATTCTGGTGAAAAGAAGTTCGTCTGTAAAGGAGACTTGAAGGCTGGAGGCCAATGGGGCTGCGGTAGACGATTTGCTAGAGCAGATGCGCTTGGCCGTCACTTCCGATCCGAGGCGGGCCGAATATGCATAAAGCCTTTGTTGGACGAGGAAATGATGGAGAGACAACGCATTTGGCAAGAACAGCGGATGCAAAGTATGGCGCAGAACATGGCTCAACCGCAAGTCATGGATCCGAACGTCTATCCCGGAATGGAGACTGGTTACGGTTTGCCTGCTGCCTTATTAGCACAGTACCCGGCGTTGGCACAAATGAATTGGGCTCCGAACGAGATGGGGAACGTGGATGAAGAACTCAGTGGCCGCTCGAGTTTTGATGCTTCGGACTACGATGACGGCGATGATACAGGTTACGTCAGCGGCCCGGGAACTGGGTTCGGCGAAGGCGGCTTGCAGCAGAATTTCGGTGAATCAATCGGTTATGCTAGCGACTATGGCGGTCGGTGAGCAATCATAATGATTAATCTAATCAGCATGATGACACGTACCTGAATTTTTGGGGGCTGATATTACTATTTGAATGGACGTTTACACGATTATAAGAAGCTACACATGGGATATGGGGCGCTAAGCGGGATGATTTATATGATGACATTTTATTTTCTCTATCGAGGATATTTACCCCTCTTAGACGGCATGATAGATACCAATATGAGTTATGCTTTTTTTTCTCCGGATGCCGTACTTTAATGACGTGAACTTACACTTTCTACAGTGAATAATGCTACCTAGTATGATTTTGCGACTCTTAACATTCGTGCCAATCTTCGTGTCTCGGTGATAGCCCCTCTTCTTTGATACCTTGCTGTAAGAATTTGGGTTAGGGTACCTGTTCAGGTAGACAAGGGTTTAAATCTTGGAAACAGAGCCTTGTCCGCTCCAGCTGTTTCATCCTAAATTCGGAATTAAGCTTCAAAGTCATGCGGGCCCGGCCAACTTGGCCGAGAAATAAGATTGCTGAATAATTAGTTGTTATCATGCTGACTAGATCTATAGTCGTAATGTTATGTCCTTGATAACCGATGGATTCATGATATACCTACCGAAATATTTAAATGGTATTAATACAGAACCCGGGCGTATTAACGAGGCACAGTCGAAATTTCCAAGTTACTGCTAACCCGCTCTATCTACGCTGTCGAATTGCACCATTTCAGGTGGACCTCGGCGTTTCGCTACTTACGGACATTCCCCCAGCTCCAGGTTGCAATTTATAAGGTTAACATGCATATCTAGAAACCTTTGGAATCGGTCTAACATGCACTCGAATGATGTATACGACTAGGTATTTGCAGATTAGGGCATTCGTTTCGATGTTTACGCCGTATCGATTAGTTGTGGGTTTACGTATTGCTCCAACATCACGATCGTTCGGTCGACATTTGTCATCAAAAACACTCCCACAACCCTTTATCGGATTATAAATCCTGCCCGCGGCATAGGTAGTCGTGTGGCGTTATTTTAGTGAAGAAAGGTATATAAGGTAGGCTGCTATCTCTAATTGAACATATCAAGGTTCATCTTCAATTCAATAACATCTAATTGCTGAAGCCGTAACTAAGAACCAACATAAAAATCTTTGACAATGTCGGGAAAGGCTATCGTCATAGTCGAGAAGGGTAAAGTCGAAATTCGCGACGTGGAAAAGCCCAAGTTGAGGGAAGGCTATGTCCTCGTCAAGGTAACTGCGGTCGGCCTTAACCCGACGGATTGGAAGGGCATCGAGTATAAAGAGGTTCCCGGTGTTAGGGTTGGTGTAGACTACGCCGGAGTGGTAGAAGAGCTCGGCCCCGGCGTGACGAAATTCAAGAAGGGCGATCGCATAGCGGGGATAGTTAATGGGGGGTAAGTAGACATATCGACCTGCCATCTTGCGCCTTCGGACAAAGCAATCCTAGCGGTCGATTACTGACTTGTCCGTTAGGAATCAGTTAAACCCAGATGCTGGAACCTTTGGCGAATACACGGCCGCCAGAGCGTCGCTCCAACTCAAAATCCCCGATAACATCACCGACGAACAGGCGGCTACCCTCGGCGTCTCCACAGTAACAGTGGTATGTGCCGATTCCCCCATCTCACCTCACCCGCCGTCCCTAGAAATACAGTAGAAAGTCACCCACATTTAAACCAATACTAACAAACCTGAACAGGGCCAAGGCCTCTACAAAGTCCTCGGACTCCCCTGGCCCACCACCCCCACCAAAACCCCTTTCCCGATCCTAATCCACGGCGGCAGCACCGCAACCGGCATCTACGGGATCCAATACGCCAAATTGTCCGGCCTAACCGTCATCGCAACCTCCTCCCCGCACAACTTCGAGCTCCTGAAGTCCCTAGGCGCAGACGAGGTCTTCGACTACCGCTCGCCCACCGCAGGACCGGATATCCGGGCCCTGACGCAGAACAAACTCGTCTACGCATGGGACTGCACCGGCAGCGGCGGGGATCTAATCGCGCACGCGCTAAGCTCCGAACTTCCGAGTAAATACGCGACCATCATTCCCGTCGACGCCGCAGCGGTTCACGCCATCAACCCGAAGATCGAGGGGCCGACATTCCACCTGGGCTACGACGTCATGGGTGAGGAGTACATGTGGCAAGGGCAGGTCGTAGCGGTAAAAGAGGACGAGCACGAGAACGCGGCGAGGATCGTGGAGACGGCGCGGGAGTTGCTGGAGCAGGGCAAGATTAGGCCGGTGAGGACGGTGGTGGATCAGGGGGGGAAGGGGCTGGAGGGCGTGTTGAAGGGGTTGGGCGAGTTGAAGGAGGGGAGGATTAGTGCGGGGAAATTTGTTTATACGCTGTAGATACGGGATGGGTGATGGATGAATGGGTGGTTGGATTGAGGGATCGGGGGGTGTGTATAGGGAGTACAAGGGAGGCTTGATTCATTGAGTGGCTGATGGTTAGATGACTTTTTCCTGTAGGAGCTGTTTGTGGCTTACCCCTCTGCCCCTTACCCCTATACCTCGGGGAAGTTCTTAGGCCTGTATGTCTGAAGATGGCTAAATGATTACTAAACGGAAAATTCAATCCGGATTTCTTCTGATATCATTAGCGCCTGCCATCCCGAAGAAGATGTGCGGAAACGACCACCATTGGGTCTATGTGAACGCCGGCCGGAGTGGGGGTCCGAACTGTGGATCGTGTCGGGATTGGACGGATCCTACTCCTGACGCTTGTAGCTGACGGCTCGGAACTTGTCCATAATCCTTCATGTGATGCTGGATGTGCCTAGTAGGAGTTCAATAGCAAATAGGCATAATGAGTTCATGACTCGCTCGCAAATTCAGGAGAAACGTAATGTTCGACTTGAAGGTCGTGGTGGTGCGTATCGAAATAATTTGAAATTTTGATCGCAGAATATTTCCCCCCATAGCTCATTTCCCCCCATAGCTCATTTCCCCTTGTAGAGATTTTGCAAGGAAACTCCTAGTTCTTGAATGAAAAATAAATTAATTGCTTCGAGAAAAAAAATCGCTCATTCCGTCATCAGGTTACGACTATGGCTTCGTGGCGTCGATGTGGCTGGCGATTCTAATTATAAGATAGGTCATCTCTTTCTCAACTTCAAACGGATGCTGCTGTGGAACGTTTCACAGTCATAAGTAAAAGACATATCATGATCCATCACCTTTCATTCTCAGCGGGAACTGCTTACCCTCCCAGTTGTTCGATTCTCTTACATATCCTAATCAAGAACCAAGGGAACTCTTTTTTCATGGTACAGTCCAAGCCGGAGGGGCCATGCTCCATCAAATTTATCATCCCAGTTGTAATATCACTAGCAGAATAGGATCGGAAAAGGCACCCGGGTACTAGCTCCGCTGTGATTAGCGCTATCCCCTGTGTTACACAGCCGGCACTAACCACTTACTATAGCACGTGTAAGCTACTTCTAAAGGAAGATCAGGGGATATTGGGGTACACTGCCTAATGTTATAAAACTAAAGATATGTGCGATATATATAAATACTAGATCACTCACTACTCGAAGACTCCTCCGTATCAACTTCCATGCTCAGTTTGGCAGCGATTTCTCATAATCTAGGTAGTCCGTATAACCAACACTATTATCCTCCAGCGGTCCGTAGAAGGTAGAGCGATCATACGGCGAAAGCGGCAAACTACGACGAAGTCTCTCGACTAGATCTGGATCACTTATAAAGTATCGGCCAAATACTAGGGCATCATAAGCTCCGCTCTCCAAAACCCCCCAGCAATTTTTGTCATTCCACCCCCCACCAGAGAAAAAGGGGGTGTCTCCAAGAATCTTTCGAAAAGGCTCGAGAGTGATATCCGGCAAGCCCCAGGAATCGAGGAACTTCTGCTTTTCTGCTTCCGTGTATATCTGCTCGAAACGCGGCTCGATGAAACTCACGTAGGATAGCCTGGGATGGTTTGCCTTGATTTCCCGACACAGGTGGCTCCATGTCTCAAGACGCTGCGTGCCGCGTGCCTGGTTGAACAACCCGAACGGCGATAGGCGGATCGAGAGGTTCTCCTCACCGACGACTTCGGCCAACTCGTCCATCAACTCTAGAACGAATTTACAGCGCTTCTCCGGAGTCCCGCCGTACTCGTCTGTTCGTTTGTTGATATTGGAGCTGAGGAATTGCTCGGGAAGGTATCCATTAGCGCCGTGAATCTCAACTCCATCAAACCCGGCCTTCAAGGCGAATCTTGCGGCGCTGCAGTAGTCCTGGATCGTGCTTTTGATTTTTGTGACTGTCATTTCGATAGGTGGATGGTCCACGAATTTGACTTGTTTAGTAGTGTGAGGTGGAGGGTATGCTGTAATCTGTAGTTGGCAAATACTGTTCTTGTATGTGTGGATAGGTATTGATTCAGGGGTTCAGGAAAGGACTTCATTTGAAGTTCAATTCAAGACCGAAATCATTCATATAGGCACCGCATTTAGATTTAATAGGTATACGAATTGGAAATATGACATATTTAAATATACATACCAAAAACTTCGTTTGGGTCATCCCAAGGTGTGCTCGAGGGACACAAGATCGGAGTACCTACCCCACTAAATGTCAGAAATATAATAATATCTTATCATAGCTAGGAAACTACAAAATTAAGGCGGAATTAAAGGTGACTGACCTGTTAGTTGAGGAATATTTGCTCTTCCAGAGTGCCATAACTGTGCATAGATATAGCCACCTTTGGCATGGACAGCATCAACAACCTTTTTCCATCCTTCCGCCTGTTCGGGTATGAAAAGACCAGGCACTCCTGGCATAGCATTTCCCTGGAGACCAACTATTAGAAATCATGTAAACCTTATGTTATGTCCAAGGGATATTTTGCTTTACTTCAAGCGAAGGAGGTATGGCTTCCGTTATCAAGAGACCTCCTTCCGTGGCCCTTTGAGAATAGTATTCGACCATAAGATTATTTGGTACCCATATCCGATTCGGGTTTTCCGGAGTCGACTCGGAATATGGCGTGCCACGGTTTCTAGTTAGCGGGGCAAGGACAATACGATGCTTTAAGGTGATCTTGCCGTCGGCAATGGCTAGCGGCTGGAAAAGCTTCGATTGGGATCTCTCGGAAGCCATTTTGGTAATTTACGACAAAATATGAACTCAACTTTATGTCCTTGTCATCCTAAAAAAAGTTGTATACATTTCAAGCCAAGTTTCTTAAATACCGCTGTCTTCCAAGCTATCACAATGCCAAGAGAGTGGGTAATGGATCAACTCCCGAGAGCGGAATAGGGGCCGTTCATGGATATAAGCCTAAGATCCGCGTTAGTGCTATTAGTCACTCGAAAATATCACCCAATTAAGCCCTTGAAGGTCGCGATTTTACTATGGAGCTATTATTAAGTCAGACCTAATGCCGACGGTGATAATGGGGATAGTGGGGCCGTGAGGTAAGAAAAGGGGTAGCACAGGGCCATGCGAATGGAGTGGATAGTTACAACAGCACAAGGTCAGCGTAACATTCTAATGTACTCCAATCGGCATGTAAATAACAAATATGTTCCAGTTACAAGGAGTACCTAAGTTCGGGAAGTCTGTGGATTGATGAGAACCGAATTAAGATATAATAAATGAGTTTGAGAGTATAAAATTGAACTGCCCATCCCTTGTTACATAGGTAGGTACGCATTTTATCCCCCCCTTCCTATAATGCTATAATACTAGTGATGGTATACCTAACAGGAATAATAAGTTTACTCATTAGGAAAACCGCCTATAGACTACAACAATACAGATGGGTAGTTAATTATGTTTTCAAACGTTTGCTCTCCCCTTCAGCACTACTTTCTTCTTCAGGCATCCGTTTACCCCAAGTTTTGGTGTCATCTCTCTTGGCCGGATTCTCAGAGATCATATCAAGTATCGGTTGATAGAGCGTCTCAGGAAATACCTTCTTTGTAATTGAGGGCAGATTTCCCATAGACCATTGGGTACTTATTGCTTGCTGAACCATCCTCGTGGTAATCTGGGAAATGAACTTGAGTTCTTCTTCCGTTCCAGACCCGGTAGTGTCTTCCAAAGCCTCGCAGAATGTGCTCCATCCAGTGGCCATACGAGACGGTAGGCTTGGATTCTCTCCGGAATACGGGGTTGAAACGCTCAAATCCGCTCCGTATTTGAAGAAGTCATCCAGCGTTTTGAGATAGGAATCATAATCAGTAACTTCGTATGGACGTTTGATACCAAAGTGAATGAAGTTAACCCATGCTGTAGTGAAAGGTGTAGGGTGTGCATTTGGATCGGCGCCATGATGGAGCAAGAGCGAACAAATGCTGCTGTCGAGCTTAAGAGAATAATCATCCAAATCTAATAATGAATGGATTTCCACCCTATAGTTGCGGTTGTGGCTGTGGAGATTGAAATGCACGTCAATTCCGCATTTCATCAGATAAGCCGACCAAATAGATATTGATGACTGCTTCGATTGACGCTCAGAATAATGGAAGCTGCTACCATGAGGGATGCAATGATCAGCCCAGATATTGTACGTATGTTTTATCACCCGCAGACTACCAGTTTTGGAACGGTCAGGAATAATTTCATTGGGATGGTAACCTTTTTGGAGCAATAGATCTAACAAGTTTTTCCAGGGCTGATACGGTGGAGGCCGCCAACATGGGAGATTCGATGTCCCACTGATTCGTAACATCGACCATAAAACCGGTTGCACCAATCCTCGAAAGTAATCCGCATCGTTAGAGAGCTTCATAATAGCATAATCATGCTCATAAAAGTAGATCATGGATTTCTTAAAAGCAAGATAGGATCGCCTAGGTTCGAATATATCGCAAACGGGCGTGAGCCAGTAATTCGCACGGAACTCCTCCTCGGAGTACACTACCTGGGTGGTAATTTCCTCAAGGCAATCGAAAAGTTTGAAGATTTGGTCATCTCTTACCCCATTGCTGTTGCTTCTTGTAATTTCGGCTAGTTTAAATACCTGCGCAGGAAAGGTATTAGTCATGGAGTACAATGCGTGCTTGTCAATCAGTCCATAATAATGCACTGGGTCTAATACACCCATCTTAAGACATGCTACCCAGACTTTTAGTATGGAGAGATATGCATCAAACCCTCCACCATTTCTATTTTGAATGTAATCCACCATTTCAGGTGTTTTTAAATAATCTGATGCAGTCCGATGAATGAACTCCAAATTTTTACCACAGATTTCTATCATGCAGCAGCACTTTGCATTTAATCTGCGGGACGTCCGCTCGCGGAGAGTTTGGATATCAGTAGTGGTTAGTGGCTTCCATGGCATATCGATCGCATAGTCCGGATTAGAATGTTCCTGTTCATGCAGTAGAGCCATTATCCATGGCATTTGTTTCAAATCTTGCCGCTGTATTGATTCGTGTTGTGACGCCAATTGCATTTGCAACAAGTGAGCCGACTTGCGGCGATACACCGACTCTACTGAATCCAGCATGTACTTGTAGAATGTCTCCAGGGTTTTAGGTAAAGCATTCAGCCTAGCGTCCAGGTCATCCATCGTATCATCGTTGCTCAGTCCATTCCGAAGAGATTGAATTACCAGAGTAACCCATAGAAATACGCCACGAGCCGAATCAGCAATATTCTCAAGGAATTGCTGGGCTGCTTGAGCATCTAGACCAAGGACTGACCAGCGAGGATGTTCTTCTAAGCGACATCGAGCATAATTCATGATGTCGTTTCTGGTCAGTTCGTGGACTCGAAGAATAATTGACGTATTAGCGCCAAACTGATCCTGGAATTCATTCAAAGGTCGACTGGCAACACATAGTTTAATCCGGGGACATTTTGCGATCTCTAATAGGATTTGGGATATATCCATATAGTCTCCATCAAATTCGTCGAGCCCGTCAACGAAGAAACAGAATTTAACCATGGAGTTGCAATTTCTCTTCATGGCCTGGAAACAGTCAAGCATGTCCGTCAACGTCCAATCTTGTTTGGTGAGGCACGATGAACTCCTCTCCCACCGAGATGGACACGTTTCGGCAATTAATTCTGGGCATTGTTCGAAGATTTCGTAGAGGAGGTTTTGAAGCAATCCTTCCATGGATTTCTGCACTGGAATTCCCGAAAGCCAGAAAAAGTGGCTCGCGACAAGCACTCTTTCCGGCGCCGCCCACTGCTTTACTGCGTCCATTGTTTTCGGATGGTTAGCCAGATATTTCATCAAAGTTGATTTCCCGCTACCCGGCTTGCCCGTTATCCAAAAGACGTCATCCGATTCGTGAAGCCACTTCATGAAGTCACCTCCACTCGTCAGCTCTCGATTAGGTGTTTCGAATATCCAGCTAAAAGTGCGAGCATGAGCTTCGGGAATCTTATCGTGTCTCTCTTTTCTAGAACTGTAATTGAGGCTGTTCAAAACCATCTGTTCCCTCACAGAATCGCGTTTTGTTAGAGACAAATGCGACACCTTATTTGCCAGCTCGTTGAGCTCAGTAGATGAAAATACGAAATCAGGCATAGAAATCCTTGATCTTATTTCTTGGAGGTTGGACGATATTTCCTCCAATTTGTCTAGAGCTGCGTGCTGCCTTTCAAGGTTTCGCAGGTGTTGGTTCATATTTTGGAGCCATTCGCTAGACTTCTGTCAGTTTCTGCTTTAGTGCAAATGGAAGGTTATGTTGCTTACTTCGATATTGCGCATATATGTAGCGTCATTGTCGATTGCAACTCTTTTAGCTTGTTTGTTAAACTTTCGATTTCTTGATCCTCCTTCCAAGCACTTTTCAAGGCAGCTCGGAAGCTCTTCCAAACGCGATGGTTTCCTCCGTCAACTTTTAGACTGTTCAAAGCCGTCACAAGGCGAGCACAATCATCTCTACATGAGTTTGCAATACTTCGAAGAGCAAGTTCGCTAGCTGATGGCTGTGTGCTTCTTGAGGTTGTGACAAAACCGTTACTCAAGTCAGATAGCTGCCGACATTTTATTTCCAATGCGTCTCTGGAAACTAAAGTCCCGGTCGAAGACTTATAAATTTCCACACTTGATGATAATAGTTTTGTGGTGAATTCAATGAACTGGAGGATATTCCCTGCGAGCGAGAGAGCTGATAAAGGCTCCATACTGCCATCGTTATACTTGAGAGTATAATTACGACTTTTTTTCCTTCAAAAAAGAAAAGAACAGTAGGAGGTTGCAGAGACTTGCCTGCCAGTGGAATTCCATTCTATATATACATACCCAATACCTAACTTACAATGATGTTATAAGGCATACACGCAGCTTTTACCCTCGCATAGTGAGGCTATGTTAGGTAGAAAGAGATGCCGATTTGAGCTGAACAACCGCGAAACAGGATATTGATGTAACATACCTATGCAAAAGAAATAGAAGGGAGAGTCGGCGTCCAATTGCATGTTATGGCTATGGCATTCATGAGCAAGGAAAGCCACCCCCGAGGTTTAAAATTACATAAAAAAACTACGTTTCCTGAAGCGCATAGGTTGATCTGGAATTTATATCACATAGTTGATGAGATGTAGAAGTTTAGATTCAACGGCACTACCCACTAGGATATTTAAATTTAGCGCCACCCCATATATTTTAGCGTTAGCAAAACGGAAGGCGGTGAGAATATAATTGTGGCAGAATCCCCCACTGGCGCAAAAAAAATTGGAGCTACCAAAAGTTTCAATTGCTTCTTACAATTCCCGACATAAAATTCTTTTTCTTTCCTTTTCACAGCACAAAACTTTTCAGTGGCACAAATGGCCTCAACAAAGTCTAGTTTGAAGCGCAAAGCTTCTTTGGTTGAAGTTGATCAAAAAGATCAGTCATTTTCCGACGATGAATTTGGAGATGGCCTACTTGAGGGTGTGCTAGAAGACGAATCAGATGATGAAGATTCCGAAGCAGAAAAAGACGACGATGATGTGAACGAAGATACTTCCGATGCAAACGACGACGAATTAGACAGCGACGATATACCCACAGACGATGAAGGTTTAGAAAGGAAACAATTGACGAATGGAGCTGAGTCGGATCAGGAGGATGTTGGCCCCCATTATAGAGTCGAAACCGACGCCAACGGGGGAACCAGATATGTCTACGATGATGTCGACCCTGTGTACGACTCAGACGATACAGATGCACAAGAACCCGCAAATACAATCGGCAATATACCTCTTTCATTCTATGATTCATATCCTCACATAGGCTATGACATCAATGGGAAGAAGATCATGCGCCCCGCCACTGGCGAGGCTCTAGATGCTTTATTAGACAGTATAGAGGTTCCTAAAGGATGGACTGGCCTTACAGATCCTACTACCGGCAAGCCCCTAAATTTAAGTCAGGATGAGTTAGAGTTGTTGCGACGGGTCCAGATGAACGAAATTCCAGAGGAAGGATATGACCCATATCCTGTAAGTTTTTACTATCTGGCCCAATACTTTCTTCAATCTAATGCCACTATAGGATACCGTAGAATGGTTTACGAGTTTTGAGGAGACGATGCCGTTGAGCGCCGCACCGGAACCGAAACGACGCTTCTTGCCCTCGAAGCATGAAGCCAAACGAATTATGAAATTAGTCAAGGCAATTCGAGAAGGTCGAATTCTGCCGTACAAGCCTCCAGAGGAAAAACAAAGAGAGGAAGAAGAACAAGAAGAAATCCATTATGATCTATGGGCCGATGAGACTCCTCGACCGCCTAACGTAATGCACATTCCAGCACCCAAACTTGCTCCTCCTGGTTACGATCTCAGTTACAACCCGCCTCCAGAATATCTCCCCACGGAGGACGAAAAGAAAGCTTGGGAAGAGACGGAGCCGGAAGAACGAGAAAAGGAATACCTATCCCAAAAATACGACTCACTACGGAGAACTCCAGCATATGATCAGTTCGTCAAGGAACGCTTTGAAAGGTGCCTCGACCTCTATCTAGCACCTCGAATACGGAAGAACAGATTAAATATTGACCCAGCTTCATTGCTCCCTAAATTGCCACGACCCGAGGAATTACGGCCATTCCCGACGATTGCTTCGATAGAATATGCTGGTCACGAGGGTAGGGTACGGTCGGTTGCTGTTGATCCATCAGGCCAGTGGCTAGCTAGTGGCGGTGATGACGGTACTGTCAGAGTATGGGGTCTCACGGACGGCAAGCAGCAATGGCAAGTCAAACTGAGTAGCGATGACCCGGTAGACGTAGTACGATGGAGACCAGGTCAGGATACATCAATTCTGTCGGCAGCTGTGGGCGAGGATATTTTCTTCATGGTCCCATCGTTCGGAAACCCGGAACTAGAACAAGCCAGTCGCAATATATTGGATGCAGGATTCGGCTATGCGACCAACGGCAAACAGCTTACGACAGCCAACGGAGCAGCACGAAAAGACCCACCTGCGAAATGGGCTCGACCTGGTGCAAGGTTAGAAGATGAGGGAGTACTGCTAAAAGCAACAGTCCGATCCCCAGTGAAAACTATCAACTGGCACCGACGAGGAGATTTCCTATGCACCGTTTCTCCGAGCGGACAAAGAAGCTCCGTGGCTATTCACACGCTGTCTAAGCATCTGACTCAGATCCCCTTCCGGAAACTACCCGGGCTGGCGCAGGCGGCATCATTTCATCCTTCGCGTCCCCTGTTCTTCGTTGCCACCCAACGGTCAATACGCTGCTACGATCTTCAAAAGCAAGAGCTGGTCAAAACAATCCAACCCGGAGCGCGCTGGATTTCTTCGTTCGATATACATCCTGGCGGCGATAACTTGGTTGTTGGGTCGTACGATCGTCGTTTGCTCTGGCACGACCTTGAAATGTCAAATCGGCCGTACAAGACCATGCGATTCCATCCTCAGGCGATCAGGGCTGTAAGATTTCACCGGTCTTACCCATTGTTCGCGGACTGCAGTGATGACGGGACTTTGCAAATATTCCACAGCAAAGTTGTGAGCGACCTGATGGAAGGACCAACTATCGTTCCCGTCAAGATGCTCAAAGGACACAAGGTGGTTAATAAACTTGGCGTGACGGACGTCGACTGGCATCCCCAGCATCCTTGGTGTGTAAGTGCCGGAGCGGACGGAACTTGTAGGCTATGGACATAAGTCCGACTTTGTAGGAAGTAATAAATTGGGTGCCTAGTGACATCCTGGCAAGGTTGGTTCACTAAACCTAGGACGTTATGAAGAGTCATATAATAGCGACGGCGTTTTTAGAGAAAATATACCTCTTATCACCCCAGGATCCTTGTGCGTTCTTCCAAGGGTCTTGGGGGTGGGTTCTACACACAATCACCGCCTCATCACATCCAATCGAGACACGATATTTGACCCACCGTTTCATCATTGCTATTATATGGCGCCCAATCACCTATTGCAGTGCTCTCGCCCTGCCATTCGCCATGAACACCTGCAAATCATGCTGTAGCATCTTGAATGGCTAGTTCTAGGGCATTGACGCATATACATGCAGTACAAAGGCTCAGGACTAACACGCGGACAAGGCCGCTATTACTGCCCGATGACTCCCCCCCTTTTATATCACTCTGCCTAAGATATTGCTATTCTTTGCTTCTATTTCTATTCTAGAACATGTCCTCTCCCCTGTCTCTTGTCGTTCATACAACTCAGAAAGACATGATATTGATATTCGAGCCCCTAAAAAGTCACATGTATCTATATATTCAACTCCCTACCTATTAAGTACCTAGTAGTTTAAAATCAACTGTGGGTCGAGGCGCTTTCCCCTGCCGCGCAACCGTACTACATGGTTAGATGATGACGAACCAACGAGGAAGACAGAATTCGAAAAAGAAAATGGCGACGATGCTCTATGATAACAACTCGAGGAATTGGATATCCGCCCATTTACCTTGGATATCCTATATCTAAAATTAGTGGTGATGGCAGATCCTCGATTGATCATAAATCCTCGATCTTGTCTGCCTATGCCCAACTACGGACGAATATCGACGGTCCTGAACAATATAGTTCCAAACACTACTATCAAGACGAAGAACATTGGATACTGTGTGATTACCTAAGAATGTTAAGAGATCGGACAATGATGTTGCTTTAAGATTTGGGCTATTTCTATTCGCTTGTGATCTCTTTATCCCCCCTGTGTGACAAATTAACCATTCATACAAAACTCCATGGAATAACACAACGACACAATTATTTAGCCACGAAAACTTCCAATGATTTGTAAGAGTCCTAATGGCATCCATTGATCATAGCTAGTACTGCACTAAACTAAAGATGAAGTTTTTGTAAGCCTTCCAGGGTCGGAGACAGACATAACGAGCATTCACACACTAACTAATTCATAGCAACCTATCAAAGTCTACCCTTCCAAATAATTTACTTGAAACGGATTTCCATTTAATCTTACTGGAGAATATCCCTCGACGGCGTTCGAACGAATCACATTACCTCGTCCTTAACAATCAATACGGCGTCAAGAAATTATGATATGACTAGCCTATCTAGGCACTTATTTATACGATAATGGAAAGGCTATCCCCTTATGCTCGACCGAGGCCTCATCGTCAACTTTATTACAACCCGAAGGACAATTACTGCTGGCCAGGGAAATAATCCAGGGGAAGTGAAGTGAGTAACGAGCATAGGCTAGACAAGTTTAGTAAAGCAAACAGGAAACCTTACTCGAAATGGTTTATTCGAGAACCGGTATCATCAAAATTACTTACGAGCCGTAGACTCGATTCGCTTACAACTCTAGGGAGCTATCTGAGAAAGGGGGAAGGGGAAGGGGAGAGAGATGGCAAGACTTAAGAAACACCCTTGAAAATCGCGTAACGCCACATCATTCCCCTAGAGGTTGAAACAGTATGGAAGATGTATGACTTCTTAAGGGGATCGATCGCAACGACGTGAATGGGGTCAACGATGCGATACGTAACATACCAGGATCGAAGTTAGAACATGAATTAATCTTAAGGAACTAAGCCAAGGTCGACGGTTCGTATCAAGTTGGATATACCAAGACGACATGCAAAGACAAACGCGAAGGCAGACACCATCTCAATTGACATCAATCAAAGATAATACACAAAACGAGACGCACGAGGATTGAAGAAACAACAATATCCGGGATGTCCGAGGGCATTAAATAGGAGAGAACCGGGAACTTACCCAAGGACGACATAACACAGCCCATGCCACCATAACAATGACAGTAACAGCCACACTCCATCACCTACTTACCTAGCACCGCATGATCAACAACGCCGACCGCTTCACTTGCCCCTGACGCCACGCAACGGCTAGAAGCATCAACCGGCTATCGACGGGCAGTAAGCCGAGACTCCAGCGATGCCGGCGCGTCCACTCGATCCTCGATACATCTCAGACACTTCACTCAGAAGGACCTAGCAGACACGTCACCACGCGCGCGACGGGGATGGTCTCCGATGCCAACCTATGTGCGGATATGGATACATCGCATCCTACCAGCCACCCGCCAGCCTACCTACCGCCGCGTTGCGCCGCTCGTTACGACCTAACGCTACGGCCGTAACGCTCATGCGGTGAATGTTATGCCTCTGGGCAGGTAAGCAAAACGCCTATCCGATAGGTAGGGTAGGTCAGTCTAGTCCAGCCAAAATCGCGCCAGCCCTCAAACGCCAACGCCAGTGCCAGTGCCATGAGCCTCAAGCCTCAATCCAAGGTCCCCGAGGGGAAAAAACTGCCAGCCACTCCCGTCTCGTCCGCCTCACGCTCACGCACGGCGAAACGCTAGCTTCATTATTAGTTTGGTCCAGTCTGGGTTGGTCGATCGAAGGAATGAACGAAAAAACTGGCTCGTCCGGGCCGAGATCACGATGATATACCTACTAAGTAAGCAAGCAGGTACGGTACTCGATTGCGCCTGCGTCTATCTGCCTAGAGATAAGATGCGCGACGCAGGAAAAGAAACGTGCAGGGAAAAAATGCCATGCCTCGACATAGATCTACGAAGGTCCCGCCAATCGGGCGAGGTAGCTAGCTCCGGTGCTGCTACTGCAAGGACGGGGAAGCTGCTGGCCATACATTTATTTATTTCTTCGAGGCTGGCATATCTGCACTGGAAATGAGAGGTTATGCGCTTCTGTGTGTGCGTTTGTGTGTGTATTATGTGCGGGATCGCATGGGCAGGTGTAGGGTATATGGGACGGGGGATGGGAGATTGACAGCGGGCAGTGGGTTAGGATGGGGGAAGATGGGTAGCGTAAGCCGGCGAGCTGCAGATCGAAACACCGCCAACTTGGGGAATCCAGTTGGGTTTCCCCTGACATGACAGCAGCCTAGCCCGCCTACATACCGCACACCGCAGGCCCTGATTTCCGCGATGCAAAAATCCCCGGTTGGTTCAATGCGCGATCGATCTCGCCCGAATTTTACGGGGATGGAGGGGATGAAAAGAGATGGGATGGGGGAAGAGGATCGGTGTGGTACGACATTCGTTGCATTATTGCTTTGGAAGCGGTGCGTTTCGTTGTTGGGGAGTCCATTCGGGGTATTGCTTACTTTGGCACCGCTCCTCTCGTCCGTTTGTTTGCGCTTCAGGGCTTGCGTTGGGGTTATGGGGATGTGTGGTTGGAAATATGAACACGTCTAATGCAGGTGCGTATTATTATGCAGATCTTTCGTTTGTTCGATTTTTTTTCTTTCTCTTTTGGTCCAGGGGTTTTTTTCTTTGGTTCTTTTTACCGTTTGTCAGGGCTGCCACAGCGTCGATGAGTCGGGGTGAGGGACGACGGAGGGGCGCGCCGCTGTAGCGTGCGTTTCAGGGAGCAAGACGTTGCAGTTGCATGTCGACACCATAGGATTATTACTCGACGACCTTGAGGGCCGGGGTGCCTGAGTATGCAGTGGAAGCCCCGGAATTTCGGTACCGAAGGGGTACATGCTCTAAATCCAGCGATTTTTTTCTTCCTTTTTTTCTTTTCTGCAGTGTTTTATTTTTTAAATTTTTTGTTTTATTGTTTTATTTCGGGCCGTTGCGCGTCACGGCGCAGCAGAATCGGCTGCCTGCATTTCCGCAGAACGGACTGATCTCCGGATGAACTAACCAGTCGTTTCTGTTTGACGCCGGGAGATCGCAGCTCTGACATATCGGAGTTGCACAAGAAAAGTAAAGTACCGGCAGCCTGGTTACCGAACTATTGACTGCCTTTGGTATATGCATGCGGATCCAAGTGGATGGTTCTGGCTAGGCCAAGCCGCGTGAGCAGGCTAGGTAGGAATGAGAAGGGGATGAGAGAAGAGGGAATGCGATTGGGAATGGGTAAAAGCCGATTACGTGAAAGGCTTCCTCCCCGCATGACAGGCCTCAGTTGGGTCGTGTTTCTTGTGCCAGAATGGGCGCTTGTGGCTGGTGCGGAGAACTATACCTACCTGCTTAGTAGGTAGGAAGTGAATTTAAGAGTCACCAGATTTGGAGTCAGGCATTCATGCTTGATGACGGTGAGAGAGCTTGCTCACCGTTCCCACCTGCGGTGTGATAAAGCACGACGACGGTGATAGTGGTTGCTGAATGCGAGGCCAGCATGTCCGATCAGGTCAGGGTTGGCAGCTGAAGGGCTGAAGACTTGGGTCTAGAAGCGGCATGGCTTTGAATTTAGCAGCAGCAGCGTCATCGTCCTCATTCCTCGGGTTGTGCTTTGGGATCGCGGGACTACGGGCAACAGGCAATTTTGGGTATGCGTTGGGCCTCGATCGGAGGTCACCGGGGAGTAAGGTGTGTTACGAAATAGGAAATCATCCCGTCTATTGACATTACACTACCGTTCACTACATGATCCTCCTAAAGAATAACTGCCGTAACGCCCCATGGCCAGGTATTTTTGATGAAACGCCATCTCCGTCAGACCATCCGCCCGAGTACCTATACTTTTTGAGGTCATTGAAGAGACGACGGGGAATAGAAACATGAGCGTGGGGGTACGTGAGAATAAATCGTTCAAACCATAGGCAACAAACACTATTTCCATCCCATTACACAAAAACGCCATACCAATGATCGTAAACCACACCAAAGCTACTATTACCGTCGTTGACGCCCTCGCTATTAAGCACCAGAAATATCCTCGTCCGCAATGTCGCTAGAAAAGCCTGCCGGGGGCGCTGGGATGTCATTCAGCCAGCTTCCGGCATCTCGGATGATATCCGCTGAAGGGTCCTCCGGGGCTGGTGGGACTAGTACATAATTGTTGGTCGTGACCGACGTCTGACTTTTTGGGCCCGAGGAGAACATCAAGTTGCTCGTGCTCAAGTCGAAGCCAGAGTCAGCGTGGAAGTTGACATTATATCCCACTTGAGGAGTTTGCCAGTTGTAGATATTGTCGTGGTATCCATTTGCGTTGTTGCTGTCTAGGGCAGCGATGGCTTGGGTAGTCAAGCGTCCGCTGTTGTTTCCGCTCTGGTTGTAATAGTCGTAGTTTACTATATGCTCCAAGTCGGGGCGAGCTCTTAAGGTACTCTCCGTATAAGCCGTCGACGGGGTATATGTTCCGTACGTGTAATTTCCGTCGCCGCCGTCCGTCATGTGAGCTAGTTCAGGAGTGGTATTATCCGTTTCGATAGATCTAACCCCCCTAGGTTGAGTGTTAGATCCATCAGGCGTCGTCGACGAGAAATTTACGCCATTAAGGTGTGGTGGACGATACTCGGTATGGTTTGGCGTATAGTAATGCCTCTCAACATACTCCCCTTCTGACTCGGAGGTTCGGTCGGTGGAGAGGGTGTTCTCGGACGGAGACTTTTGGATAGGCATATCGAAGGATTGATTAAATTAAGAAAGATAAAGTGAAAGCAGTTGAAAGGTGATTGTCAGGTATTATGAAGATGGACGGCCAGCTGAAAAGAGATATCGGTATTGGACAGGATGCCCTCTCGATTCGGAGCAGACGTATTTGACGTGGTCCGGGGTTGCGCTTGTTGGCAGAGGTTAAATAAGGAAGTGATGTCTTGGTAAGGATACATCCACGAAGCACTGCGTCTGTCTGAGTATATGGATGTAATACAATATGGTATATGTGAAGTTGGATAGGTAGGTATTTGAGAGGGAATGATATATATATACCTAGGTATGTATGTATGTGTGTGGAAGTTATCAAGTAATATGAGTCTGGTTGGGTCTTTAGAAAGTATACCGACGAGGGTCTAGGAAGGACTCAGGTGGGAGAGGGACAGGTTATGTAGTCTGAGATCAACTACTTATCAAGTGCGTATGTCCTAATTTTATATCTTTCTAGTATATTTTATTTATCTTATTTTATCTCCTTTTAACTTACCAGAGCCCAAAGATGGATCTTGGAGCTTTTTATTTGCTTCCTGCACATCCTAGGATGAGTCTTGGGACCGTCGTCCCGTTCTTGGTAACAGTGCCACAAGCGGGCTGTGCCACAGCTCGCAGCATGCAACATGGATGTAAGAAGTTCGCAATGGGCATCAGACAGTTACTCGATAGAACCAAGGGACAAAATATTTTATGTATACCTACTTACCTACAATAGAGATTTTTTTTAAAACCGTACTCCTTGTATCACTTCTCGTTCCCGTACCTCATATGTATATCTAGGTACCTAGGTATGCATCAGCATCTGTATACCTGCTAGGTACGTAAAGTGCAAGAGACCGTTCAATCCTCTATAGGTAGGCTACCTTAAACCCCCTAGGAGGACCTGGAATTAGCGGGGATAGATGATGAATGGATACAATAACTGGTCTGGTATTGATTCCGCCTCACTTTTTTTCCCTTTTTTATTTCTTGTATGTAATATGTAAGTACCTTCATATTCTATTCCATCAGTGGTCATCTGGATGAGGGTTTTTTTCTTCTCTGCATACTCCGTGTTTAGGTACTAGGTAAAGTAGGTACCTAGCCAAGCACTCAGGGCGCGACCCCAGAGGCAAGTATGGTACAGTATGAATTGGAATCGGATTAAGGCAGAAGAGTTCGACAAGCTTGCAGTTTCTGGGGGTCGCATGAGCCCGACCGTAAAGAGGGAACGTATCACGGAACGTCAAAGCTGTTAAAGAAGACGTCGGTAACTCCCAATATACCCAGGGCGTGGGGGGAATAAGTAAAGTAGGTGCATATCAAGACGATGTTTACCCTACCTACCGGTATACAAACTTATGAAATAAAGATTCCGGGTAGGTAAACAGCGTATGGGTGGACCCAGATCGTCGGCAAAACGACCCTTGCGACAGAGTTGTATGTACTCTGTACCAATGCACCCACTATCCATGGATGCCACCATCGGCCTAGTATCCATATTCAAGCTTATTATATGCCTATATGGAAATCTTGAGCCATTCATTTTGACGGATCGGACCCAAGCATGTAATAAAGCTTCTTATGACTCTATCATCTGCTACTTTGCGCATTGTATATCTGCAGCTATGAATAGGATGACCATGTTGGAACAGGTATAGTACGAGCAATTATAAGGCAACACGCAATGTTTTTAAAGCATTTCGTCCGAAAGACATGCTCGGTTCGCAGAACAAAGAATGCGGATTGCAGAATGCAAGCTTCAAATCATCCAATAAGGGCAACGAGCTTGTATGCATTGAGAGCCTGCTGATCTCAAAACTTTGCGACTAATACGTACGCGGTCCGTTCAAGGTCGAATCCGAATAATTTGAAACAGATTTAGCAAGACAACCCTGCTCATCCTTTCGCAAGAGAGCAAGAAACGTGACGCGCAATAGCAACTGAATTGTGCCTATGGATGTCTGTGCTACGTTCCCCAGGGACGCCGTCAGCTAGGAAGAACCACATTGGCTATGTCTTGCCTTACGCCTGGGTGGGTGGGCTAGGGACGGCGCGCTAGATAATAGGGATCTATCGTAGGACTCCTCGCTCGACCCATATACCGACATCGGAATGTGCCTAGATTGCGCTTTTCTACGTAGTACTAGGTAATTCACTGTTCCCAATGAAATATCAATGAATCCAAGAGGCCAGTAAGTCGCGGGAACCGTTCGTGTGTATCTATGTAGGTAGGCAGAGTATCTACTCAGGTACAAGTAAGCATTTTCGATCTCAGCAACCCCATTATTGGCTAGGTAGGTACTGATCTAAAAAGTGACATGGTACCAGGGTTAGCTACCAGAAGGGGTTAATTACAGATCCGCACCTTTATTTTGCGTCTCGGTTTACTGATGGACTACAGACTTTTTTTCTTTAAAAAAAGTTTTATATGTGGTAGCCATACCGGTGAAGGCTTTCATAAACTTGTTTTATCTATTACCTAAATTAGAAAAGAATACGACTATAGGTTAGTTGGGTAACATGCTATGTAAGTAATTGTTCCACTGTTGTAAGGCGAAGGGGAAATGCCCCGGATGGTTGAGATCATCGAGCAACGAGAGACATAACTAGAAGTAGTTCACCGAGATTCAACCACCTATGCACGTACGAACACGTTTCTCACCATTTTTAAGCTAGCAGTCAGAGCTACCGGGATGTTACTATCTCGTGACGCCAATGCATAGGAACCGTGATAATAATAACAGCAGCGACAGTAAGTCCCGGATTCCTTGAGACGTTTCCCGTAATTACTTTGGTAATCATCGTCCTCGACGCTTGCCGAGGTGGCCTAGATCCAGTTTTTCCAATCTATTTGCGATACCGAGGTGACAAGTCCGAACATCGATGGCAAGGTAGCATAAAGAACATCACAGAGCGCACAGAGAGCTAGTGTTATCCTACATAGGGATTCATGTAGGAAATACACACCGCTTCATCATTTCATCGCCTCACCAAGTGTATACAGAATTCACTAACATGTGCCATTCTGTAGCTCTTTACTTCGAGAATCCGAGGCTGGTCTCCACGCTTGGACCGGCCCCCGGATGCCTCGTGGATAAAATGCTTACTTTATTTCACCCCCTGTCGGTAGGTAGGTAACTAGGATAGCTTGTCAAACACTGCCAAACATCATCCCGCGTCCAATGGATACCATCGCTTACAACCTTACAACCTTACTAGGTCCATCCCCGAGGTACATATGTGTAACACCCCGAGAACCCACCCAGGCCACCCTATCTAACGGATGTATAAGCGCGCGCTTTGGGCTACCTAGTAGTTTTATCGTCAATCGTTGATCTTCCCTCTGTGTTGGCCTTAAGTGGCAATACTATAGCCTACGTTGCCTATAAGGCACTATCAGCCGCTCAGCCGTTATAGGGATAGCAATGTGATTACATATCCAAGTACGTCACATCATCTAGGACTATCACGGTAAAGTCGGCCCCTTTCGAAAGAGAAAATGGAGACATAGTCAAGAATCACAGCAAAAGAATAGAGACCGGTGACGATTTTTCGCTAATTTCCGCGTAATAGACAACGTGAATTAGGGATTGGGCGGGCGAGGACTGACTGACGCGGAAACTCAACCGGATTTTTTTTGCGCGGGGCTATCCTAGGTACTGCAGGCAAGGATGATTAGGGGATCAGTGCGTAGATAATCTACGTTAGTATGGACGGTTACCTACATAGCTCTTATTCGTATGCGAAGCTATCCATATTATCTAAGAGCCAAACAGTCTTCCCAAACCAAGGCCGGTAAGCTTAAGTGAACTACTATGGAAGAGTCAAATTCTTGCGTTTTTTTTATAACTATTATGCATAAGAAGTGCTATTTGGAAGCAAGGGACCTACCTCGCGCTTTGACTTGGCATATAGAAAATGCTACTGTGGCGTCCAGTGACTGCTCCGGTGCTACTTAGTTCGGGGCCGTACCTATGGGTTGAAACAAATCTGTTTAGGTCCTAGCCTAGGACTTTGGACGAGCTTCATCGTAACGTTCTATGGATATGTAAGCCAACCTCTAGGACTAGCTAACCTGTTCCTTAAAAAATCTTCTAGGCGTAACTAGATTCGTAATCTTAACTAAACATAGAGAACCTTTGCAATTGGCTAGCAACAAGAGGCAATTAATTTAATTTTATTCAAATCTGGAATCTTGCAGATGGGCTTCTTCAACAGCGTCTTGTGACTTATTAGTAACCTATGATGGATCTGTACTTAGCGACAGGGTTCATCATTTATCTCCCCCCTTTTTTTTCTCAACCCCGTTATCCTGTAGGCGGCCAGTTCCGGACCCGCCAGTTAGCCCTAAAACAGCGCAAGGTGCACTATGTAGCACTGCCGTTCTCCCTGTGCCCTCCCTGTGTACTTCTGGAACGTTTCTGGAAGACTTTTTGATCGTACAATGATCGAATTCAGATTCCGATTTCCTTCTTTGCTACATGACATGACCGGGGACCCTTACACCACCCATCGTCAACATTTGCTTAACCTTGCCCACCACTAAATAGAACTTGAACCTATTACTGGTACGTCAGAGGTCGCCACTCGACTTGGCGTACTATGTTGAAAGAGAAAAAACAAAGCTGTTGTTGGGTTTCTCGAGGGTCTTTCGCGCATTGAGTAGCATCTACCATGAAATCAACTTATGAGGAACATAATGTTATGATGTGCGATGTAACGGCACCTACGATCAAAACACTACAAGTGATAAGGGATAAGCAAGGCGGATATCACTCCCAAATCTACTGGTAACAAGCAGTGCGACAGAGAAAAGGGGCAACACACCACAAGCCTTAGTATAAGCAAAGGAGCTAGAAGCTATCTAACTGTTGTCTATTACTATGCGCGCAGGTACGTACGGGCATGTAGGGATATGCAGAAAGACGCAGAAGAGAAGCAAAAAAGTTGAGACAAGCGTCACCTTCGCAGTCACCAGGCAGCGCAGTCCACTAGCTAGCCTCGACTATTTCTTAGACACCTACGTATCTTGCCTTACCTTTTCTCCACTTCTGCAACCCCCGGGATTGTCCTACGCACCTATGCGCGTTGTGATAACTAACACGCCCACTACCTAATAACTTAGCGTCCGTACCAGCGTAGCTGTCTATACTCTTGGCTTAAGTCTTGGCTTGATATTTGGCGAAGAGGTGTACGCATACCCCTAATACCGTGTTGGTTCTACGTACATCGATCCGATGTATGTATCATGTATGTACCGGTAGGCTACATGTATGTAATGTACGGTATGTACGATCACCTCGATGGCTATGTACGCACATGTATGTCCGATTCTTCAAACACCCACTTGACTGTCCCGGGCACACTAAAACATGCATAGAACCTGCAAGGAACCAGATAGGACAAGAAACTGGAATACAAATTATTAGGGCCGCGCAATTTGGAACGGTATAGTACCCAGCTTACGCGCACCTCTAATATCGCGATATGATGAAATCGCGATTCCAATATTATAACGCAAATCATCGTCATGCCCGAGATCTCTCTTAGCTAAGATTCCCTTTTTGCGTGCCGTGGATTTGAACTCTCCCACTTTTGCTCTACCCTTCCCCGGCCCCCTCTGACCCCTCATCCGCGACAGCCACGTCGAATAGGATGTATTCCATCCTGATCGTAGCACAAATAATACGCATGAGGTAAGACAACGGATGAACGGATGGGGTGGCAGAGTTCCGGTTCCTTGCTTGCTTTTTGGAATTCACCCTGTTCGATGTCACCATCATCACATACATAAGACGCACTTACACAGATTCTGCGCATCGCACATCAACACGCATCCGTAAGAGGAACACTTCTCGAAAACTAAGAACATTCTTTCAGCTGGGGCTGGACGGCCGGTAGAGTAATGCTAGGCGAGGCCGTCTTCTGCACTGTAACCTTTCCAGGATCTTCAACAAATCATATCGAGCGCGAAAAGTCCCTAAATAATCCTTGCCCGTGGGAAAATGCGACTTTTGGGTCGCAAATGGTCACCCCTGGCCGTCGCCGATCCCGTTACCTGCCTCATACATCTTTCCATGATCCCCAATGGACACGCATCAGACGCATTTAGACCACCTAAACACCTAAACTACTTAATAGCGTAACGGCGACGCGACCATCCAACCTATGAGAGTCTCCAATGGACCAGTGCCGCCATGTATCATCGTACGTAACGGCCATCTAATCCATGTTTGCGTCACCAGAGACCAATCTCTCAACCCAACCTAACCCCATCTTTGCCCATCTACCTATCCCATCCCACCCCGACCACACGCTCCATCCCTATCTCCGCGTGTATGTCTCATCTCGTGAAAAATCGCCACCCTCCGTCTCACCGCCACAAAACCCACCCCTCCCCATTGATTGCGGCTCTGCGTAGACTGCGTAGAAGCACCGACGCAGTTCTGCCAGTCACCCCTTCTGCGACCCGGCACGCGTTTTCCCATCCTCCTTCGTCTCTTGGCTCCGAGTCAGCCATTGTGTCACGCATTGCATTTACTCGCGAACCGTCAATCCACGTTTCGTGGTTACCGCGAATTGCTATTGCTCGCATATGTCGCATTTCCCCTTTAGGGTTAAGCTTACTTAAGGCCCTCGTACGCTATACGCCTATCACACACACATACGCACATACGAATCCTGCTTTTTCCTCACTACCTACCTAGGTAGGCGAAGAGATTACTTTACTACATGGCACGCACTCATCATCGCACACAACTCCGAAATGTCTCTCTCGGGGCTAAGCCACGTCAGAAAACGGCAGGCTTCGAGAAGGTCAGCAGGACCTGTTTCCATGCATTAGGGCCATGCACGAACATCCTAATCATGCAAGGATCCCATGCTTAAACCTCACTATGTAAAAACTCCCTTCGTACTCAAAACCTAGTTCTTTGTACGCACGGTATATACAACACCGTAGCAACAAACCAACCGGTTCGCGCACCCCAAACGCCAAATGTCACTGCCAATGCCAATGACTACTGTTGTATTACCATCCTCCGTCGCAATGGATCTCTTATTCTCACTTGGCACTTACATAGCGGCCGAGCAGCCTAGGTAGGTACTTTAAACAGTGGGACAAGCCGAGGCTGGGACGTTTAGTCAGATATGTCCCCTTGTCCCCCCTTTTTGCGCGGGTTTCCCCCCCTTCTATCTAGCCTCTAGCGTATCGGTACATACATACAGCGTACAGCTAATCTGTGCCGCGATCGTGCATACACACCCGTACGCACATTTCGGGCAGCAGCAGCATCATCATCATCCGGGTGACCAGCCGAGTCAGGGAGCTTGCGTCTTCCTCCCTCCGAGGCTGACTTGGGCACTAGCATTAGCACATTGGCGCTTTCGGCCCTTGTCTCGAGTTGCCTCTCGTCCCCCATCCCCGTCTATTTCCTTTCCCTCGGTCGCCCAGCTCGCAACATGGAACGACGTCGGGCGGGCATGTCTAGCTAGCTTCCTTCTCCTTCCCCTTTCTCTTGGCCTTGGTATTGGCATTGACTTTAGCCACCGCCATCGCTCTCGCGATCTCCTTCCTCCTCTCCCTGAGCCTGTCCGGCCCATCGCCACCCCCATCCGCCTTAATAGCAGTAAAAGTGCCTATGCCTCGGAACCCCTAATTCGCGCTGTTACCCGGCGGACCATCTTCCCCATCCCTCCCCCTTCCCCTTCCCCCTTGCCACGCCGAAGCACCGCCCGCTCCATTGCTAAGCGCACCACTACTAGCGCTCCTCCCCCCTTTCTCGCCAACCCCGACGCCAACCCCCAGGATCCCCGGCGGCGGCCCAGGGCCCCCCGTACTCGCCTTCCTCCTCAGCCCCCCCGCCTTCAGGCTCCTGGCGCGCTGGTACGCGCTCTCGATCTCGTACTCGACCGCGCACCTGACCGCGAGCGCTCCCACAGCCGGCCAAACGCTCCTCTCGCCCCTCGTAATCCAGTAATCCAGAGTCTCCCTCGTCGGCGTCTCGAGCAGCCTAACGAAATCCCTAGCCGAGACCTCGGGAACCAGCGTTGTGCTGCTGCCCGAGGGGACCTCCTCGTCGATGAGGAAGCGCTTGATGCCCGCGGGAAGCATGCCCAGGGTATCTAGCTGCCGGAGGCGGTGTCGGGCCTCGAGCCCGACGATGCGGAACAGGTGGCCCGCGACCTGGGACCTCTTGTGGCGGGCCGTGAGGATGGAGGGACCGTGCATGTCCGACTCGAGAAAGGGGATGAGGTAGGGCCGGGCCTGGCTGACGATGAAGTGGTTCACGTTGAACAGCTGGGCGACGCGCGACAGGGGCGCCTTGTGGTGGTCCTTGTCGGCGGAGGAGGATGCGCGGGCGCCTGCCCTGCTGGGCCGCGGCGAGCTAGCCGGCGGTGCCCAGGGGACGATCGCGCCGCTTACGTCCTTGCATAGGATGGTGGTGCGCCTGGTGCCGTAGAAGGAGGAGGTGGAGGCGTTCGATGCGACGGCGGCGGTCCAGATCAGCTACGACAGACCGAAAAATGTCTCGTTAGCACACACGCGACCTCTTACCGCTTTTACAACAATATGCAGATTTCCAAGAGAAGAAAAGAAAAAAAAAAACAAAAAAAAAAAGCGCCTTGCGCCAAGCGCCGAGGGCTTAGGCTTAGGCGTGGGGGTTAGGGTAGGGTTTGGGTTCAGGGGAGGAGTTACGTACCACGTTGGGGGCGGTGATGTAATTCAGCAATGCGGGAATTCCGTCCTGCTCTGCTGTCGCCACCGTGATGTTCAGCACGCGCTTACTTCGGTGGTATGCTTCCTCGAAGGTAAGATCGCCCACATTGGCCTTCACACAGTCTTCCAACACCTTCACGTCGAGGAAGTGGCCTTCACGCCAGAACCTAAGGATTCTACGCATCAAGGTGTCCCAGCTAGCCCCGACAAAGGGCGCAAGATTCTGATGGCCACTGTGTACTTGCTGCTTGTGTTCCTTGAAAGCGGAGAGGTTGATGCCGTCTCCTCTCAATACGCGAGGTAGCTCTTCCTCAGTATGGATGGCTACTAAACTCGCGATGAGCGCGCCGGTTGCCGTACCCGTGATGATGCGCGGTAGCAGACCCCGCAAGAACAGCGCCTTCACAACTCCCAAATGGCAAAGTCCGAACATGGCACCGCCCTGCAGCACCAAAGTGCTTCTTCCGAACGCCTGTCTGGAGTCATGCAGGAAATCGAGTTTGCGCTGGGTCGAAAGGGTGTAGGTGTGGGTATACTTGTCGTGGAGAGGCGTCGCAACACGGTGGTTGATGTCGTCAATGGCGCCAGCCACCTGCGCGATGTACTCTTCGATTAAGTACTTGGTTCCGCCGAAGGCCCGATTGTACAATTTTGGGGAAGTGATGTTCCCGAGGTTTCGAACCAAACCGGAGCGCACGAGATCGAGAAGAGATTGTATGTCATTTTTGTCGCGGGCTTCGATGATCGAGTTTAGACGGTGGTTTATGAGCATCCAATCGTAGTAATGAGATGCAGGATTATTGCGCCTGTGATCGAAACGAACATTCTACTAGTCAGTCCTCTGTGCTTACGTTTACCCTATTGACATTTGCTTTTTTTTAGGATGACCGATCGCATACCAGAGATTTAGTTCTTTGAGATTATCCAACTGCAGTGCAGCGTGTTCCCAATCCTCGTATACCTCTGCATTGCGTAGTGTTTCAAGCCATTCGTCCACGGGACCTTTCGTCGTCCACCGCCCCCAGAATTTCTACAGTGCGACATCGTTAATTAGAGGTCATAACCTACACGTTATGTTATTGTCATGAGTAAACACATACTCTATACCAAAACAAAAATACTTCCAATAACAGCGAAAATACGGCGACGGGCACTCTTAAAATGGACTGCATTCTCTTCTCATCGAGATACCTCGGTCGGAACCATCGGTAGGGAACGACGCTGACCGGTCAGCAAAGGGACACGCGCGCAGACGAAACAGGTAAGGGATACAGATGAGGAATTAGGTAGGTAGGTAAAACTAAAGGAAGACGGTCTCCGCCATTATATGTCGCTTTCCGTTTCGCGACGCCACAAAAAAAAAAAAAAAAAAAAAGCAACTTCGGAAGGAGGTAAGTCACCGGGTAGAGGTTGTTTAAGCTGGAATGAATTCGATTCGATCCTTCTCTTGCCGGACCGAGCTACAATTATTGGAAGCTACCCCAAGTTATAGATCAGGGTGCATGTGAAAGGGCAATCGTGACGACCGTTGGCCAGTCAGAGTTGCTCGATTACATCTGCATGACCAGGGATTCTCCATGTCGGTGGTTAACCTTTGCCAAGCCCGATCTGGTGTCACGAACAGGTACGTAGATACATATATCGGAGCTTCTCTTCCTTCTGCGGTACAGCTCTGGCAAAGGGGTAGGAAGGTAAGGTATGGATAGCTCAAAACATTTCGATGTATAAAATAGAATACCATGCATATGAGCTTACATAGATGATAATTAAAACCTCATCTAGATCGTGGTGATATTTCTATCAGATTTATTTCTTACATGTGTGGGACGTGTGACTTTGGCAGTATAATTGGTAGATTTATACGATGCAAAATCGAGTCTTTTGAGATTTTAAACTTAGGGGTACATTCATGCAAATGGTATTGGCAAATTCAGCATGGTGGCTTCTGGCAACGACTACGACTAAAGTATAGACCGAAACTCCTTTTCCTGATTAAATTCACGCCCAAACCTTCTTTACTCCTCATCCTCGTCTTCATCGTCGATGATGTGTCGTCTTCGTCGGTGAGAAGACTCGCCAGTCGGAGCGGGCATATCTACGTCATCCAGGTCAGCATCCGCATCAGCGTCAGCATCTTCCTCTGCCTCGGCCGTCTTCTGTCGTTTCTTGCGAGGCACTTCCTCCTCTTCGTCATCATCTAGGATGTCTTCCTCTTCATCATCATCCTCGGCACCTCCCTCCTCCTCCTCGTCGCTAGAGGCGATAAAATCATCCTCACGGTCATACTCGTTCCTACGATGAGCGCCCGATGCGAAATCATCATCTGAATCATACTCTGGCCTGCGTCGCTTTCCTTTAGAAGCGCCTGGCGCGCCCCTCTTGCGGGAGCCGCCGCCTTTTCGTCCTTCTAGTTCATTAATAGAAAGACTGCCCTTATAGACAGAAGAGCCTAGAGCTCGGCTATCCATACGCGCGGACGCGTTCTCCCGTCGCCGCTGTGCTTTCATGCGCTCCTTTTCGGCTGCCTCGGCCTCCCTCTTCTGGAGCTCCGGATCCTTATTAGTCGTAAAGATCATATTGGCACCTTGTCTCCGAGCGCGTGCTGCTTCTTCCATAGCGCGACTGAACTTGAGGACAGCCTCATCCTTCAAGTTCGAGGGCGGGTTGACGGTGTACTGCTCATTGACGTGGCCGACAGTCACGAATAGTTCGCTCGTGAAATGTGCGGCCGCGACATAGTAGTGGGCGTCATCCCGCTCTTCGTAGTGTGGCTTATCGGCTCCTGGAGCCATTGTCTTCTTCTGTATCTCGTAGTGTTCGGCGCCGACCGACATAGTGATTGATCCATCGTCCCATCGGTAGATAACCGCGTTGCTCTTTAACTCGCCGGTTTCGGGGTCTCGTGTGAAACGAACAACATTCTTGCGCTTATCGGAACGCGCGTTTTGGATATCCCACTCGGTCGCCTCATACGTGTCAGGTTTGTACTCTTCCGCCTGTAGCTTGAGGAAAGAAGGAACTTTCAGGGTTTGCAGCTACAGTCTCACGATTAGATATGGCTGGAACTCTGGCTAAGGTAAGGTGAACATACGAAGCCAGCGCCATCCTTAGAGGGTCTGGGGATCCGGTGTCGATGAAGCGTAACACCCATAATGCGCTTCACCTTAACTTCCTGATCCTCGTCCTCATTATCCTCATCGCGATCTTGATCGCGGTCATGGTCGCGATTCTCGCCATCATCTAGTTCCGATCCAAGATCCTGATCACTAAGCACTTGATCTTGCGAACCAGCTGATCCCGCCTCATCGCCAAAGAGATCACCGCCGCCTTCCGAATCGGACATTGCGGCGATTATGGCGAAAGTTGTGTTGATGTACGCGAGAAAATTTTATCAATGGGGTAAAAAGGTTAAAATCAGAATGTCGCGATGGGAGGAATCGCGTCGAGTTGCGATATAATCGCCGTTGGAAAAGGTTCGAAGGTTACAATGTTAAAAAGGAATTGACTCTTGGCACCGCTGCTCCAATTGAAGGAGCGCCCTACAATAATGCTACCAGCCTGCTACCAGCCGCACTGAAGTAAGCTGCAGCTTCCGAAATTTAGCTTGGTATTGTTATCGATAAACTAGATGGATATCTATCGATAACGCTAATTAGACTAAAACGGACTAGCGTCGGGCGTCTAAACGAGCATCTCCTGAAACAGCATTCAAAATGTCATTGGGTCAAATCAAAAGTTCAATGTGGGAAACTTCCACACATCGTAAAGACTCACATTAACGTGACACCTCCTTCGCCCCTTTTCTTCATCAGACAAATCAAATTGACAAATCGACGATTGTTCTTACTGTCACCGCCCGGCGCGTACTCCCAGACGATTTTTATTTAACCAGTTTACCGTACTCTAATTCTCGCCGTTACCACCGCATAGTATTCGCATAGTATTCGCTATTTCGACTACTATTCCCCCGTTCCCTACTCCTTCGACGTCACGGTCGTTAGATTAAGCAATTATGTCTAATCTATTTTCTGGAATGTAAGTTAAATTTATTTTCTTTTCTTTTTTCGTTGTATACTTCCTTCCTTATATATACCCATCATCCCTCCCCTAAGCATAACTCACATGGATATTCTTGAAATGTCGTCATTGGGATTCACTCGTAGTAGCTTGCGTAAGCTATATAGCATGAAGTCATGAAATCGAGTTCAGAAATTCAAAAGATTGGCCATCATGATATACTGGCAGTACGAAGCGGCTGGGGTTTTATTTATTTATTTATTATGGACATACCCTAGTCTCATACTACGGTGTACATGTACCGCCTAACCTGATCAGCCTGATCTAATAGCCCTGACCTGGACAGAGCCGTTGAGAATGGCTGGTTGGGTAAATTTGGGTTTCCATGGGGATCAAACGTTGTCCTCATTGGTTTCAACAAACCTGTGAACCATACGATGTCTTATTCCAGCGACGTTACAAGGCAAAGAGCGGATATGTTCAACCACGAACAGCATGAGGTTGTGCACGTGTGCGGTTACTATCCTCGATAGCGTCTAGCACCATCCAACCTTGTCATGAACAATTATCCACTATGTCTCACGTTCTTTGTGAGAAAAACTTTTGGATATGTACGAGTTTGGAGAACGACATGATTAAAATCCCTTGAAAACGAAAGGCCAAGGAGCTTAAGCAAGCTGTCCCTGGAGCTATTTCCCCATACAGGTCGATTCCACAAAGAAGCTCGTGGCGGTCTGGGTCTTTATGGGTCAATGATATGCAAGTGCCTTTATTTGACCAGTGTCGCCGCAGTTTCACTTCTGTACGTCGGATACGTGGCCGAGGACATGAAGCTTCAAAAACTCGGTAGCTCCGACTACAACTACTAGGTACTATAAAGTTACAGCCTTGTTAAATTTCCTGCATTCCCCACCACTCTTCCATCTTCATGTGATGCTCGATACAACACAGAATCAGAAGATGCTAACTGTTCATCTCTAGAAACGCTCGATTGAGAGGGACTTCGACCAAAGCTCCAGGTCAGAACAAGAGCCCCGTTTCAACCAGCAACGGCCAACCCATTTCTCCCACCAACTTGTCTCAAGGAAGCCAATCATCCATTAGTCTAGCACCAAAGATACCTCCACTTCCAAGCTCACCATCCCTAGCCCAGAATATCGGAATGGATGACGCTGGCAACGCGGATGCCACCGGTGGCGACGACATCTTCGATGCCTACCGTCTTCCTCGACCACTTCCCCTCTGGCTGAACGCGCAGTATGCCAAGCACATCGTGAAGGGTAACTTCATGACCCTCAGTGCCCGCCCCAAGACCGTGGAACAAGGCGAATGGATCGCTCATCAAGGCAAGTTTAGCCGCGCCCTCCAGCTTATTCAGACCTAGGCTCCTAACGTGTCACAGTGGTCGAACACTACCGCAACCTGTGGAACTTCGTACGAGTGATTCACGAGAAGGAAGACGATGGTACCACGATCTGCAACCCTCAGACGTGTCCGCGTATGTCCGCCGGAACGTAAGTAAATCTATGAAGGTAAGTAGCCTATCATCGCCTCTAACTTTATGAATAGAAACCATTCATTCACGTGGCTTAACTATCGAAGAGAGCCTGTCGAGTTGCCGGCCTACGAGTACATTACGCTTATGCAGCGCTGGATCTCGGGCAAGATTGACGACCTCAACATCTTCCCTACCGATACCAACGGTGTTTCTTACGCACACAACCCGTCAATCACCACCACACCTCTCTCGCAGTTATCGAATCCCGAGGATAAGGATTGGATCGGCAAGTCCAGTGGATTTCCCGAGAACTTCGTGGAGGTGTGCCAGACCATCTTCCGTCAGATGTTCCGAGTGTACGCCCACCTTTACTGGGCACACTTTATCGATCCCTTCTACCACCTGAATCTCGAGAAGCAGCTTAACAGTTGCTTCAGTCACTTCGTACTGACGGCCTGCGCGCTGGACATGCTCAAACCACAAGAGTTGGAACCTATGCAACCATTAATCGATCTCTGGGCGGCTAACGGTACGTTTCCGCCTGGCTCGAAGGCGTACGACTACGCCCAACATAAGACAGGAGAACGATTAATGCAGCTTGCGAACGTCGCATAGATGATACCGGCCCAACCTCGCAACGATACCCACACGGGATTAGTATGACAAAGTCATACATCCCAGTTCGCGGAAACCTGATAATCTTAGATGATTCGTCTTCGGTACAGAAATGCATATCTCGGAAGATTCGACTAGCAGGCACAAAACGGCGTTTACAACCTATCATTGATTTTTTCATCGGCAAGATTCACATCCACGAGGCAACTGAGTTGAAGAGATGTGCGATATTTGGCTTTCGCTTTGGCAAGTTAATTACGTTCGTTCGTTCGTTCGTATCCGACGACGACATCTTGAACCTCGATTGATACGATACAACACGATATGATGCGAGACGCGATCTCGAGATTCCCATAGCATTGAATGGCAGATGGCTTAGCTGCATGACAACTACAACTACCTACTCATCGTGTCTTTAAATTCGCGTTGGATGTGAATTGAGTGATTTGACTTGATATAAACTGACGTACAAGGTAAATAATAAAGTATTATACATGGCATCCATGTAGCTACATGCCTCGGCCAAGAGCTTGACTGACGGTGGGCTGATGAGCTTCCGAGCTTGCCTGCCCCGCATCAGCTTTCCCATCGAAACGTTCGTCCGTCCCAACGCAATAGTCAAAGCAAAGCGGGAGAGTTCAACCGCCATGGCCTCTAGCTTGTCATCCTTCGTTATAGAATTTATAGTTTCGCAGGTCTTGTATTATGTGCGATTGTACGTATAACAAGACAAAACAGATATTAATCTGAGTGACAGACAATTTTCGAATCATTTCACGCATTAAAGCGTCTTCTAAATTCGAAAATTTATAATTGGAATTTGTCTTATTTACTCGAATAACCCTCGAGCTACATTATATATACAATGAACATAACCACCTTCGCCAGCACAAGTCCGGTGGACGACGCACATCTAATGCGATGTTGGAGGATCCAGAACTGCAAGGATTGTCTCACGAGGCAGCCAGACTGCAGCTGGTGTCCGTTCGTACGTGTAACACATCAACTTTAGCATATTTCTTCTACCCACATGGATCAAATTTATATATACATCGAGTTTATAGGCACTTGGCTGCTATTGTGTACCTAAAGCTTCCTCTAACATATATACAACACCCATAGTCATGGACCTGCGTCCCCAACACCGCCCGCATCACCCTCCTAGCACCAGCATGGGACGAAAACATATGTCCGCATTGGGCGGAGCGATGGGAGATCCGCACACGGCCGCTAGGATGCCAGGTTTCGACCATCACAACCCTAACCTCGCTCGTGAGCATCGCATCTACGCTCGTCCTCGTACTGCTAATTTCTTTGACCGTCTGGGGATTTCGGACATTGAGAGCATACGGGAAGAAGAATCCCGGTTGGTGGAGGATGTCAAAGTCTGATTGGGAGCGACTGCCCGCTAGGTGGCGGTCGTGGCTGCGCGCTGAGGTGGGAGTTGGAGGTGTGGATGCGAATGGGCGGGATTCGGGGAATGAAGGAGACCGGGAAAGGGAACCTTTACTGCCGTCTTGAAGATCGAGCAGCGGAGGCGATAATTGGCTTGTAGGCACATTTGATTTATCCAATTCCGAGCTCGGCTCCCGTATGCAGACTTCAGCCAGAGCTTACCGGCGGAATAATGGCAACCTCGTCGCCCTGTTGGATTGTCACAGTTGGGGAAGACTCATCACCGGGTCGCGGAACATCAACATATTGGAGATTTATCGTCACCATAGACGAATCGAGGATCTTATCTGTAATACCATTGTACATCTCTTCTAATTTCGAGAAAAGGTCCGTAAGACTAAGCGGGGCGGGAAATGTATCGAACTCTTTCGACGTGAAAGATTTTGCACTTGCGAAGTATAGGAGGTTGAACCAACCATCCTTGGGCTTTGGAACGGTACTCATGGCTGGGTCTAGTTGCGATGAAGAAAGGCAAATTTAAGTCTGGTTCAATAACTTCTTGTTAGCTTCAATATTTTCGACGAGAATGACAACAAGAAGTTGGTAAGGTGATGTTGAGTCAGAGATCTTGGTGATAATGGTAGAACATCAGTGATGATCAGGTAATACATGCTATTTTTATACATCATCCAACAGTGTTTGATATGGGAGAAATAAAGAGAAAACTTACCAAAGCTTGAAACAATTGATTATTGTTTTTTGGAATCCAGGTGTGAAAATTTTGGAGTGATGAAGGAGAGAGGAAGGGAAAAAAAAATTGGATTGAAATTGTAGGGAAAAAAGACTCTTCGGCGCTAACATATGATTTGATGACTAATCAGAACCATCAATTCCCTTCAGAAATGTTAGTAAGTAGCCTCCTCATCGCGAATTTACCTGCAATGGTAATGGTCAATAACTAAGTGATATTCTTGCTAAATTTTCAAGTATACGTTCGTAGTCGGAGCTGGGGGAAAGTTAGGATGTCTAGAGTAGAGAAACGGTAAGATCACGAAGAATAATTGTCGGGGTATGAATTTTGTTTATTCGCAACGCAAAAGGCCCATCATAGTCCGTTGACTCCTGTAACAAAAGGAATCATGAGTGCGAATGCCATATCATGCGAGACTACTGCTCGTAGACCGTAGTCATCAGCTAGTAGCAGAAACCCGATTCTCTTGCTCTCGTTCCCTCCCTCCCAAACACCAGTTTATCGTAATCTTCGGGCCTCACGTTCGGACTCGAGTAGGCAGAGAATGTCGTCCTCACGAACTGTTGAGCATTGCAGTTAGCTACCGTATTATCCTATCGTAGTCGGCAAAATGTGTATGGATTCGTACCTGGTCCCTTGACGTTTCGGATGATGCTTCGGGTCTGGTCGTCCATGAATTCGACGCGGACTTGGGTAACACCACCACGAGAACCTATAACCGTCAGTTTTTGTTCATTTTCCTTCTTTCTCTTTCGCATAGTATCGCGTATCTCGCATCGCGAAGATTTCATAGGGAATTCGTACCGGTTCGGCCCAGGACGCGGGTGACCTTGACAAGCTTGACGGGTTGCTTAGAAGATTCCATATTGGCGATCTGAGTATTCTGGTTAAAATTAGGTCTTAAAGGTGTTTTCGGGAGTGTTGACCGTACTGGTGATGAGGTTTGCAAGGGTTGTTGCTACTTAGTCGCAAATATGGAATTTTGTCAAAAGGCGGGTAGGTGGAAATTTTTTGATCAAATCGAAAAGATCCAACTTTCGCTTAAGCTGTGCTGGTTGTGGGTAGGGCTTTCTTTCTTAAGCATGGACCACTAGGCTTATCGATAGAATGGCATTAGTGGGTCCTTAGACCTTGATGCCTCATCCCCACTATAACCACCATGTATTTTAGCGCATATGGAAAATAGGAGAGCCCAAAATATGGTTCAAGCCATTATTGGTTGATTAAGCTTCCAAAATATTCAAATATCACATTCATCGTCTAGTTAATAGGGTATCAGAACCAATACGTCACAAAACACCAAGTAGCATCTCCATCATCACGACAACGTAGCGACCTTGGCCTCCAGGTCTTTTACCCATCCTTCTACCACCTTCATGTTAGCAGTCATAGCCGTCCCTCTTTCGCCCATAGACCCTTCGATTTTCTCTAGGGCTTCCCTCCATTCCTTAATATCAGCAGCCATCTCAGCTTGTGAGTTCTCAATTCGTTCTAGGGTGTCATTGGCTGTTGCCGCATCGGCATGAATAGCCCTTAACGAACGGAGTCGGTCTAGTAATGGAGGTAGAAGAGGAGTCAAGCTTTCGATCGTCGGTAAAGTCCCATAGAGTGCATTGATCTTGGCCGTATACTCCGAATCGTCTGCTTCCACCGGAGAGACACCTGTTGAGGCCAGTGAATCTTGTGCAGCCTTGGCAGCTTTTCTAGACTTCTCTAATTGCTCGGCCTCTTGGGTTAGAGTTCGTACTCGGCGACTAATGCTGTCGAGAGATGAGGTAGAAGCTTCCGACAATGTTAATATTTGGTTCTGAAGTGTATCCAACGTAGGCATGATAGCACGGGGTAGGCCGTTGCCTTCTAACTCAGGCATAGCTGACGAGGTTATACCAATTGCCTTTTCGAGTAGTACGAGTCGTCGATCGAAATCAGCAGCCGTGGCCAGAGCATGGCTCTGCTCGTAGTTTGGCGCATAGGTGACAGTATATGTTGCACCATCCACCGACTGAGCTGAGTCTTGGTTCTCATCCTTGGGTTGTTTGGTGGATTTATGATATTCCCGAATGGCTATATCTCTCTCTGGCAAAGTTGACATCTCCTCCAAAGCTTGACTAAGCGACACAAGCTCTTCTTCCTGGTCTGGCGGGGAGTCTTTCGACTCCGCTTTCTGTTTGCCATACTCCTCTTTGGCTTCTTCGATCTCTCGCTTTAAACGCGCAATCTTTCTTGATAAGTCTTCACCCTCCTCCTCATCGCTCAGATCGCCGATTTGCTCGGTACCATCTTGGAGGATTCGTTGCCTTCGACTGGAGGTTTTGTATGATTTTCGTTTTCCATTGAGTCGATCTGAAAAGTCTACCTCTCGAGCATCGACTTGCGAGGGCATGAACCGAGATCGAGCTTGATCTATTCGGAGTCTTGAGTGGGAGATACCTGGAGCATCATCGTCATCGTCATCGTCGAACTCATTGTCTGACTGCGATCGACCTGCTGTAGTCTGAAGGAGTCACTTAGGATTAGGTATACTTAATCATCGGACTCAGTTGTATTCTTACAGGAATAGTGGAATTATCATCCGTTAACTCGGGGGTCTCGTAGATATCAGGCGCAGAGTCCTAGAGATTGATTAGTACGGTAGGGAAGTAGAGCTTTGGGGATTTCGAGAGCTTCAGCATACCAGATCTGGTAACGCGGCATACTTTCGATTCAGCGCCATATTCAAGATTCCTCCACCCTAATATCAAAATCTTGTGGTTGATGGGAAAGTGGTATAGTACAAGCAACAGCTGTCAATGTTCGCGAATTGAAGTTTAGTGGAGTTGAAATGAGCATAGAGAAAGCACGATCCACCTGCCTGCTTGTTCCTGCCCAGTTGTGTTCAGTGTGGCTGAGGGTGTGGCTGCTACTTTCCGTTACCTGACGCGTCTTAAACGCGTCGCTCTTACTCACTCATCCTTAATCAATCATCATTCACTTTCCAATTGAACATTTTTCATTTCTATAGACCTAATCGCTGAATTGTGAGGCCCGCTGAGTCACAAATAATGGAAAATTTGTTCCGGGTGTATCTATTCTAAAATCCGCTCATTATTCCGATTCCTTTATCAGGCTTTAATCTTTATATCTCTCATTCTTCACTCATTTCTCACGTTTCTCACTCATTGCCAGAAATCAACTCAAACTACTATCGTCCTTTTTAGCATTTTTCGAGAGCGCAAAATTGGGACTCTCAGTCAAGCACGGTATCGCCAGGAATCGGGTCTATACCCAAAATAGATCTGTTACGGAAGATCCAATGCCCATTATCGACCCAGCAAAACGACGTCTTGGACTAAGTAAAAGGCAACAACCGATTCACCACCTTTTATCGAGGGTTGGTGGTAAACCTACTGGGGTGATAAATCAGGCCCCTATCTCTAAAATGGGCGGAGATAGGAAGGTTCGAGAGCCGAAACCCATCGATGCACCACCCGAGAGCAGTAGTGATGAGGAAAATGACTACCGCAAATTACAGGACTCTGACAACGATGATAGCGGGAGTCAACTTGTAGATATCAAACCTACTACTTTCAACAATTCTCAGCAACTTCCTTCACAGACAAGGAATCCGCGGAGAAATGCACGAGAGAAACCTGCACAGCTATCGAAAGGGAAGAATATTACACGTAACTCTCAATCCAATGAACCCTCAAGCTCAGCTGGCTCAAAAAGGTCCGCCGAGGATCTCGCTCCCGAGACGAGTAGTCATCTCACAAATGAGTTCGGTTTTACAACCAGTAACCATACATCGTCTAAGAAAGCCAAGTCTAACGCTAGACGTCCCACGACTTATTCATCCCAGCCTAAGGCTTCACAACAGAGATCATCACAGAAATCTATTCCTAGATCTTCGGCTGCGCAGCCCAGTAAGTGGCATATAGTCCTCGCCTTTTATGAAGTTTGCTAACCCCATTTTCCACTCATTCTTAGATCAATCTACGTCACGCCAAGCATTCAAGGTTTATGGAGAAAGTCCAATTTCTGAAGGTGTTCAATCCCCTCCAGCAAAGGGGTTCATCAAATACGAAAGCCTCAGTCCAGAAAAGGCTAAAGACCCGAAGGGGTTTAAACGACCAGCATTGACTTCAAGTCCAAGTCAAGACAGGCCAACCTTTCGACATGCTACTTTACTATCAGACGATTCACCAGCAAAAAGCAAAACCAAATTACTTGACATCAAGGATGAGCCAGATGCGGCAATAGAAGCAAAGCCCGATAGGAAACCCAAGAGGAAGGTATCAAGAAGATCTAAGACTAAGGCACGACGAGAATCGCCCGAAATCAAGTCGGAGGAGGCTATTCAGAGACCAACTTTCAAGATACACGCCCTCGACGAATCAGACTATCTAGAAGACAGCGACGATAAGCTCGCCGCTGTATTTGAGGATAATGACTGGGATGAGGAAATAGGTGACACAACTATAGATGACCCGGTAGCGACCGTGGCGAAATGTCCTATGTGCCGTGAAGTAGTCGATGCCGAGCTGCTGGCGAAGTATTCAGACCGTGGTAGGATGAATATTAAGAAACAGACGGCATTCTGCAGACTACACAAGCGACAAACCGCATTGAGTTCTAGATCCCAGAAAGGATATCCGAAGATCAATTGGGAAACCCTCGACTCTAGGCTCAAGGTCCACCAAGATTTATTGAAGGATATCCTAGAAGGCACTCAACAGTCGTACTATCGCGACATTCTGAAGGAGAACATCGAATCTGGAAAGAATCGGACGTTGCTCAAAACAGAAGATAGTCTTACGCCAGGCTATTACGGACCGCGGGGGCTCCGCGCAATGACCGAGTACATCATGCGGACTCTGTCTTCAGTCGTACGGAAACGCGCGATTGAGGATAGACTTGTTTCCGCGAGAGGTTATACTGGATATGTCCAGGCGGTTTTGGTGCCTGAATTGACGGTCCGTCTAATTATGGAAGACATGGGTGCTGCAGAAGAAGACGCACGGAAGATCATGCAAGACAGTATTGAAGTCGGAGAACTCCTATACGAAGATATAGGAGACGTTATCGCCGGCGTGAGCGATGAAGAGGAAGATACCTAATAAATAATAGCCTGATGAGCTTCGGTTGATGAGCGGATTTTGTAGACCGAATTTCGCTGTTTTTGTCAATCGGTAACACAGGCTGTCACATCACATATTAGATGCTATACATAAGCAATTCAACTGCGATGCGAACTAGGTAATCCAAGGACGTGCGATTGCAATCCGACCACAATCTGATCAGCACAGAGCCTCCATAATGATTGTATGCAATGCGCATCGGAATTTTAGATACCCTGGAATTATCTAGCATACATCAGACGCTAGGTAAAGCGCAATCTATCGTTTATCAATCACAAAAGCAACCTAGATCGTCATCTCAGTGTTCCCAAAATTCGAATCACACACGTACCCTTGCTCGTTACCTCGATATGAGTTTGAGTACGGCTTATCAGAACGATAGTGGGTGATCGACGGAGCTCGGATATCCCCTAACCACGGATGGCATTATTACGGGATGGACGTTGGCGCTAGGCGTGTTGCAAGGCCTGCCCGTCGTATGTTTCGTCGCAAGTCGCGCACGTAGTCGCGTACATATTGATGTTGATGTGTACGCATGTAGCATCACGGAGCCTTACCGGTCCTGCCGATAAACGATTATTCGTCATGTGAGGAGGCCGATCGCAAACAAGTTTAGTTGTTACCTATGAGTGAAGTTTAACGTTCTCATCACACGCACGTTCTACTAAAAAGGAAAAAAAAAAGCCAATGACGATAGAGCTGGGTTGGGGGTCTTGACAAATAGCCTTAGCTTTAAAAAGCACATGCAACGTTTGTGTGAGAGCGGGAACTTGCCGTACTACGTAATAGACTTCCCGGGCGCGGATTGGGCACATTTCCATCCTATCATCCTTATCCCCTCCCCGTGACATTTGGACATTTGACAGGAACTACCTGGACCTAGCTAGACCTACCAACAGAGGTATTTTTAACTTCAAACAGCACTTTAATATGAGTTGACAAGCCTTATGCAAGCTTGTCGGACCGTGTGTAGGCGGCGGGACCAGTCCCCGGGAATAGCGCCTAGTTAATCTCGCAATAGCTGCAACACAAGGACGAATCCAATTTCTTTGCTCCCATCCAAAGAATAGCGCAGAGTGACAGGTCGACTTTTCGAGGAAAGATTGGTGGTAATCTTATTAAGTAAACCTGGAAACGGGGGCTAGGAGAATTTACGCTATCCTCTGAATGCGCATCACTATTGCTTAGCTGTCTTGATAGTAGGTACTTACCCCAACCCCCCCAAACATTACATGGATCCAGTAAGTATTAAGATCTGACCTTGGAAAGAGATATTTAATATAAAAATGAAGTCTTGTGAACATGAATGAAATTTGGTAGGGATAAGGACAACGCATACCGTGATATGAAATCGAACAAACTAGCATTTCCAACCGATTCTGCCCAGCACGTAGCAAGCAACCTAGGGATCTTTTGAAACATATGTACACTATGAGGAATACATACATCCCATATTTCGCGCTTGCGAACAAGGATCTCGGGAGCGACGCTAGGACTTTCTGGGGGTTGTCGACATCTGTGGAGCATAACCCGGTTTTGAGGGCGGTAATGTATGTACGCAAAGACCTTGAGGTGGTCAAAGCCCTTTTAAAACCCGCAATTTTGGCTTTCACCGAGGCCATGGCAGTCTGGGCACTGCTAGATCCTACTGGATAAAGGACACTAAAAAAGTGAACTTAGTGGATGTAGCGTGCTGTATGTAGGTGCCTCAATTGTTTGAACCACGGATGGGATGGGTTGGATCGAGTGTGATGGGGATGTAGGTAAGCGATTGAGGCTCTGGTTCGAGTCACGGGTCCTCTGTGCTCGAGTCATAATCGACAAGATAACAAATCCGATTCATGAGTGAGATGTAAAATTGAAGATCGGATATGACTCTTTCGCCAAGTTCATCTCTCTTTGTTCGGGCTGGGTAATTGGTTAGGGAACGAGCTGCCGTATTTTGCCAACACACAGAGAGACAGACGTATTATATTCGTTTGTATACTACCTACTAGTATGTGGTAAGACTCGGTATCCTGAAGCGGCATTGCATTTCCGCTGCATCTTACTACTACAGGTCTCAGGCCTTTTTATTGTTATTTGGTGGGCCAATGGCACCAGGCATCTACGCTAGCTATTCTAAGTTACGATGTATAGTCTCATACAAATACACTGTAAAGATACATGAGGTGGCATCTCTTGATCGTCAGCTGCTGTCACCTGAAGAGTTTGCCACTTTCCTTCTTTCTTAAATATTTTTTTCTCTAAGAGCGACAGCGATCTCGAAAACCCATACTTCAAGTTGTTTGAATAGCTGTAACTTGTAGTACGTATTATAAAGCTTATAATAATATTAATTATTTATTTGGATTTTTTGTTAAAGTTATACGCGTTGTATTATAATAAGGGGAAAAATAGTTAAAAAGTGAGGTTATCACGGTAGTAAGAAACTTCCTAATTGGGAAGATACTGGCGTATGTATCTTTACATAATAACTTATATGTAACGGTACTTAATACCCTATAGTAGCTAGCGTTGCTGCCTGGATGCCTGGACCCATAAAACAACAATAAAAAGGCCTGCGACCTGTATGTAGAATGATGTGATCCGACTTGAACAAGTTACGTTCGATATTTTTATAAACGCAAGAAGGCGACAGGTTGAGTCTGCATATGGCGAAACGGCTTGGGGTTTGGAAAGATTTTTCTTCTTTTCTTTTTTTTCGGTGTCTTTCATGACGGGTGTATTCCCTCTGCGCTGCGCTGTCAACGGGCCAAACGATTAAGGTAGAGGCTTGAAACGGTGACGACACTCCGATACCCATTAATCCACGAATCGTTTTTCATAATCCAAGCTTTCGAAATCGTAGACGGTTAGATTAAGCCTTAAGATAACATGTAGTTTGATAGTTTAATGATTTGACGTAGTTGCAATGTCAATCAAGATCTGGAATCTAGATAGACTAGAAACTAAAACCGCTGGTGTCGCTGGTGAGGTCAACTATCGATATTTTAATATGTGTGACAAGTACAGGTCGGGAAGTCGTCACCAAAAAAAGATTTAGTGGTGCTAGTGGCCCTAGTGGCCCCACTGATCTAGTCGATATACATCAATGCACCTCTATCACCTCTAGATGGTACTTCGCTAGGACCAGTAGTTCCCTCACATCGGCCTTGTACCGAAGGTTGCAGCCGTTGTAGCGGTTGTAGCACATACCACACCCGAGCCACTGCCCAGAGGGCCACTTTCTAGTTGAATCTGACACTACATGCGTATTGTACTTTCGTACTTCGTACCCGCCGCCTGCAACAAGTCGCAAATGTAAGTGCAAGTGCAGGTGCAAGTACATCCATGATACATCCTTGAAGCGCAAGTGCAAGTGAGCAGGAAGCACCACACCTGCCCTGCCTACCGCTCCGCCTTGCTTTGCTTGAACATTTTTGCTACATCCAATCTGAGTCTTGCTTAAACCAAAACCTTTCAGCCCTCACTTTCGGCGCCGGGCTATACTGTGTATTCCTTCATCTTTAGTTACCTAGCCCACCCAAACTGGCGTATCTCTTGTCTACTATATCGTTTTCTTTCCGTATACCTGCCGAGGTTCCCTGGTTTCTGGCATACATCGGAACGCTCGCTGTTCTCCGCGCATTCAGGATTAAATCCGCCACATTATCTACCTATACCTTTATACCTACCTACCTAGCTTCACGATTTACGATACGAGACATACCAACCCTATAATTCCTTTTCTTTGACCGGGAATGTCCCACTTTACCTCCCTTTGATGGCGCCCGCCTTATTAACCTAAGCTGCGAGGACCGTCGTGAAGGTGAAGAGTGACAATGACGAGGGATGACGGCCGCATCACCTCCTTCGCGAGTACCAGCAGTGGACACTCAAACATTACATTGAAACCATCCGCTCCTAGTCGTTCGGTTTCCGTCTCCTCAGCCTCGACTAAAGCTACACCAAAGCCCATCAAGACCGGCGACCATGGCAAACTCAGGTACGTCATGCCATATCCTTTCTCCGTAATATAATCTCGAGTTCAATGAAATATGGGGAGCACATGGCCCTGCCGCATTTTAGTCCGAAACCTATCGAGTATCTCTCACCTAGTCAGATTAAGTGGGATGATGGGGAGATCAATTGAAGCATCTCTTTCTTTTCATTAGATCGATCACTTCATGCACACTGCACAGAATGCTCCCCAGCAAAAAGGTTCCTCAAACTAACAACGGGTGCCTGTCGCGCCCTGTATAGACAATTTAAAGAAGACGTCTCGCCAACAGCGTCCGGCCATCGCATCGCTTTGTCTCCCTCCTCGACCGCATCTAGTAGTTCCCTCCTCGACAATCGCCGCATGAGTGACCTTACGAACTATCGTCGCGATCTCGCCGTCCTCGATCCATCCGGTGGTCGTGTTCCACAGATTCAACGAGATCCCCCGATGGCTAGTCCGAACGCCCAGAACATAGCTCCTTGGATGTCTGTGAACGGCGGCGCAGCCGCGTCCCCGACCGGCTTTGGCACAAGCTTTTACAATGATTCCAGCGACAATGTCTCTACTGCTTCGCAATTATCGCCCGCCCTTAGAATGGGCTCTACAAGACCTAATCAAGCTTCGAGTAATGATTCTCCCGATGCAGCGTATTTTACTGACGATAGGCGGCCATCGGCGGCCAGCGTGACAACGGCCAGTAGCCAAGGTTCGAAAAACAGTGGTAGCAGAGGCGGGTTCAAGAAATTACAGGGGTTTTTCGGGGAAGATTTCCCAGGACGCGACTCGTCCGAGACCAGCCTTCCAGCACCACCTTCTTCCCAAAGTCAAGGGAAAGAACAACGCTCTTATTCCTTTAATCGGCCGCGACGAGGAAGAAATGATTCCAACGCCACCGATCACACTAGAGAACCGTCACCGTCATCTTCCCGACCGCGAACGCCCGTGCCATCGAGCGAAGTAGTCCCATTTTTATATCAGGAGGCTAATGATATAGCTAAATACGGTGAAGCTCCAGTCCGTGATATGTTAGCCGGTCCAGATAAAGAGCGCTATCAGCAGGAAGCCTTTGGCCAGATACCGCCGAAGACCTCATCCTCGCAACGTTCCGGTCACTCTATCGTGCACCTATCTAATCATCATCGTCATCATAAGAGCAATGATGATCCTAATACACTCAGACCTGTAGTCAGCCGCGAAGACTCTATCTTAAGCATGGCCAACAAAGATAGAGGAGGTTCCATGCCGACGGCATCGCGATCACGAGCACAGAGTCCCACTCCAAGCAGTAACAGCAATGGTAGCAGACTCGCATCTATCGATGGCCAAACGTCGCCCGGTGCACCCGGGAAACGAGGCATCTTCGACCGCTTACGACGACATAAGCATAAAGAAGACCACTCCAGCCGCCTAAGAGGCATGCCTACCTCTACACGATCTCTTGCACCGTCGTCGTCACGCCTTGATTTGACGAAAGCCCAATCACCTTATGATAAACCGCTACCCAGTGTAGATTCCCCAAGTCAACCAACCCGTCCAACCAATCCACGACAAGCGACGTTTAATAACAAGTTTCCTTTCGCGAAGAAGGGGCGGCCGCATAAGGCCTATGATGACCCCGACGAGCATATTGGCCCGACCGATAGAAACGATAGGGGTATGGTGTTCCACCTCGATACGAATCTTAACGACATGGAAGGTATCTTGGCACAACCCCAGCCCTTAACGCCGATGGATAGTTCGACGATGTTCCAATCAGACATCGAGCCTCCCGAACCAGTCTCAGCTCAGGGAAACGGAGCATGGAACGCGCCAGACAGCTGGGCTGTCCGTCGTAATGCTGAGGAGAGAGATGCTCATGTGCCTGAGGTCGACGATGTTGGAACGCCACCTCGGCCCGAAGAGAAATTAAGCCCTCACTGCATACGAGTATTCCGCGCCGATGGTACCTTTGCTACAGTGCAGTTGCCCTTGAACTCGACGGTCGGCGACGTTATGGCGCAAGTCATTAAGAAGACCTTCGTCACCGAAGGCCTTGAGAACTATCATATTGTGTTGAGGAAGCATGACTTGTCTCGGGTTCTATCCGGTCCGGAGAAACCCCTCCTGATTCAGAAGAGACTGTTACAGCAGGTTGGGTATGAAGAGAAAGATCGCTTAGAAGATATCGGTCGAGAGGACAATGGTTACTTATGTCGATTCTTATTCTTGTCGGCGAGGGACAATCATTTCCAGATGAGTCCGCAAGACCTTGGATCTGGTAGGGCCACAAAGTTTAATCACGTCGACCTCTCTGGACGAAACCTAATTACGATACCAATCACTCTCTATTCTAAGACTGGCGATATCATCTCTTTGAACCTTTCTAGAAATCTCTCCCTGGACCTGCCGCGAGACTTCGTCCAAGCATGCCCTCAACTACGCGATATCAAATATTCTAATAATGAGGCTCGAAAACTTCCTATCAGTATTGGAAGAGCAGGCCGACTTACGTACCTCGACGTGTCGAATAACCGCCTGGAGGACTTGGATCATGCCGAGCTTGGCCGTCTTACGGGTTTGTTGAAGCTGAGCTTAGCAAACAACCGTCTGAACCGCTTACCTCAGGAGTTCGGCCTTTTCAAAGCGCTGCGGTCTTTGAACCTATCTTCGAATTTCTTGGAGAAATTCCCAGTTTTCTTATGCGAGCTAGAAAGCCTGGTGGATATCGATGTTAGCTTCAACTCAATATCATCTCTCCCCGACGAAATTGGCAAGCTCCGGAACCTCGAGAAATTCGTCATGACGAATAATCGACTTGCGGGATCATTACCATCGACTTTGGGAGAGCTCATAAACCTCCGCGAATTAGATATCAAATATAACACGCTCACCGCCATCGACATCGTATCAGATATGCCCAAGCTCGAAATTCTGTCAGCAGACCACAATACGATATCCCAATTTGTGGGCTGTTTCGAGCGAGTCCGAAATCTGAAGTTGAATTCTAACCCCATTACCAAGTTCGAGATAACGAGTCCCGTGCCTACTCTGAAGCAGCTCAACCTATCGAATTGTCAGCTCGCCAGTATTGATACCTCATTCAATAACATGATTAATTTGGAGAGGCTTGTTTTAGATCGCAACTATTTTGTTTCTCTACCAAATACTATTGGTAACATGAGAAGACTAGATCACTTCAGCATTGCCCACAATTCGGTGGGTGAGCTACCACCGGAAATTGGTTGTTTAAATGAGCTGAGAGTTCTGGATATCCGAGGGAACAACATTAGGAAGTTGCCAATGGACATATGGTGGGCCAACAAACTCGAGACGCTAAATGCTTCCTCCAATGTGCTCGAGAATTTCCCGAAGCCAGCCTCGCGTCCACCTCAAATACCCGGAGAATCTTCAAGCACTCCTACTCCCAACAACAAAACATTAGCGGGAGCCTTATCTCAAACGTCCAGCTCCGAAGATTTAATGCCAGATGGATCTCGTCGACCTAGCCAGGCTTCGAGCACGCTGCTTAGTGTCGGGCCTTCTCCCGTTCCTAACGGAGCGGATCGCAAAGGTTCTGTTGTATCCGTCTACGGAAAGGGAGGACGGAAAACTTCGGTCGTCTCGAGAGCTACGACGGCTAGTAGCAGTATTAATGGGACCATGACTCCGTCTGCGTCTGCGACATCAAGAAAAGATTCCGGACTTTCCAATCGGCTAACTAGCACCTTCGCCGGTTCATTGAGAAATCTATATCTTGCCGACAATCAGCTCGATGACGATGTGTTCGAACAGATTATTCTCCTGGCCGAATTGCGCGTTCTTAACTTGTCCTACAATGACCTTAGTGACATGCCACAACGCTGCATTAAGAATTGGCCGCAGCTTGTGGAACTATACCTTTCGGGTAATGATCTGACCAGTCTGCCAGTTGACGATTTGGAGGAGTATAGCTTGCTTCAGGTGCTTCACATCAACAACAACAAATTTACGAACCTGCCGGCGGATATCTCCCGAGCAAAGAAACTGGCTGTGTTGGATTGCGGAAACAATTCTCTAAAATACAATATTTCAAACGTACCGTACGATTGGAACTGGAATCTGAATCCAAACTTGCGATTCCTCAATTTGTCAGGAAACAAACGCTTGGAAATCAAACAGACAAATCTTGGGCCAGGGGCTGTCAATCGCGAGCAGTACACCGATTTTGGTCGGCTGTTGAATCTCCGTGTGCTCGGATTGATGGATGTCACTCTCACCAACCCAAGTATTCCAGACCAGAGTGAGGATCGCCGTGTCAGAACATCGGGTTCATTAGCTGGCCATCTACCATATGGTATGGCTGATACGTTAGGGAGGAACGAGCATCTGTCAACTATCGATCTAGTCGTTCCAAGGTTTAACTCTTCGGATTCGGAAACACTCCTAGGCTTGTTCGACGGGCAGGCGCTGTCCAGTGGTGGCTCTAAGATCGCCAAGTACCTGCACGAGAATTTTGGTCACATTTTCACATTGGAACTGAAGGCTCTAAAGACGCGCCAGAGTGAAACTCCTATGGATGCACTCAGGCGCGCGTTCCTCGCCCTCAACAAAGACCTTGTCACCGTAGCTATCGAACATACTGAGAAGAGGTCGTTGATGTCCCATCGTGGTTCCTCAGCACCAGTTGTCCTTAGTAAGGAAGATCTCAACTCGGGAGGAGTTGCAACCGTCGCATATCTTCAAGCTCAGGAGCTATACGTTGCCAACGTTGGTGACGCGCAAGCCATGCTTATTCAATCTGATGGTTCTCATAAGATCCTGACTCGGAAGCACGATCCCGCTGAGCCGAACGAGCGTCAACGAATACGAGATGCCGGAGGCTGGGTGTCACGGCAAGGAAAGCTCAATGATTTACTGGACATCTCTCGTGCTTTTGGCTACATCGATTTAATGCCCGCTGTACAGGCGGCTCCTAATATTACACAGACCTCGATCACACCTCAAGATGAGACGATTTTGATCGCTACTAAAGAATTATGGCAGTATCTGACCCCCGGTTTAATTGTTGATGTTACCAGGTCAGAGCGAGGAGATCTTATGCGCGCCGCGCACAAGTTACGAGATCTTGCTATCGCCTATGGCGCAAATGGAAAAATCATGATCATGATGATCAGTGTCGCCGATCTCAAGCGGCGCCAGGAACGGTCAGCTCGTCTACATAGAGGGCAGAGCATGTCACTATACCCCTCCGGAGTTCCAGATGAATTCCAATACCCGATCAAGCGAGGCAGAAAAGCGAAGGGCGAGGTTCAAGATTCCACACTACACAGACTCGAGGCCGAAGTTCCTGCCCCGACCGAGAAGCCTTCTATTGTTTTCACTGATATCAAGAACTCGACTAACCTATGGGAGATGTATCCGTCTGCTATGAGATCTGCGATCAAGCTTCACAACGAGGTGATGCGGCGCCAACTCCGGAGAATCGGTGGATATGAAGTCAAGACTGAAGGTGATGCTTTTATGGTCTCCTTCCCTACTGCCACCTCGGCTCTATTGTGGTGTTTTGCCGTTCAGACTCATCTACTTAATGTTGATTGGCCTTCGGAAATTCTCAATTCCGTTTCCTGCCAAGAAACGTACGACAAAGACAATAATCTCATATTCAGGGGTTTGTCGGTCAGAATGGGTATCCACTTCGGTGAGCCAGTGGCTGAAATTGATCCTGTCACACGACGCATGGACTATTTCGGTCCGATGGTGAACAAAGCATCTCGTATATCATCCGTAGCCGACGGAGGTCAGATTACCGTATCAGCGGATTTCATTTCCGAAATCCAGCGCTGCCTTGAGACTTATCAAGAAAACGATCGAGTTGGGTCTACGGGCTCCGACGATACATTCGATGATGATGTGACGTCATCAGCAATTAGGAGAGAATTAAAATCTCTGAGCTCGCAAGGATTTGAAGTGAAAGACATCGGCGAGAGGAAACTCAAGGGTCTAGAAAACCCTGAGTACATATACTCTCTCTATCCGCACGTTCTCGCTGGCCGTATTGAGCATCATAGCGCTGCGACAGCGGCCGAGGTTGCCGAGAAACCTGCTACGCTTCAAGCCGGAAGTGATCTTGGATTTGATCCGGAGATCATCTGGGCTCTTTGGAAAGTTAGTTTGCGGTTGGAAATGCTTTGCAGTACTCTCGAAGAAATGTCCGGAAGAGGCTTACAACCTCCCGAGACCGAGCTTTTAGAGCGCATGAGACAACGCGGTGGAGAGGTCACTGAACGGTTCCTATTTAATTTCATGGAGCATCAAGTGAGCCGCATAGAGGTATGAATTCCCACCATTAGAGTCGTTTGTTTGTATTTGCTGACCCACTATTTTAAAGACTTGCATATCCACGCTTACGATGCGACACATCGCTATGGGCAGTGGCCCTATCCACTCACTAGACGATCTTCGAACGCCGATGGCTGTAGTACTCGACAATCTAGCCATTCAAATGGCTGAACTCGAAAAATATAAGGCCAAATTTGGAGATCTTCCAACCGACAGTGAAGACGACGAAAGCAGTATTGATGAGGACTGAATCTAACTAGCTACCTACCTACGCACTCGGCACCCCCTGCACACTATTATTCCCCTGTATTATATTACTCCGATATTTGTTTCTCGGTTCTTACATCATTATCACCTACACTTTTACTCACGCATTCGAATGGGAGTACAACACTCATTCTATATACAATAAACCCTTTTTAATGTGCTACGACGAAGATATCGCTACGACTACTTCCGGAGAGGGCGAGGTTATTTGCTTTTCTTTTCTGCTTTTTCCAAATCCGAGCTTGGCGGTTGGCTAAAACGTCGACGAACGGCGTCCTGCGAGCATTGAGGTTTCACACAGCGGGGCTCCTCCAACAGCCACCCACGTCTTGGCGTCCCGCGGGTAACTTACTACTTTGCGCGTGTTTCTTGGAATATCCGAAAAAATGGTGCGGTTTTTGTTAGACATGAAAGCCCTCCCTGTTACTACTGTTAGGCATGGCATTTTTTGTTGGGGTCTTTACAGGCATAATTAGCCGCGGCCGTCATTATTCTGTCTAAATTCCACACACATACAGACGGTCGCGAGTTGGCGTTTATTATTATCATATCATGGGAGGGCAGTTGGAAAAACTGCGAATACTGGAAATATGGGAAAGAGAAACGGGAGGACGGGTTGATTCCCTCTTTTTTTAAGAAAACCTCTGAAGTTTTGTTGCTTTTTTATTTTTATTTTGAAGTAATGGGGACGTCGACGTTCGACGTCTTCTGTCTGTGTTTGTGATGACACGATGTGACGGTTGTTTACGGCTGGTTGGCTGGCCGGCTGGCTGGTACACACACTTTTTATCTGTCCTGTCTCCGATACAGTATGCTTACGTACTACGAACGAGCTTACCTCGAGTAGGTAGGTAGCTGGCAAGGAAAATCCAAACCGAGCCGCCCTATTGGGCAGAGGGTTCGGACTTGTTGATGGAATGATTGCGTTGACTTACACACCGTTTTCCGTGTCTAAAGATATGTGTGAGCGAGTGATTTGAGAGGGAGATACTTGTTGATATCTGATGTATATGTGCTATGTGGGCAAGAATGTTACATGTGAGAAGACGGGTCAGTTCATCGAAACGGATTATCCGATGATCGATTCTGATAGGAGGGGACTGTGGTAATATTTATGAATATATGATCATACCTACGTATATGCGCCTCTATACTACCTAGAACTAGGTAGCTTAGGACGCCTCTTAATTACACATTTTGAAAGTACGGTACTAGCAGCGGACTTCACTGTGTCCGAGACCGGAGATATTAGATCGAGGTGACACAGCAGTAATGAGGGTAAGATCCCTGATGGAATTTACAACAGTGAAATTTTCTTATTCAATACTGTCCTCGTTGTAGTAGGCAGATGGTATACCACCGAACGAAAATGAGGCAAACGGGTACAGAGATGCCTAGCTACCTATCTACCTATATGGAATATTAAATCCAAATTCAAACGAAACAAAATTCTATACTTACTTATTACCCCAACTCAGATTGTAAAACGTCTAAGAAAGTCAAATAGAAAAAAAGGTAAAAAAAGAATTGCACCCACCGGGATTCGCACCCGGGTCTTTCCCTCGCCCTCATCCGAATTAATACTCGAGAGTGGGAGGGGAATGAGCTAAACTGCTGCTCCATAGATGCCTTACATCCAGAGTCTCGTCTTTTGTATGTTCACATCGTCGACAAATATGTCCTATAAGCCTTGCCGGCTGGATATCCGGCGATCTCCCGGAGGAAGGAACGGGGACGGCTAGGCAGGTAAGGTAGGAAGGAGCGTTTGCGACGCGTCTAAGACGCGTGCCTGCCTGCTTTTCTACGGCGCCTATCCGTTTCGATAGAGTACGACGTAGATACGAGGCTAGCCTTGTAAGTCAGCTTCTTTGACTTACAGCACAGTATCAGTCTCAGGTCTATGCAAACAGTAGCATTGGAGTCGCGGCTACGTGCTTAGTGAGTTGGTGATATCACATACATATATGCAGACCACATCACATAGGTGGACACACGTAACAAACACAGATATCTCGAATTCCTTCATTGTTCTTTATTCAATATATAACGAGTGATGCTATGCTACGCTATGCTGACTTAAATTATTCCGTACCCAATAGATCGCGAGGCTGTAAGTTAAAGGGGGGTATATCGATTTTGTATCGCTCAAACCAACATGTCAATCAAAAACTCCTGCTTTATGTCGTTCCCAACATACATGATAGATACTAGATATGTAAAATCATATAAAATGTCATCCAATCGGGTAGGGTCGGGTGTGTCGTCGTCTGGGGTAGATGGAACCGGCTTCGTCCAATCCCTAATCTATGTTGCTTTCCCCATCCCCCTCAGCCTTGCCACGTCACTCGTACACACTGAGACTCACTATACCCAAACATTATACATCCCACGCTATACAATACAGTTAAAAAACCCTCAAAACTCGCGAATCCTGTAGTTGAGAAAAAAACATGGGCGACGACGCCCAATGCTAGGGGGGCTGGTATCCCCAAGGATATACGGAGATGGCATGAGAGCCAATCCAAAGAATGGTACAAGCCCGAACAATGCTTTCGAGCAACGAATTGAGCAGAGACACATCTGACATATTACTCCAACGACCAATTAGGAGGCCACGCCCCGCTAACCAAAAATTTGAACCTTTTAAGAACCAGTAAGCTTCTTCCACCAGCTACTTCGAGGGGTCGCGTCAGTGAATACGGCGGCCTCACGCGGCCCTCCAGCTCCACCGCTACCATCCGAGCCACCTACGCGACGGTCCCGGCGATCTCGCTCCTCGCGGCGGTCACGGTCTTCACGACGGTCCCGTTCCTCGCGGCGTGCGCGACGACGTCTTCGGTCATCATCCACCTCGGCTTCGACATCACCATACTTCGCGCGGCGACGGGCGGCTCGGCGAGCGGCTCGGCGGGCCTCTTCGTCATCTTCCATTGGGGGTGGGTCGTGGACAGGTCCACCATCCTCAGGGGGTGGCCCAGCATCAGAGTGCTCCTTCACCCAAGAATCCGTACCTGAGTGCGGCCAAGCAGCAGGCTTGCTTCGCCTACGTTCATCAACCGCGAATCGCGAAGTTCTTTCCGGGGGGTAGACATACTCGTTAGCCGGCATCGTGCGCCTCCGACTGGCCTTCTCCTCGGCACGCCTAGCTTCGTGTCTTCTCCGTCTACGCTCCTCCTCGTCTTCGGAAGCCTCGGCGTATCGCGCCCTCCGTCGTTCGGCCCGGGCTGCGCGTCGAGCTTCAGCTTCAGCTTCCTCGGCGGCGGCTGCTTCTTTCTCAAGCTTACGTTGCCGACGTCTTTCGGCTCTTTCAGCTTCTTTAGCTTCGGCAGCAAGGCGCTCCGCTTCGCGTTCTCGGGCAGCTCTACGTTCAGCTCGTCGAGCCTCTCGCTCGGCTTGTCTGCGTGCTTCAACGTCATCTTCTTGTCTCCGACGCCTTTCGCGCCTCTCTTCCTCTTTCGCGAGACGCGCCTCTTCAGCAGCCTTCTCTTCGGCTTTCCTTTGACGGCGAGCCGCACGACGAGCCTCTCTCTCTTCGTCTGCCGCATCGACTTCCATAGCACGGTAGTCGCGGGCATCGCGTACAGATCGTCTGGGCCTTTTATCAGGTCTAACCTCATCATCTGTGGTATAATATGTACTACGGCGACGCGGGGCTTCGGGGCGTGCTTCGGATCGCGGGGTCTTGAGTCCCCCGAAAAGGCCGGCGAGGCCTTTCTTAGCACTCGAGTTCGATCGTTTGAGAGGTGTCGGCTCGGCAGGGAATCCATCGGCCATGATAATGTCCTCCTCAACCTTTATCTGCTCAAGATTAGCGACGTCGTATTTCGTAAAAGGGTGCATATTTACCCTTGTTCGCCTACGAGCTGGCTTTTCGGGGCTTGAAGGCGGTTCGGCAGCTCCAACCATGACGATATCCTCATCGTCTTGAGCGCGAGGGTTAGAGCTCTTGCGAGTACGAGTCTTTTGGCTCTTGTCAATGCCAAATATTTTCGCAGCCTTGGAAGACATCACGGGTATGTCTTCAGGCGGAGGTGACGCTAGACCACTCGTCATCTCGAATGATTGACGGCGTGAACTTGATTTGCTCATGGGTGGACGCTTCTCCCGGGTCGACATGGAACGAGAAATAGGCGGGGTGCTTTGAAATAAGCTGTTCGTGCGCTGATGCTTGGAAACTGACGCAGATTTCTTTTCTAAGCGCTCTTCTGTCCTGTTGTCCCTATCGGAAGATGAGCCCTTCGAGGAGGATGATTTGTCTTTCTCTTTCTCTCTCCTAGGTCTCTTCTCTTCAAACCTCGGCTTGGGTTTCTTTTCCTCCTTACGAGGTGTCGCTGACCACATTCCCCACGACGCGCCTGCATCGCGACTAATCTTTGCTCGCTCTTTCCTAGACGACCTATTTTCCGGAGGGGGTGTTGGGGGCCCTTCAGGCTCGTCGGGCTCTTCTTCGGGTGCAGCTGGTGGAGGAACGGGTACTTCGGGAGGCGGGGGTGGAATAGAAATAGCAGGTGGAGGGGGTATTTCTACAGCCTTGGATTTACTCTTCTTGCTCTTCTTTTTCTTCTCTACCGGTGCCATGTCAACGATTTCAACGATTTCGTTCTCGTCCTGTTCATCCGGGAATGCTCCAGGAAGTAGATCTTTGGACGACCTTTCTTCGGAGGATGGCGCGACAGGAACACGTGGTTTTGGCGGCGGAGCAGCCAGCGCATCAATCAGATCATCGTCTTCGTCTTCTTTGGCTGGTTCGAATTTCTTTAGCTTCTCGGAAAGTTTGCTGCCTTTAGTCCTGGTCTTCTTGGGTTTCATCCAATCGTCGTCGGTTGTGGTAGCTTTGTAAGATGATGGCGCATCCTCGACCGCCGCATCTTCGGGAAACTATGATGACTCAGCACATCTAATCTCGCTTCCTCTAGATCCTCTTGGTGTTACTTACCTGATCGGGTAACGGGCTTTTAGCCTTCGACCTAGAACCCCAGAAAGAAAATGCGTCCGATTTAACAACAGGTGGGGGCGACGGCTTAGGGGGAGATGCGAAGCCTGATAAGAGCTCGTCTACTTGTTCGGGAGCTAGGTCGATATTGTCAAGATCAAGGTCGTCGTCGTCGTCGTCGAAGCTCCTACGGTTCTCCTTTTCCCTTTCTTCTCGTTCTCTCTCTTCTTTCTCTCGCTCCTCCCTCTCTCTCTGTTCCTTCTCCTTCTCCCTCTGCTCCCTCTTAGACAGTTTCTCCTTCCCGCTAGACTTGGACTTTTTCTCTTCAGTCTTAGAGCTCTTCTTCGACTTCTTCTTGGAGGCAGCCTCGGCCTCTTCGCGTTCACGCTTGGCCTGTTCTTCAGCTTCGCGAGCTGCATCTTCGGCTTCCCGGGCGGCTTGCTCCTCTGCTTCACGCGCTGCCTCTTCTTCCGCCGCTCGTGCCGCCTCCTCAGCCTCTTGTGCTGCTAATTCCTCTGCTTCTTTATCATCCTCTTCCTCTTCATCCTCATCTTCCTGTGCGGCTTCGACCGCTTCCTTAGCAGCCTTCTCATCAGCACGGACTTTGGCTTTCTCAAGCAACTCATCAAGTCTCTTCTGGTCATTCTTGGTAAACTTCTTCTTTCTCTTGCTCTTAGCCGTTAGCGCATCTATTTCTTCTTCTTCGGCGGCAATCTCAGCCTCAAGTGCTTCTGCAGCAGCTTTCTCTTCGGCCTCACGAGCTTCTGCGGCGGCTTTTTCTTCTGCTTCTAAGGCCTCAGCCGCCGCCCTCTCCTCGGCTTCGCGTTGTTCCGCTTCTTCAGCTTCCTTGGCAGCCTTCTCTTCAGCGCGACGATGGGCATTCTCGGTGAGTTCGTCAAGTCTGTTTTGGTCGGCCTTTGTGAATTTCTTTTTCTTCTTCGTGCTCTTAGCTTTTAACGCAGCAAGTTCTTCCTCTTCGGCAGCAATCTCAGCCGCCAATGCTTCTGCTTCGGCTGCTGCCTTCTCATCGTCTTCACCCTTTGCATCATCCCAGACGTTTTCCTCGAGATCTTGGCCGGATAGGCTCATTGCCAAAGAAGGCGGCGTGGGCGCTGGAGGTGGAGATGCCTTATTGCCTTTACTTAGGCCTCCCCAACCCCAATCATCGTCGAGTCCCTTACCCTCTTCGACAGAATCGGGCTTGACACCGTTTAGATGAGAGCCATTCTCAATCTCGACGGGAACGTTCTTGCTTCCTTTCTTCTTTTTGTCTCTCTTCGAGCTAGGAGCGAGACCCCAGATGTCATCATTCTTAGGTTCCTCAATCGAATCGGGCATAAGGTTGTTGTGAGTCTTGTCCTTGCCAGCACTAAAGCTATCCCAGAAATCGTCCCCCTCTACGGCGTTAGGTGCTTCGGGTACAGCAGGTGGTGGGTCTTCGTGGCTGTCTGATTCTTTGTCAAGTTCCACGAGAGCAGTCGAGGCCTTGAGTTTCTTCTTGCTCCAGTTTAGCCAGCCATCACCTTCTTCTTCGATTGGTGGGGGTGTGGGCTCCTCCTTCACCTTCTTTGCAGGTTTCTTAGTTGCCCCCCAGAAGCTCCAGACACTAGAACTATGTTCCTCGTTAGCCGGTCGACGAGACGACGTCGGTTCTGGCTCAGGAGCTGGTGGGTCCTTTTCCTTTTCCTCGGTGATCTCGTCGATAGGAGCAGTAGTTTTGCCTTTCTTCTTTTTCTCCTTCTCTTTCTTTGAAGGGCTTGAATCCCACGGGTCATCGTTGAGGGCAGAAGAAGGCTCTGATTCCTTTGGGGCGAGTTCATCCAAAATGCTCTTCTTCTTTTTCTTGTCTTTAGTAGTGGAAGCACCCCAAGCAGTCCCCCAGTCGTCCAAGCCAGGCTCCGTCTTCGTTTCCAGCTCGGGTAATGGGTCTAGTTCGGGAGGAGCCTCTTCAGCAGCGCCCTTCTTCTTTTTCTTATCTTTCTTCTCTTTCTTCGTGGTGCTAAGTGGTGTCAAAAACTCGTCTTCTATAGGTTCCTCTTTCTTGATAGGTTCCGGTTCTGGCTCTGGCGTAGGTTGTCGTACTGGTTCCGGTTCGACATCAGGCTCAAGAATGCCTTTCTTCTTTTTCTTCTTCTTTTCCTTCTCCTTCGCTGTAGGAGCAAAGGACAAGAAATCTTCGGCCTCCTTTTTCGCAGGTTCGGGTTCGGGTTCGGGCTCGGGCTCTATGGGGATGGGGTCTTCAACGATGCCCTTCTTCTTCTTGTCTTTCTTAGAGGTAGATGTACCCCAGGTAGCCCAATCATCCTTCTCGGACTCTACTGGAGCGGAATGGTCGGGAACAGGTTCCGGTACGTGAACTGGCTCTTCAGCTTTACCTTTCTTACTTTTCTTCTTAGAAGAGGACACAGGGACACCCCAAGCACCGCCACTTAAGTCGTCATCTTGTTTAGGCTCGGCCGGAGGCTCTGGCTCTGGCTCTGGCCCTTTGGTTTCCTCGACAACTTTGCCCTTCTTCCCCTTCTTCTTGACAGTGGTAGTAGGTGCACTCCAGTTAGCCCAGTCGACTTCTGGCTCCTTCTCAGGTTCAGGCTCGACCACCGGTTCGGGCTCTGGTTCAGGTTCAACCACAGGTTCGGGATCAGCAATGGCGGTCTTGCCTTTTTTCTTTTTCTTCTCCTTGGTACCGAGGGTGCCCCAAATGTCGACTACTTCCCTCTTGTTCTCAGTCTCAGACGCAGGTGATTCTTCTACCGTCTTCTCTGCAACCTTGCCTTTCTTCTTATCCTTTGCTGTAGTACCCCAGCCCCACTCATCAGCAGCAGGTTCGGCTTCAGCTTCTTGTCCAGGTGGCTCAGACTCTTTCACTTCTTCTAGAACACCCTTCTTCTTCTTGGTGCTCTTTTTGGTCGAACCCCAGGGATCACTCCAAGGGTTCTCGTCGGCAGGCTCGGGCTCGGGCTCGGGCTCAGCTGCTGGGGGTTCCGGTTCTTTCGGCTCCTCAAGCATACCCTTCTTTTTCTTCTTCTTGGTCGCCGTGGGCGAATCATTCAAGGAAGCGGGAGGGTTCTCAACCACGGGATCAGGAGCTGTTGCTGTAGAGCCTTTTTTCCCCTTCTTCACAGTTGTACCCCAGGCATCAGTAGCCGCACTAGACCCCAAACCCTGGCTTTCGACAAGCAAATCATCCTTTTTCTCAGCCTTCTTCTCAGCTTCTAGGTCATCCCAGATACTAGGCTTTTTCTTCTTCTTTTCCTTCTTGGTGGTAGGATTGAAGCCGAAGTCGAAAGTGTCTCCTTTCTTTTCATCAGGCTTCTCAAGGGAGATGATAGGCTCATCAGCTTTAGGCTCTGCTTTAACTTCATCGAAGCCGCCAAAGCTGAAACCCGCCTTGTCCTTCTTAAGGGAGCTAGGCTTGCTAAGGCTCCAAGCACTGCCGCTGTCGATGTCATTTTTCTTTTCTTCTTTAGGTTTGTCAGCGTCTTTGGCCCCAATCCAGCTGCTCCATGCGCCAGTCGTCAAGCGACTACCCCACGTACTGAGAAGGTTGGACTTAGGTTCCGGCGTACTGCCGCCAAAATTAATATCTAGAGACGGTCCTTGGTCATCTAGCTTGATCTCATGGAATGTGTCAGGCTTAGGAGCAATGTCCATAGGTTCCGCTTTCTCTTCAATAACATTCTTGCCTTTCTTCTTTTTCTTCGTGGCAGTCTCGAACCCGCCCCAGTTATCGTCTGGTTTGCTGTCGGCCGGTTCATCTTTCTTAATCTCCTTCTCCTTCTCTTTTTCCTTCTCTGCTTCTTTCTCTTTCTCTTCATCCTTATCCTTCTTGTCCTTATCGCCACCTTTTTTGTTGCCATCCCCGTTGTCATCGCCACCTGCATCTCCGCCGGACTTTCCCGCACCTCCGTTTTGATCTCCCTCTCCACCCCCCTCTCCATCAGCACTAGCTTTACCAATTTCATTCGCCCAGTTGAACGTAGTAGCAGCCGGTGCGCCGCCCTTCTTCTTTTTCTTGGCGTGCTGGACGATGCCCGCGTCGGACGAAAAATCCAAATATGACTGGGTTGCCGGATCATTAATCAACGAACTTTTGCGTTGCTCGCGACGTCGGCGCGAGTCGTCAGGCGGTGGACCAAAGCAGTTTGTTGAGTGAGACGGGTTTCGCTGGCAAGCCGCGTCACCGCTTCGGGTTGGATCGGCCGGGGTCTCAGGGGGTAGAGAATCATCATCGCGAGGTTTTGACAGTCGTCGTGATCGTTTCGGGGTGGGATCGGGTAATACTAGTGGCTTGGAGAGATGACCGGACTTGCGGTTTTGTTCCTGTGCCGGACCGCATCGGTCAGTTTAGAGTTTCGATTGGTGCCATAGCCGGCTCAGGATTAAGCGCTCTTAAAGTTTATACCAACGGCAGATAGGGCTAGTTTGCCGCGTATATCCATAACATCGACGTGGTTACAACACTCTAAGAAATAGGGACATCAAAGCATCAATACATACCAATGATAATGCGGGTGCTGCTATAGCCCACGCTCTTGCGATAAGTTCCAATCGAGTCTGCACGTCTAATTCATCCCACAAAGGAGTCGCTGTCGCCGTGGAAGGCTGGATCTGTGGCTGACCACAGGCGTTTCTTGTCACGCCTGCGCATAATTCCGTAACTGCGGCCGCAGCCATATTGAGATTGAAAACTCGACTGGTCGCAATAGGGTAAGAGACTCATGGACGCTAAGATATCGTCTTCGACAGACCGGACAGATGACAAGGATTGATTTAAGCTGTGTTGTTAGTTCAACGGTTAGGGGGGATATTTTAAAGATGAAAAGGTAAAGCCGAAAAACCTGTCTATTCTTACAGACTTGCGTTTGGGGGTTTATTAATATCTAGCCGGGAGAAAGGTGGTGGTATATGTCGAATTGGGGGTTTCGAAGACGTTGCAATCGTTAAATCGTTGTCGATTGACAATGCGCAATTAGAGAGCCCATATGGTTAGAAGTCCCGAGCTTCCAACTTGGTGCAGAAGGTTGCAATCTAGGTAATTAGGTATCTTCGTCTCCTACCCCGTTCAGCCCTCTTGTCTGTGCCGGGGGGAGAAAGAAAAAATGACTGCCTCTTGTGCAACACAATGATGGATATAAAAAAGCAAGGGGTAAGTACAATAGATGGTACAGGAGGTAGGGAGGTTGAGTAGTGGTGATAAGCACCAATGATGTTGAAATGCGGTAATGCAGAGTTTAGGTGTGTAAGAAAACGATGCCGAGGATTGATTGGTTTGTTTCGCGGTGAGTCTGTGACGAGACATACACAGGACATACACCCAGGCCAATTCAGGACACTCTTCTCTCTCTTTTTTTCCGATATAAGGACTCCCTATCGGCTAAGAGAAACCAGAGAGCTAGCAGGTGAGTCGTGGCCCCGTATGGAATACCGAAAATGCATAGATGCGAGAGAGCAAAGTATTCGGAGACGTCGTAGCTCGCCCCAAGAAGACGAAGCAAATACAATGCGAAGATCCGAAGTTCCTCTCCTCCTTATTCGTAGCAAAAAGTACAGAAGGGGGCAAAAAACATCAAAAAGGACAAGTAGATTGGACGTGCTTAGGTGCTGAACGTATTATGTATCTATATGCACGTCCGGATGTGACCCAGCAATGAAGGAACAATGTAGCAACATGATGCAGCTCAGTGGACGAAGGGGGAAAAAAGGGTGTTAGATTTGGAAGACGATAGGCGATAGAGGGGAAGTTAGCCGTTTGTGGGATGGCTGGTTGTCGATATCATTGGACAGCCACTGATGTGATGTATCCACAATTATTTTACCTCACCCCATGCTACATGGCCTTTACATGGATGTGAACGATGGGAACTGCACCCCTTCATCAATGTCTTCGATGTTCCTGCCCATATTCTTTTTCGAACTGCTAACCTAAAGGGTTTACTACCAGGTGCTTTCCTTACTCCGAGAATTGTACGTATTTACTTCAATATTGAGAGTATTCTTACGTACAGATTTATGTACATAGACTACAGCGCCTTCCATCAATTAAACCCCAATGGTGTCGCTGTCACTTGATGACGGAATCTTGACCACATTGACAACCTTGACAACCTTGACAACCATGAAACTCCCGGGCTCTTATTCTCTCTATCCACTTTAGGCCGCGAGACACTCAGGTGACATTCCCCGAGTTTATTCTCTTTTCGTCAAAAGTTTCTCGGTCTCGAATTCGAGTTGGATTTATGACCGAATAAACTTCAATTCTTACAAGGTAGGTACATACGTATAATATGTACACCTATACAAACATCGAAATCTAGCAAACGGCATACATATTCGACGTATTTTTAATACCTAATATTAGAAAAAGTTTAATAGGATACCTATTAAGTACATACATGAGAATTGATAAGTCAATTTGATTGCATGTACTTGCCGTCCGGTCCCTGCGTTCGGTGCTTCTATTGCAGTAAAGGCTGCGAACGATCTTCACCATTCGCGTCTCGATGAAACCCCGCCACATGAATTTTCTCCTCCCATTCTCATTTTTCATTTTTCCCATTTCCCGCCCCTACAGCTTACGACCCCCCTTCTCCTTTTCCATTTTCTGTTTGGACCCCTCATCAATTTTTCCCCTTCAGCTTTTTCATTGTCTAACCAATACAATCTCAAAATATATTTTGTGTATCCAGCCCCTGCAGCTTATGTATTATTGCCCTTATCTATTCTTCGAATTGGATGAGTTCCAGAATGACGGCTGAGCCATCCATCATTGATTCATCAATTAAGGACGCGTATGATACTACATACACACTATATATGTAGGCTGGTAAGGCATGGCTGACGATTCGCTGTGTGGATAAGCAAATCGCATCTCCAACTTGGAAAATTTGCACTTTACTTGCATAAGAGTCATCCCGTTCCTTTTTGCGCAACATTTACGGGGGGCGAGTAATTATTCCGTTTGCTTAAACTTTAAAAATAAATGTTTATTTATATATAATATTTACTTAAGTAAATACTTAAATAAACACTTATATAATAAATATTATATTTAAATATTTAAATTAAAAAACATTTTATTTAAATATTATAATAATTTAATTTTAAAATTTTTAATTTAATTATATTTAATTATTAAAAAATTTTTATATAAAAATTTTTATTAAAATAAAAAAAATTAAAAATATATTTATATAATTATTTAATTATTTAATTATTTAATAAATTAATTTATACTTTTTTATATAATAAATAAAATTATTATTTATAAAAATATTTAATATTATATTTTCATAAATATTTATTATTATTTTTTTTTAAAATTTAATTTTATTATTTTTATTTTATTAAAATAATATTTTAATTATTAAAATTATTAAAATTATTTTTAATTATTATATAAAAATTATTTTTAATTTTATTAATTTTAAATTTATTAATTTTAAATCCGTTAATAAATATAAATATTATTAATATAAATTTTAATTATTTTTTTTTTATTTTTAAAAATATTTAAAAATTTTAATATTATTTAATTTCGTATTAATAATTTTAATTTTTTTTAAAAAAATATTTTTATTTATAAAAAAAGTAATATTTTATTTAATATTTTTTAAAGGTTTTATATTATAATACGACGGATTATTTTTTAATAATAACCATGTAAATTAAATAATATTTTATAAAAATATCGGTTTTAAATTTTTTTTTTATATAAAATAATTTTTAATTTTATTAATAATTTAATTTAAATAATAAATGTATTTTTTATTTATTAAATTTAATTTATTATTTTTATAAGTTTATTTATATCGTTTTTTAATTAATTTATTAAATAAAAAAAAATAAAAAAAAATATGTTTTTTTTTTAATAAATTAATATGTATTTAATTATTAAATAAATTAAAATAAAAATTAAGTTTAATGAAAATATTATATTTTTTTAATTTTTATTTTATATTATTTTTAAAAATTATAAAAGTATTATTTAAAAATAATTAAACTTTATTTTAAAAAAAATAATTTATTTAATTTTATTAAATAATATTATTAAAAATATTTATAAGTTAATTATTTTATAACTTTTTATAATATTAAAAATAAAAAAATTATTAATTATAAAAAATTATATAAATATTTATAATTAAATATTATCGAAATTAAAAATTAATAACGTTTATTAAAAATTAATTATTTCCGTATTATTTTTTAATTTAATTTAAAATTTTTATAAATATAAAGTTTTTTAAATTATAATAATTTTATCCTTTTTTATTTTACATAAGTTTAAGTAAAAAATATAAACGGAAATTAATTTTTTTAATACATTAATATAATAATAAATATTTAAAATATTATTATTAAAAATTAATGGAAGTTTAATTAATAATTTTATATTTATAAAAAAAATTAATTTATAATTTTTATATTTAATAATTTATAAATTATAATTTTTATTTTTAATTAATATAATTTTAAAAATAAATAATATTTTAAAATTAAATTTTATAAATATAATTTTATATGTAAATTTAACGGAAGTATTAAATTTAATAAAAATAATTAATATAATTATTATAATTTTATATAATTTTATATAATATAAAAAAAAATAATAAAAAAATAATATTTAATTAATAATATTTAATAAATTTAATTTTTAAAAAAATAAAAATTTTATAAATAAAAAATATAATTATATATTTTTTTATATTTATAATAAAATATAATATTATATTTATTTATTATTAAATAATAAATTTTAAAATTATAATATACGTTTAAAATTATATTAAATAATAATAATAATTAAATAATAAATATTAATATAATAATAAAATTTATTTAATTTTATTAATTTATTTATTATATAAAAAATTTAATAAAGTTTAATTTTTTAATTAATTATTAATTAAAATTATAATATTTTAAAAAAATATTAAATTAAAATTTATTTTTTTTTAAATATTTAATTACGGTTAAATTTTACTTATATTTTATTTATAAAATCTTTTAAAATTATATTTATTATTTTTTTTCTTTTAATTATATTATTTATTATTATTAATATTTTAATATTAATTATTTATAATAAATAATTATTAATTAAATTATATTTTTAAATATTCGTTAATTAATTTATATTCGTTAAATTATACTTTTAAAAATACTTAAATAAATAATTTTTTTAATTAATAAAATTATTAAACTTAAATAAACGAATAAATAAACGATATAAAAAAAATCACGATAAAAATATTTTATTTTAAATTTAATTAATTAATAAAAATATCCCTTAATTATATTTAATATTTTTTAATTTCGAAAACGTTTAAATAAATAATTTATTAATTTAATAATTAATAAAAGTATTTTATTAATTTAAAAAAACATTAAAAACATCTCATCGATTTAAAAAAAAACTTAAAATATTTTATTAATTTAAAAAAAAACTAAAAGTATTTTATTAACTTAAAAAATATTTTAAAATATTTTATTAATTTAAAAAATAACTTAAAATTTATTATTTAATTAATAAACGTGGTATATTTAATTTTATAAATAATATAAATATTATTATTATTTTTAATAATATTATAAATAATATTAATTTTAATTTTAAAACGAAGAAAATAAAATTAAAAGTACGTATTTTTTTTTATTTTATTAATATTTAATATAAAATAATATATATATTTAACTTTTAATACCGGACTTAAAATCCTGATAATTTACCGTTAAAATAATATTATTTTTATTTAATATAATACTTTATTAATAATATTTATATTATATTTTATAATATATTTTTTTTTATATTTTTAAAAATTTATAAAAATCGTTTAAAAAAAATCTTAATTTAAAATTATTAAATTTTAATAAAAAATTATGTTATTATAATTATTTTAATTATTTTTTAAAAGATTTAAAATTTATATAAGTATATAATAATTATAAAAAAAATTTAAAAAAAAAACGTATATTTCTTTATTATTAATTAATTATATTACGAACATTATATATTTATTTAAATTTATTATTTATTAAAATTTTTCAATTATTAAAAAAAAAGTTCTTAACTTTTAAATATATTTTTAAAATAATTATAAAATTAACATTTAATTTTTTATCGAATTAACTTATAAATTTAATTTATTATAAAATTAAAAAATATATCACGGTTTTTACGAATAATATTTATTATATTATTAAAATATTACCTCGTAAAATTAAAAATATTTTTAAGGATATTTATATTATATAATATAATTTTAATAAGTTTAAAAAAAAAATTTTATATTTTTTTTTAAATTTTAAAAATTTATTATAATAAAAGTATTATTATAATTAAAAATTTATAATTATTTTTATTAAAATATTTCGTTAAATAATAAGTTTTAAAATAAATAAAATAAAAAAAACAAACTTTTATTATTAAAAATTTTTAACTTTATTACTTATATATTAAATATTAATATTAAAAATACCGAACATATTAATTATATTTTTAAAGAAAAAAGCTACGATTTTATATATAATAAAAACTTATAATAAAACATAAATAAAAATAATTATAAAATAATAAAAAAACTTAAAACGGAATAATTTTAATTTTTTAAATTAAAAGTAATCGAAATTTTAAATAATAAAAATTAAAAAGAAATTTATAAAAAAATTAAAAAAAATTTTTTTTAAAAAATATATTAATTAATTATAAAAAAAACCACGATAATGTAATTATATTAATTAATAACAAAAATAATATTAAATTTTTAATTATAATAATATTTTTAATTTTTTTTAAAATAAAAAATAATATAATAAACGACGTTTAAAAAATTTATTTTATTTAATAAATTATTAACGTTAAAACTTATAATTAATAAAATAATAATTATAAAGATAATATTATAAAAAAAATTTATAATAATTAATTATATTTTTAAATAACTTTAAAAATTAAAATCTTTAATTATTAAAACTTTTATTATTTTACGTTAATTTTTATTACTTTTTTTTTATATAAATTAAATGGTTTAATAATTATTTATAACGAAGAAAAAAAAATAAAAATTACATAAAAAAATTAATTTCTTTTAAAAAACATATAATTTTATTTTTTTAAATACTTTAAGTTTTAAAATATTTTAATTAATTTTTTTATTATAATTAAACCGTTATTAAATTATAATAACATAATATTATCGCCGTTATATATTTTATTTTCTTTTTTATTATATTTAATTAAATTATTAAAAATAATAATAATTATATTAATTAAATATAAATTAAAAAATTATCATTTAAAAATATTTAAATAATTTATAAAAACATAACTTATTAATAATTATTTAACACCGGTTAAAAATTATATAAAATATATAAAATATTTAATTTTTAAATAAAAACATTTTTAAAAGAAATCGTTATTTTTAATTAATAATAATTATATATAAATAAAAAAAAATACACATTAAAAATAAAATTAAAAATATAATTATAAAATATAATTTATTAATTATATAATTTATTATTAACTTAAATAATATATCGTTTTTAATTTAAATACGTATAAAGAAAAAATTTAAAAGTTATTATTATTTAAAAAAGTTTTAACGTTAATTTAATTAATATTTAATTAATAAAGTTTAAACTTAATATAAAAAAATAAATTAAAACTTTATAACATTAATAAAATAATTTTATTTTTATTTTTAATCGTTTTTTAAAAAACTTATTTAAATAAATATTTAAAATAATATTTTTAAATTTATTAATAATTATTTTAAATATATTAAAATTAATAATTATATTATTTTCCATTTTTATAATTTATTATAATTTTATAATAATATTAACTTTTTTAATTATTTTTTTAATTTTATTAATTATAATATATTAAAAAAAAAAGAAATATTTTTTCGATTTATTAAAAAACATTTTAAAAAAAATTTTAATTATAAAACATTAAATCGATAATATAATATAAATATAAATCGTAAGATTTTAAAAAAAAAATTAATATATAATTTAAAAATTTTAATTATTAAATAAAAAAAAAAGTTTATTTTATTATTATTAACGTTTAATTATATAAATATATATATATTTATTATAAATATAATTAAAATATTAAAGAAAAATTAAAAAAAAAATAATAAGTTATATTAATTTAAATATTTTTAGAATAAAATTAATTATATTTATATTAATAAAAATAATATTTTTTAAATATATTATTATAAAATTAATTATTTACGTTAAAATTTTATAATAATTATAATATTACGTTATAATTATAATTTTACGTTAATTTTTATAATTATTAAAATTTTTATTTTATTATAATATATTACCGATTATGTAATAAAAAATAAATCTTTAATAAATTAAAAATTTATTATTTTTTTTACACGTTTAAATATTTTAAAAAATTATTTTAAATTTATTAACTTTTAAAATAATATTAAAATAATTAAAAATTTTATAATTAAAATATTAAATCGTATATTTATTAATTAAAAATTATTATTTTTAAAAGTTTATAATTATATTTTAAAATATAAAATATTTTATTCTTTAAAAAAAAATAATAATAAATATATTTCGACATTTTTTATTATATAATTTATTATTAATAAAATTATTTTTATAATTTTAATAATTAAGAAATTAATAACGATAAAAATACGATAAAAGAAATAAATATATTATATTTTTTTATTAATATTAAACTTAATTTATTTAATACGTATTTAAACCGTAAATTTATTTTTAAAAACTTATATTTTTATAATTATACGTTTTTTATTAATATTATATTTAAGTTAAAATATTAAAATAAATAATATATTAAGTTTATAAATAACTTAAAAAATAATTATTTTTATTAACGTATTATTAAATAAAAAAATATATTTATTTTAATATTAATTAATATTTATTTTTTTAAATTTAATAAAAGTAATATATATTATTAAAACGTGGTAATTCGATTAAAATTGTTCGTACCTTAAGAAAAATTTTTATTAAACGATATTAATTTTATTAAAAATATTTAAAAAAATTTAATCCGATATATATTAAAATGTATTTATTTTTATAATAATAATTTTAATTTTTTACGAAAAAATTATAAAAATATTTAACGCGATAAAAAAATATAAATAATTTAAATAAAACGAAAAAATGTTAAATTTAATTTAAATTACGAATATAATAATAATAATAATAATAATATATTTAAGGAAAATAAAAATATTTATAATAAAAAAAAACTTAAAGAATTTAATATTTTTACGAAAAATATTAAATATTTTTTAATAAATTATTTTAAAATTAACATTTTTATATTTAAATTTAAAATAAAGTAATTATTACGAAACTTTTAAATTAATAACGTGATTAAAAAAAATAAAATTTTTATTAAGTTAAAATTTAATTAATATTATAATATAATATATAAAAATAATTTTAATACGTTAAATATAATTATAAAATTTAATATAATTATAATAATTATTATTAATTATATAAAAAATTAAAAAAATAAATTAAATTTTTTAAATATAATTATATTATATAAAATAATAAAA